>CM067376.1:11481835-11497728 GCA_034510155.1 Eucriotettix oculatus
CTTCTTGTACCTAATAAACATTGTAATACATTTAAATGCAAGCATTACTTTTGTAATTGTTCAAGTAGTTTTGGTGAATACAAAATTCTAAGTGTTGAAAAGTGCAAATTTTTAAGTAAATGTATGAACCTCTTAGTAAAATAAATATATTTTTCCTCATAGTTTTATTCAATTTCAAAAATAGTTCAGATAGTTGATAATAATAGTCAGCCCTACATATAAATGTAAAAAAAATTAAACTATATTCAGGTACGTAAAGCAAGAAACATTGTAAAAAGTGAGAAGTTTTTAAAAATTATTTTCTCAATATCTCAATTCTAAACAAGTTAACAAAAACGAATTATTTTAAATTGCTACACAAGTGCATTGTTAAGAAACGCTTAAAATTTCATCTCTGTAGCAATTCAGTTACAGGAATTTCAGTCGTCGTGTCTCTTAATTTGCTTGTCACAAATATACATTTAACTTGTTACATCAGGTTAAACTTTTCTCTCCTTATAGATTCATAATTAATCATTAAAAGATATTCTCCAATTGGAAACAGGTCCAGACATCTTCTCTGGAAAACTCCATGATAAACAAATCGAGAGTAATTCTTTCAAGATAAATTTACTTAATATAATAATAAGATAAAAGTGCATACTATGTTATTATGTGTTAAACCACGACGTTTCCCTAGTAAATGTACAGTTTCTTGTCGTGTCACGGCGTGACGTCATCTGGTGGTGGTTCCAAACACATCTTTCAATTTCCTGAGACATCAATAACTTAAACATACGGAAGTGTTGAGCTTCATCTTTCTCCTCACGTCCTTCAGGTAATTAAAAAGTAGTGTTTCACTAATTACATAATAAAATTATTTTTAAGAAATATTTATTTCATTTTGTTACAGGAAATTTATTTAGTCTAAAACATTTCTACGACTCGGTTGCTGAGTGGAGTGCAGGATGATAAAATGTCCTTGCAGGATCTTGAAGGTGTTGACACGTGATAGTGGAGAGGTTTGTTGAAGAGGATAACTGATGTGGTGTAGTGGTCAGCGTCACATCACTGCGGTACCAATGTCGGTGTCTTAGTCACGGAAACGAGTTACTTAAAAGAATAAATCAGATTATGAAGCAGAACAGTCCTGAAGACTTTGAGTAGCAGGGATCTCTGCCAATTCAAGGGAATTAAGATTTACAGGAGTATTTTGAGGGCAAGTACAGCGACCGATCGCCCTGCGGAAGAGGCTGAGCCAGAAGTCTCGAGCTTCAGGGTTGCAGCCGTAGAGCAGGAAGAGCAGCAGCCCCTGGAAGGTTCCTACAACGTGGTAGTACCCTAGAAAGTGCTCCAAGCCTTGGATCTGAGTGAGGACGAGTCTAAAGGTGATCCCTGCACCCGAGAGAACCGAAGTCTTCAGAGCGAAGTTAAAGAGACCGGCAAAGACGTTACGGGGTCTGACGCCAAGTCCAAGGCCAATGACGCTGCTATTGACGTCGTAGTAAAAGCTGCAGTTGTAGAAGAACATATAGAGGTTAGCAAGGAGCGCCGCGTAGTTGCACAGGACGAACAGCAACTGGCCGAAATGTACGCGGCTGTCAAGGAACTCGTCCACGCAGAAGAAAATAACGGACAGCGCCAAGGGCAAGACCCAACCAAAAAGGGAGTAGCTGAGGAGGACCTGACGGGCCTCAACGCGGCTGAGAGAGTTGGGGAGGCGAAGAGTCTTGATGGAGGTGGTGAGGAAGTGGAGATAGGCCGTGAGCCACAAGGTGGAGGCCAGGTCCATGGCGACGTCCAGCCTCACGGCCCACTCCAGGTCCTCCAGGAGCCCACGAACCACCAGGAGCCTCATGAGCGCCGTCAGCAGGTAGCACATCATCAGCTTCCCAGGGAGATTATGCAGCGGCGGACAAGCAAGGAAGGATAACAGGGTAAGAGCTCGAGCCGCGACGTCGAGGTACGTGAAGAAGAGGACGAGAGTCGAGTCCCCGACGCCATAGTAAGACACGCTGAACGCATTAGTGGCGTCATCCTCGCAGAGAACTGACTCCATGAAGAACATGAGGACGCACAGCTCTGTGTGGTTGAAAGTTTTCATTGGTAAAGTTTCCGAACAGTTTATGTCTTTGCTGACGAGGTCCTTGAAATAACAGCGCATGGATAGAAGCAAGTCCAAGGACCTCTCTATTTCGTTTTCGTCGCATATAGTCCATGAGGTTAACGAGAGGAGGTTAGTGAAGTTGCAAAGAGGAATTGGTGTTTTCAAAGAGTAGTCCAAGTACGTGACCGCAGGCCTGTACGAGATTCGTCTCTGCAAGTCTCTAAGGAGCACGGAAATGCAATAAGTACGTGGATCAACTCCACTTGTGACCTTGACACCGCAATTGTCGCCGTTGAATGCGACGCAGAGGCACGGAGAGTTGAAGTAGATGTCAGGAACCGACAACCACGTCAAAGCTTTCACAGATGAATTCTGGAAGGCACAGGACAATAGGTCGATGTAGGATCGAAACGTATCTCTAATGTAGCACATGATAGGATTATAGACCTTGTTTCCGCTGTTGTTGGAACAGGATCCTTCCACAAGTCCTACGTTGGACCTGACTACACCCCAAGTGGATTTGTCACGGGACTTGCTTTTTCCCTCTATGTAGCCTAAATCATAACGGATAAAATAGTTTCTTGTGACGATCTTGTTCTTCCAGGGAAGTACGATGTTTTCGACTGTCAAAGGTTGGAGCGAGACTTTGGTGAAGTTGAAGGTCTCCTCCAGGTAGAAAATATTATTGGTCGCTATTAAACTGTCACTCAACATATTTGCGCTCCTTATCACTATCTCCACTATTATGTCAAGAGGTGTGATACGAGGCGAAATCGTGAATGCAATCACGTCTTCAGCGTGTCTCGTCATCAACCGCCTCACACGTTCCTCATACGCCGTGGTACAGTGGCGCCGCTCCGCCGAGCACAAAGTCGGCCACGTCTGGACGCAGTCACGTGACGTCTTATCCAGGACATCCTCGACGGCGTCTTTCATCTCTGACGTCAGCATGTGCAGTAATTGACGTTCCACGCACGTCGTGTCCTGCAACATCAACAGTAGAGTCAACCATTCTGCTGCCATCTGGAGGAGAGTGAGGAGTGATCCGCTGGACTCACCTGGAGTTCGACTCTGAGGTTCTCAATCTTGGTAGAGCAATTGCCGTTAATCACATCGTAGATGGATTGGAGGGTTACGTTCCCTAAATCCGAGGTGAATTGCAAGGTCACGGAATTTTCAATTGTTATGGTGTAATTCAAAATCTGAAAAGACGATAAAGGCTGCACAAATTGTTGTAATTTAAATAATTGGTTTTAAATTAAAAAGTGTTGTGTGGATCATTGCACTTCAGTTATATGGATACGGGCAGATGGCAAAATTCTCCGATTCCCTATCTTCTAATATAGCGAGTGACTTACGCTTTCCAATTGTTTGCTGGATTTCCCTTATCATTAAACAAACACCCTACTTTGAAGGAGGCACTTCACAAATTTCTTGTTTATTCTGCGCGCTGTCAGAAAACCAAAGTGAAGCATCTACCATCGTCAGGATTTCTCCCCAAGAAATTACTCGCACGGAGACGTGAAGATGCGAGATACTACAAGAGTATTCGTGTCCCCTCTGTCATCTTCTGCGTGGCCTGTACGAGGTCCCGAAGATATGTATGACCGACCATTATTCTTGAATTGTTCGAACATCGCGCAGACATCAACTTCCACATCCAATTACGGAGTTCGATTTTTCGATGCGCACAGAACACACTCTCTGATCTGTCATTCGTCATTTCTTCCATGAACATTCAGATACATCTTTATTCGGGGTTGGCACTTCACATCGACACATACATCATTTTGCCGATCATCCAACTTCCATGATCAGATTCAGGTCGTGCATGCGAGTGTCCCATCTCTTTAGTCTCATGGTAGCGCATCCCCACGATGTTACTATTCAATCCACAAACTGTTCGCATGCACAGACACACTAGGTTAAACGTTATTAACATAGCGCGTGAACACGCACTAGAAGGATACAAGACCGAAAGTCTCTTAACTTCGGTAAGCGTGCGCGCGACTTCATACTACTACGGAGTGACTCACTCATCAGCCAAACCTTGGGGCGCTAACGGAGCACGAATATTAGTAGATGGTTGACCTAGGACGCCTATTCAGGCGAATGAAAAATAGATAGTAGGCAGCGATATAGATTACTGTATTCTTAGGAAGTGCCGCAGAGAAACTGCGACACTACGCGAGAACTCAACACTGAAGGACAATCTAAACGATACTAACAAATACTAGTCTCACAGGATCAACACACACAACTACACAAAATATTTTCGAAGTACATACATATCTATAACTCTACATTATCTATATTTTAATACATCTATTAAACATAGCGTCTATATTACATTTATTATATCCTTGCAAAAATCTAGCGCGAATGATTATCTATCTCATATACTCCACATATCTATTTAACTAACATCACTAACTTCTTCACTCTATAATCTGTTTAATCATCTTGCAATAACAAAATTTTACACACACAAATATATTTAGCATGAGAATCAACAACATAAGTTTCAGTCTAGCACATAGCTTTTATGGTACACTACACTTTATCACAACTATTTCTTTATGTGACAAATCATGGCCACCAGATAGGCTCTTAGACTTCACGTCTACGCAATGTGCTACACACTAGAGGACCATGTTTGACCACGATTGAGCGCATTACTACCATGCTTCAACTCCGATATTTCCTCAAAGACGGAGTTATCTCTACTACACACGCAACAGCGTCATTCTGTAGTCAGATATCCTTCTCATAATTACCTCAGTGTTTGTGCACCCATCTAGTTCTATTCTATCAACTCCTCCTGAGTCTTTATACACATTTCCTCATGTAACTGAGATATACACTTCTTTAGTTCAGAGCATATGATCTATATACTTAAACATCTCTATCCGGTCACTCTACAACAGACCATCAATCATCATTCTTTCTTCTTATCGTCTACAGTTCAATTATTTTGATACATATTAATAAACAATTCTCTAAAAACTATAGCTACCTCAGATCACTATCTACAGTAATTCAATAGGATTGTCCTAATCTTGTTCATTTACTCTATCAATCGCGTCGCTGAGATGATACCCATAGCGACACACTTTGCGATCACCTCTAGCGTCCATCACAGAAGCTCCTGTATTACTCACTAGAATCGGCTCAGAGTCCCCGCCAAATCTTCTACAATCACACACGTACCATATACACAGCGAAAATACACGTCTAGTTTAGTCATTCACATAGACTATTTTATCTCTTACTCGACGTGATACAATGTACGGCAGACATAATTTTAACGATGTGGTTATAGATAGAACTGTATGATATAACTTAAACCATATATCTCCTATTTATGCATAATCTCTAGACAATAGGACGGGAAGCACTAAGTGCTGACTAATACACTTATAACAACAGCAAATTGATAACATCTTCCTGAGTAGCGCGAGCCACTTCACAGACTTAACCTCTACTTCACTACATGACAATCACAACTAAACATACGGGAACAGCCAAAATCCGACTACAAAAAAGACTTCCCTCAACTCACTGCACGTTACTAAATAGACAAAAAGCCCAACTTTCTATCTATCTACACACGAATGCACACAATTCAAAGTTTCATATCCAGCTCTAACCGGGCTTAGCGCGCACACACTCGCATGTCTAATAGTATTTCCAAACGAGCACAGATGCACAAGTCAGACTATATTAAGTATGGTATTGTGCGCCATTACCATATTATCCGCGGTCGCGCCTTTTCTCAAGTAATGCGCGTGTAGCAAAGCTTCGGAAATACATCCAGTAGAATTACTGGTCGCGGCTTCCCCGTGCCATCGCAAGGCGCAGCAGAATCTGCGTTTCGGCATTGTCTAAGAGCACAAACTATATATCTACAAATTTGATACCACCGGCAAGCATTACACCTACATGTGGTTAGCGTTACGCACACAGCTTGTGAACTAGCCGGCCTTGCGGGTGCGTTTGGTAGTAAACTACTTCTCTATTCCTGAGTGTTCTCTAACGAGCGCAAGACTAGGTGAGTGACACAACCGAAACATTGAGCGATCATAGACAGTGGAGAAGACGACTATTCAATGTCAATCTGATCTTATATAATAATATCGCGCGACAATCTTCTACAAAATTGCAGCACGATGTACATCTTACTGCGTTCTCTTACTACAAATTTTTCTTTTAGAACCACAGCAACTCCACAGCCACTCTGCGCGTACTAAGTAACCGGTGCACACACTATACACAACAATATTCTGTTCAAATAAACAAACGCATCTACATAACAACGCCAGGAATAGCGAAAACAACCCAGTTCAATTGGCGAAAAGTCAGCATTATTAGCGCAAACCTCATTCCGTCTTATACAACAAGCGTACTTATAAACATAAACGCGACTAATTGACATTACACTCCAACATCATGTTATTACATGTAAGGGAGAATATCAATATTTTACAACAAATATTTAGTGCGACACTGAACAATAGTACGCGACGGCACAATAACAACATCTCACAAACACAAGTTGGGATGACTTAGGAACCGAAGAGAACAGAGATTCACCAACATGTTGATTCGACAGGAGGTCGACTCACTGACACTGATTCTATGAAAATTAACTCATAATGTAACAAAATAATTCATCTTTCTGTGTGACAACAGAAGATACACAAAAAGACACAATTCTTAATCTTCTTCTCCGTCTGAACAACTTACAGGCGAGGAGCCTTCCTTCAACAAAATAAACCCACAACAAAACATCCAGACTATAATTCTAAGGACTTTGTGAAAGATCAGCTTAGACTCTTCTTCCACCCTCCAAATCTAATCAGATCGAGTCAATCTACTACGTAGAATCTTATCCGGCAGATCAAACCAGCTGAAATCACAACATAGTTTGCAGCGCACATAATAAAATCTAACACGAACTTTATTAAGATTATGACAATTTTCGCACAAAACTATCTCTGTAACACTTGATAGCATCAACCTTTTACTTACGTTCCCAGGCGTGACGTGTCGGCTCAACACACATCCTCTTACTGTCACCCATATACGAACCTTCACGAACAAAGTTTCATCCAATGCGTCAACGTGTCTATTACGGAACCCCCAATTCGGCTCACTATTTATATACTATACTTTCTCCTGAGCATAAGACAAACTATATACTAAGACAAAGAAAACTGTATTCTATGTGGAACAGTTAATATTCAGAACTTGCGTCTATTTATATACCACTTCATTACTAGCGAGAGTGCATGAACGAACCCTCGCGAAACCACAGTCGAACTGCCTTAGCCACACCTCACTAATGACGAGATTATAGTCTTCACTGAATATTGAGTCTCTTATTTATCATCGTGGCGCGGCAACTTATGGCACGAACTGCCACAAACACAAGAAGTCACCGACTGAGAGCGGAGACCACTACATAACTCCGGAGAGGTCCCAGTAGGATGTGACACCGGCCTTCCACACTAGGTAAAGTTATCCGACCTGTCGATATACAGAGCTAGAGTTCTATTCTCTAGCTGCTATACTTATCTCCACTCATACATTGTAACAGTGTTACCTTACGCGAGGATATACAAACTCTGTCGGAGTGTGTAGATAGATTATCATACGAGTATCCAAGTGATCTAAGCAGGTGTGTTCAAGTAACGCGGAAGAGACGTATCTACAACTACATATGCGGAGAGGACTTCAACCTGGATCACTAGGAATCCATATTGGAAAAGAATTATTCCACGTACCTAAAGCATTCCTTTTGATGGATCTTGTGAGCTGATTACAAGGGTAGTGTACGGTGAGACACGGCGGGGCTTGTCGTGTCGTGGCACGACATAGCCCGTGAATTGCCACCTCTCAAACGACACAAGTGCAATCTGGATTCGGTCAGCACACAATGAGTTTTCTCTCAGATTGTGTGGGCGAAACCTGATCGCGAGTGCAAGGAAAAGACACGGGACGGACGACCGGGAGATTTCTGGGATGGTGCCTAGGATGACGAGCACAGTCGACCAGCCGACGTCGTGCTAGTGGAGTGCGCAAAAAAAAGTTTAGACACTAGCATTGTGAGTGAAGCAGCAGACTTATGACTGCGAACATGAATCTAGTGGTCGACATGAGAGTGCGTATCGTCGCACAGACAGGCGTGTTGTTTAATGAACGTACCAGAATAGACAGAGGGGTAGCTGCCCGTTAGCTAACATAGTCTGGAGGCAAGACAGAGTCGAAAAATCGACGCGGTACTGTTACAGCCCCAATGCAACACGTCGTCAGTCAGCCCATAAGTCCACGTGAGGCGTGCCGCGCCCATTGTTTTGATCCGTCGTTCGCACGCAGGTACAACAGCCATGCGCGAAAATCAGTAGAGGAGTGTTCTAAAACAACGAAGGACAGACAAGAGGGGAATCAATCATCCAGCCCTTATACGATATATACCTCATAATTACTTCTCTAGCAATCACACTAGTACTAGATCTAGAGTCAGCTCTGAGCGTCTACACGCTATCTTCACTCATACCCTTCGCGTATCTCACGGTCACAGACTATACACTCACTCCACACCAAATCACATCGCATCAGCGACAATTCACTGATTATTTATATCTGTCAACGAACAGTGCGGTGTAGAAAAGATATCTCTTCTGGCTGTATACCAGCATCGTTCTCCGAGCTGTACCACACTATCACACACGACTACATTGTACAGACTTCTGCAAATATTAGGAACTTTACATATATTACATTCTATTCACTAGTCTTGAACATATTATCTTACGTACATTTTATTTTATGTACTACACTTAGTAATCTAAATATATTTTCTCATCTTTAAATACAAACCCCGTCTCGGGGCCTCCCATCCTTATATAAGAACAATTACATTAGTGTGGCGCTTCTTTTACCATATGCTTTCTCTACATGACAATATAGTAGTCTTTATTTACATTCTCGATTATACCAACATCCATCTCTACTTCACTTATTCCCGCGAGTGAGCAACTGCGTGTTTCAGATGCACTCAATCTGAGATTACATCTTAGATCCTTAAGAGTTTGAGAGTTGCGTAATCTATGTGTCCTTCATTCTCAGTCTGACTTATCTCACATAGAATATCCCTAGCTCTACATCGGCCTTACTGTGACAAACTACATACACTATCCTCTCTCTAACTTTCCTGGACACATTTTCTTCTTCTGAGCGCTCTAGATCCATCCAAAGAGAATACTCACAATCTAGTTAATTCTATGACAGATTATTTAATTAATTATCTATACCGTGCAAACTACGCGTGTACTTCCTTGATATCGCCCAAATAAACCGATTTATTTACATAAACCACCATTGAGCGTCCAATATAACACCTGCTGAATTTATAATTTAATCTCTCACATATCCATACCAACTAACGCGTCATCCCAATTAACTTCAATTGCGTGAAACTCTATACCAGTAACTATACACACACACACACACAGGTCTAGACACAAATTCGTGACTTCTAACGTATCTCACAAAGATATAGTTATTTTTAGCTAGAACATTTCACTCGCGTTTACCTGTCAGTTAGGGGGACAAATATCTGCTCTCTAATATGAATCCAATGACCTCCGCCATTCTAAAAACTCTAATGATAAACGACAAATTATCTCCGACAAGTCTTTACATGAGAGGATCATATTCTTGAAGACTAATCACAATCTTTCATCTAAAACAGCACAGACATGATATCGTGCTCTGTACTTGATTAACACATGATCTAGTCTAACGACTATTCATAGAAAGGCGAATGCGCCGATGGTGTCTTATCATGCGCGTCGCGTTCTGTTAAAAATCCCCACATCTCTCTAATCGTTGACCCTATCACAATTAAACTAGCTTACACGCTTACTGGAATCTTGTGAACTGGACACCATTCTTACTCGAGTGCGTCTGCACAACGAGTTATAACACAGATCAGGTCATTATAAGGCAGATATCTTCTAGATTCAATAATCAGTGAATGCGTAAACATAATCCTATCAGACTAGATTCTCTCCAACAACACCATTCCGTATCATCACTAACTCATACATCTATCTTTCAAATAATGAGAGACTCTATACAAAAAAAACATTGTGCAATTTGCGCTTATTTGCAGTGCTGACTATTCAATACTCATAATAAATTCACGTATATTGCGCTTATCACATCATATGTCCTGGACGTTTCCCTCCTCCATCTCCACCTGTTTTCTTCTAGATATCTATTATACATATCCGTCATTCTTTCACCATATCAAACATCATAGCGTACTCTAACTCCGCCTTCCAAACATAGACATTCCCGACAATACTCTCGGCGGTTTTCGTTACATGTAAGATTTACCCGCCGACAATAACATATCGTACGACCATCAAAGTCCATCAACGAGTGTAAACAATTAAATCTTCAATAACATATTACAAATTCTCTCTCTTTCACATCAACTATACCCTGCGAGAGAATCTGATAAGTAAACATACCGCTTACAACACATATTCATTATTACTCTCTAAAAAGCTTAACAGAGATTCGCAAAACAGTTTTCAGTACATTTACCTTCGCATAAATACTATAGATACTTTATATACTATACTCTCTACACAAACACAACACACAGTGCTTCTGTTAGAAACACTGTCTAACAACTCTTAGAGATACCCCTATTTACCAGTCTTAATTGCGTCAACATTTGTATCTGGACTGCTCTGAAGCATATGTGAATAAGCTTGGAGTAAGGCTTCTATTCACGTATGAACGTATATACCTCGACATCTGTCGCGGCAAGGACGCACAGCATTCGTGCCAAGGCTCTCGCCGCCTTGTCATATGTATAAACACCACAAGCACTGCGAGCGCGCGCGACATAAAAGAAACTTTGAGACCTAGCTATACATCTCTTTTATTCTCGAGCATCTCTTCGGCAAAATAAACTCAGAGCTTTAGACTTAGGATGTCGGCAATATTCCACTCTTACGAATAATTTATCACGACAGAGTGGTTATCTCCCATCATGTGCCACGTGTATTCATGCAGGAAAAATCACACTATATAGCCTACACGTCAACTACACCTCTCTCATGTCTGTTTCTCTACTTGAATGAGATATATATATACTCTCTCACACTGCGCTATAAAACTAGACTAGATAAACTATCAGTCTATGTTAGCACGTATGAAGTTATCGATAGATTATGTGGCCAGGTACCAGCATACATCAATAGTTTTTAAAGTTTCTGATCAGACTGCGACTGGTGCAACGTTGAATTCTGTCTAGCGACTAGTACACACAAATTACAGTTGTGCAAGCCAAACAACAACGAACACACAGAGATACCTGAAGTCAAGGTACTCAGCTAACACGAGAAACCACATAGGAGTAACAACAACATTTACTCTAAAAATATATTAGTCACACAAAACAAATGTCGATTCTCCATCTATCAAATACACACAACACTCTATTTACTAGTCTGAAGTGAGTTTAGTGATCGGCACAAAATCAACACAGATTTAGCATGAAACAACATAATCCATATGAGCGAACTTATAGAGTTCATCTTCGTCGCGAGTGATCGATTCGAGTCTCACGTGTTAATTTCGGTCATCAGACTTATAGAGGTCATCCATACACTAACTCTCGATGCACCATTATATAAGTATAACACTCGACGGTACAACGATTCAACAGTGTTAACACATTGAGCAATCCTCTGAACACAAAAGACAGATAAGCACAGTGAATACCCAGGTACTCATACGAGTGTGAGTGATAAGCGTACTCTTCACACATCACTGGAGTAGACATGAACATTTTATTCAGATCTGAGAGACAACATCACACACACAAAGGTAATCATATATTGCATTAGTTCTGTTCAAATGAATCTTACTTATCGTAGGAATACAACTCCTAATGCTCTATTCGAGACACTCTAGATGAGTTCATTCAGTTTCTCAATTGATAAAAATACACATAATAGTCTCACAAAGGATAATACGACTTCATTGAACTTTTTGTGGCGGAAGTGTAATGAGCTGAGGAGGGGGGGGTTTTTGGGGATTTTATAGGCGGAGCGTGCGCGCTCTCGCGCGGGGGTAAGTGAGGATGGTATGTTGATTGGTACATTAAATTAGAAGGAATTTTTTTATGTGTTCGGTGAGTAGTGGTTTCTCTACTTCTTATTAGCTAATGCACCATTAAAAAATTTTATATACCTAATTAGGGGTGGGTTTTTGTGGTGGTTGTTGAGTTAGGGGGTTTATTTGGTTGTAGTTTTGGTTGTTAGAGGATTTTTGGTGGGTGGTATGGAGGGTGTTAGGTTGAGTTTAGTGTTAGATATAGATGGTTGAGGGGAGTTATTGTAATGTTATAGATTGACTTGGAAATGTGGTGAAATAGTGGCGCGAATGATGAAAATTCAGAATGGAGGACGAACATAGTTTCACAAACAGGAAGTTATATAACAGTGTTTGAACAATAAGCAACGTTTTAGCCAGAACAATCGCCACCTATCTTCCCTCAATTAATAGACCACAATTTAAGACACGAGGTGTCTTGAAAAATTAGCGTTAGAGAGTATTGTGCAGGCGTAAGAACAGAAGAGGGAGGACAAGAATGGAACACGCTAAGCATATTTGGGAGTTGCGTGGTGTTCGAGTTATAAGGAAATGAAACGGCTTGCGCAAGATGGATTGTCATGGAGGATTGCATCTAACCAGTATTAGGACTAAATACCAAATCAACTACATTCTTTAGCTTGGTTTACACGGGCAGTGATGTTCGTCGAAGTTTGGTTGGCTGTGCACTGTCTAACGTTTACATCATGGGCAGATGACTGCCAAGTGCTGCCTTCATTACAGAACGTGCATGTTTATACTTCTCTGCTATTTCTTGACAACTACGACCGGTCGAATTGTTGATGTTGCATAGTATTGATATATTGCTTACATCATGAAGCATAATGTCTGTGTTAGTGTTATGTATGATGGAAGAAGATGATAAACAGAAAAGGGCCTTTTATACTAAGGACCGGAGCTAATCACTTTGTGTAATGAGGAGGAAAGTTTCGTGAAATTCTCACAAAAAAGTCAAAGTCAGTATTACGCTGCACTATGGATACATAAAAATTAAACCAATTGTTTAGTAATATTGCTTTGACTTATTCTTACTACAGTAATTAAGCGCCTTTACTTTGAAACCGGTTTTCAGTGTTTAATAGGCTCTTTTTGTATTGCCTGTTACTTTATTACCCTTAAACATGTCAATTATTGAACAAAACCAAATGAATTATTTTTCATGTTGTGTTGTAGTATAACTTTTACCAGTAGTTTTTGCCAGTAAAGTTTGTGCATCACAAAGTTTTATCGGTGAAAATACAGTAAGTCCACGTCGTTTCTGCAGCTGTCACTGCTACCATCTTCTGGTGAAGCGCCAATCCTAAGGTTGTGCAGTTGGTCGGTTGGAAAGTTATCCTAAAAATAATAGGCGAGTAGAAGGTGCAACATACGAACTGTATCCCAAATGCTATCTGAGTCAAACTACTCACCGCTGTTCACTACAAGATTTCACTTACTCCAATCGCACACGAAACCAAACTGCACGCGTATTGGAAAAGCAAAATACAAACTGTTTACCATCGCGCAATCGATAGTCAGTCCTTCCACACTGTTCACAATCGATAATTGACAAACGTAACTGCCACTAACTGGCCTCCTATGTGGAGGGGGAACATGGCCAGTCACGACTGACATACTGTTGATACGCTCCAAGAAAACTGAGGCAGCGATGGATTGGCAGTTGTCAGTGCAGCACTGACATATCTTTATACGCCACTGACATCACTGCCCCTCGTTTTTCTGGCTGTCAATCACTGCCCGTGTAAACCTAGCCGTAGACGAGAAGTTAAATGCTCATTTGTCAGTCTATTTCTAAGGAAACTCTTTCGAAACTTCATTGTAGAAAACACCTGTTCGCATATATAAGATGAAGCACGTTAATGATGTACTACAAGAAGCATGGAATGACATTCGAATTATTTCGGGATCTACTCCTGCGGCAGTGATAATTGATAATGAGAGGAAGGAAAATGGCGACTTTGGACTCTGCATCTGTGATGGACTCACCGTTGTTGTTTTGTTGTCCTGAGCTGAGGCCAGAGACCCGAGGACGACGACGACCAACAACACGAGGCGCTCCATCTTGAATACAGCCAGTATTCCTGCCTTCCTTGACTCCTTGCTTCATACCTTCCTTCCTTCCATCCTTCCTTCCTCTGCGGTTAATGATAACAGTGTCAGGGCAACTGAGCTCTGAATATTCCAAATATCGCACTCAGAAAATGAAGATGTAAAATTTACAACACATAATTTAAGATAAACATTCAGCTCTCGGTAAATCTGAAGGAACACTTTAACCAGTAATTAAATTAAAATGGATGTAAAACTGTAACGATATTAAATCTTAAGAATAAGGTATCTCGTAAAGTAAGTTGTTACTGGGATAATGTTTTTGGTCCCCAGACCAACTTTATTTCTACTTTTTATTCTTGATCTTTTATTCCAATTACAGCTACTGGTCTTCTGTAGAGGTTATGTTTAACCCTCCTTTTTTGACATTTTATTCCAGTGCTCTTCAACATCCTTAACATTGTTCATAGTTCACATTACCAAACATATGGTCACAAAATTAACTACAAATTTACGTATTCCATTTAAGAAAAATGTTTCCATAATATAGTTGTTAAATTTCGCTGTTGTTAAGATATATTAATTATGCATTGTCAGATTAGATCACAAAGCAGCAAAACAAACTGAGTGGAGAAAATTTAAATCAGTAATCGTTTTTTTTAAATACTAGTGACTGAAAATTTCCACAAGTTTAATAAAAACGTTCTGAATGAAGCCGTGAAAGTGATAAAGTAGGTAAAATCAAAACTACTTCAACCCCCATTAAAGAAAATTTTGTGCGATTGTCTGGGCAGTGAACACAATTCACTTTCATTACATACTGAAGTGAGATGTAGGTCCAGAGGAATGACACTATTAAGACGTTTTGAACTTCGAAGTTAACTGGACACACTATTAAGGATTTTGCTAAGCACTGAAATAAAATATTAAGGAAGGAGGCTAATACATAACCTCTACAGAAGACAGGCAGAAGTAATTAGAATAGAGGACCAAGAAAAGAAAGCAGAAAACAAGGAAGGAGTAAGACATGAGATAAAAGTACATGTTTTGATAAATACAATTTTGGATTTGAACAATTGAATCTGATTACTTTAATTGCTTTCCTACCTTACATGAATGTTTGAATTCATCAAAGTACAAGACGAAGTTCCAAAAATGTTTTATAAAAACCTACATAACTTGAAATGAACTCTTTCGAAAAATAAAGACGATTACTGGGTTCAGACAGCTAAACCAATAGCTTTAATGAAAAACTAATTGAATGAGAAATTTTGATACAACAATACAAATAATTATGGACTTGTTTGTCAGAAGATTAACTGCACTAATTCAAAACAATCTATTAACTGTTTTGATTCAATTTCCTATAACCTATTTATCCAGTAATGAAGTCAATTTCCACACAACACTGGAGTTCAACAGACAAATATTTTGCCTGATATCAAGGATCCAAAGTCACCAAAGTCCTTAAGTGCATTAATAATTAAGAATTTTATGTTTATATTATATTACAGTTTTATATTTAATAATAATAACTAAAAAGAAATAATTTAAACAT
>CM067376.1:11497828-11538613 GCA_034510155.1 Eucriotettix oculatus
TAAGGAATGTACAGTGAATGGATTTTATCGTGGATTGGAGGCCAAATTAGTTGGTGATCGCTTGCGAGAAGTTTTGTGTATTCTCGCGTTTGGGTCTTGCAAATGGCGTAGCTGCCTTTTTCTGCATGGCTTGCAAGTCCCAAGTCCGGCATTCGCTCGCCGGTTTTGCTGGAAGAAACATCGGAAGAGCGGCTGGGTTGGACGCCGCGTTTCGGTACATGATTCGACAACCCTAGGTGAGTTGCACAAAATTCATTTCGCCAAGTTTCGCCAACATGATATGGTCCTCCGTGGTCGCATGCTGATCCACGACGTGGAAATACGCGGAAAATAGCTATCGTTCATTTGAAACCTCGCAATCGGCGTGGTATTAAGGGAAATAACTGTACATTCCTAAATTAGGTGCAACTCTCTCTAGTAGTGAGTAATTCGTCGTTGCTACTTGCGTTCGTTGTTGTTGAAATATATTGTTCGGAGAAATATTGCATTGTGGGAATAAATTCTCAATTTCAGTTGTCGTTCGTTCGGAAGTATTAATACTGCTGAAATATTTCTTTCGTGTATTTAGATATAATAATAGTTGTGCACATCAACTAAAATTTAAAATGCCGGTCATTGACGAATATAAATTCATTATTAACAAGTTAGTAGCGAAAGTTAAAACCATCAAGGAACATGCCACGATTCTGGGAACGGCTAAAGAGACGTCGTATTCGAAGACGCGTTTCCGTGTTATGACGCAATCAATAGATGAGGACTATCAGTTATTTCATGATAATATTTTGAAAATTGTCGCCTATAACTCAAAGCAGAGTCCCAAATTAGAAGAGTCATATGACGAGTTAATAACAGCATTCGATGATGATTATTATTCCATTAAGACGGCGATGGAGATTCACATCGAACCTAGCCAAGTGAATCACTCGATCGGGTCGGACAGTCGTAATATAATAGGAACATCGGCAGAAATTCCTATTCAGCTACCAAAGATGAATTTACCGGAATTTTCCGGGGATATCAAACGATGGACAAATTTTGCGGATCTATTTAGAGCAACGATACATAATAATAAGCAGCTAAGTGATACGCAAAAACATTTTTATCTAAGATCGTCACTCACAGGAGAGGCACAGTCTCTTGTTTCATCTCTAGCGCTCACAGGAGAGAATTACAAAATAGCATGGGATGTTTTGCAAAAAAGATTCGATAATAGTCACCTCCTTACCAACTCGTATCTCGAATCGCTATTTAATATTCCCGGGACAACGGATGATGCCTGCTCGATACGAAAAATGGCTAGTAATATTACTGAATTTATCGGAGCCTTGTCAGCACTGGGCCACAATACTGACGAATGGGCTGTACCAGTTCTTTATATAATCAGCAGGAAAGTTCATGCATCTTTACGTGAAAGCTGGGAAAAATTCGTATTGGATAATTCGTCCCCCTCGATTTCGCAATTCGTGCAGTTTTTGAATGAACAAGCACGAGTGCTAGAAGTGGTGCGCCCGGAAAGATTCGAACCAAGGGCTGGACCCAGAACTAGATGTCGGGAGACTGTCAAAGCGACGGCATTGGGAACAACGGTTAAATCGGGTGATCAGAGTTGTAGTTTTTGTGGATCTCGACATGATATTCCTACCTGCAAAGGATTCGTGCAAAAATCACCATTGGATCGCTTTCACTTTGCAAAGGAGAACGGTATTTGCTTGAGGTGTTTAAATAAAGGGCATTTTTTGCGTGAATGTAACCTCAAATCAAGTTGCAAATATTGTAACGGTAACCACCATTCCTTATTACATCTAAGCGAGAGACGAGCGAAAGCTAAGATCTCCGGAACTGAGTCAGCAGGAAATGAACACGCAGTCAACATGTCAGCGCGTCTTCAAGACGCAAACAAAAGGAAATTTAGATTGAATCAAACGCTTTTGCCCACTGTATTAACTAAGGTTCGTGATCGATGGGGAAAATTCCAGATTGTAAGAGTTTTGTTGGACTCCGCGAGCGAAGCTAATTTTATTTCGAGAGATTGTTGGAATAGGTTAA
Source organism: Eucriotettix oculatus (assembly GCA_034510155.1). Taxonomy (NCBI): domain Eukaryota; kingdom Metazoa; phylum Arthropoda; class Insecta; order Orthoptera; family Tetrigidae; genus Eucriotettix; species Eucriotettix oculatus. The sequence goes on from CM067376.1 coordinate 11,499,875, forward strand.
AGTTGAAAACAGAGCCAACAAATATTCCGGTGATCGGAATGGCGGAGACTTCTCTAGGCTCTGCCAATCAGGTGACTAGATTATCAATCAATGCATTGGTGGTTAATAAAATTACCACACAACATCGGAGAAAATAAACGTTGCCTGGTTGAGACAGCAGAAGTTGGCGGATCGTAGCAACCCAATTGATATATATATTGATAGGGGCAGAATGGTTTAGTTGTGTGTTGTCTTAGGTGGAAGTACACGCGGGAAAAGGAGGAATTCCAAACATCATCAATACAATTTGGGGAATTTGTCCTATCGGAAAGGTGGACAGAGTCGCCAACCGAATAGGAAATTTCGCATTAAAAGTCGATCAGTTGATTAGTAGATTTTGGCAAGTCGAGAAAACCCCCCAAATGTACCGGCGCAAGACCCGGAAGAATTCGCATGTGAAGAATTTTACGAGTCTACGGTCGAGCGTAGCGAACAGGGTAGATATATAGTAGCACTCCCCATTAAGGCAGAGGCACAAAGGTTAGGGGAAAGTAGAGCTGCAGCACATAGGAGATTCGAACTTTTGGAACGAAAATTGTCACGTGTTCCGAAGCTAAGAAGCTTGTATAACGAATTTATGAAGGATTATTTGTCACAGGGTCACATGAAGGAAAGGTCGGAACTAAGTAAGTCGGTCAAAGGTTATTATATTCCGCATCACTGTATTTTCAAAGGTCAAGACGAAGCAATATCAAGATTTAGAGTCGTCTTTGACGCGTCGATGAAAACTCAAAATGGACCCTCCCTTAATCAAATTCTGCATGTAGGACCTAAGCTACAAGCAGATATAGTTGATTTGATTATTCGTTTTCGATGTAACCAAGTTGTATTGGTCACCGACATTCGCCAGATGTATCGAAACATACGCATAAGAAAGGCTGACCAGGATTTCCAGCGTATTCTGTGGAGATTTAATCGTGAAGAACCGATAAGGGAATTTACATTGACGACGGTAACTTACGGGGTTTCAGCGAGCCCTTACCTAGCGATTCGCACGCTGCGTCAGCTGGTGGCTGATGACGGGAAGGCGTTCCCTCTCGCCTCCGACGCCATTTTGAATTCTATGTACATGGATGATTGTTGTGTATCAGTGTCTAATATGTCAGTAGCATCGCGGTTAAAAACCGAATTAATCCAGCTCCTTGGCAATGCTGGATTCGAGTTGCGGAAATGGATGAGTAATTATCCGCAGTTGTTATCTGATCTCCCAACGAAACACTGCGCCGTGACGGCAGAGAATTTATCTTTCGCTTCGGAATATGAACCCTCAGCCAAAATTCTCGGGTTGGTGTGGAAACCCAGTTCGGATCATTTTACATATGACGTGACAGGTTAGACAGAGACTGTTACGAAGAGATCGATAATGTCGGACCTAGCTAAATTATTCGATCCCATCGGATTTATTTGTCCTGTAATATTCACCGGCAAATGTTTAATTAGACAGCTTTGGCAATTGGGACTTGATTGGGATGAGGAGGTTCCTGTTGAATTGATCGATCGATGGAAAACGTTCAAATCCGAACTACCCGAGATCAGCAAACTAGCAATCAAGCGGCATATGCGAGTAGATTCAGCTACGTCATTAGAATTGCACGGGTTTGCCGACGCATCAGAACAAGGATTCGCAGCTGTGGTGTATCTGCGTAGCACACAAGCAGAAGGAGAAGTTGAAATTTCGTTGTTAATGGCTAAATCGAGGGTGGCTCCGCTCAAGGTACGCAGTATTCCGAGGTTGGAGTTATGCGGAGTCGACTTAGTTGTACATTTGTTAGAACGAGCGGGGGCCATATTGCGGCCATACATATCGATTGATTCTATTTTGGTGTTTTGCACAACTTATGATAACTCATTGTTATAGTTTTCCATTGTAATTCTGGAACTAACAATAAGCTTATCAGTTATTCTTTGTAACTGTTATTTCAGCCTCGTTGCTTGCACAACAAAAGTCTTATCCATTTCAATTTCTTGATTTACATTTACGATTTATTGTTGTTTCCATTAATCCTCGATTGAGGAAATAGGATACGTCATACATTAAAAATTAAAAATGAACAAAAAGAGTACATAATTAAAGACAAATAATCTTAAAATAGATCAATAAAAGAAAATGTATATAGACAAAAGTCAATATAAACACAACACGGACACACGATGTCACACACACACACACACACTACTTGGACCAGGAAACTGTCCTTGCTCCAGCAGCTATATACATAGAAACAAACAAACAAAAGCGGAAAAAAAACTTAATAGAAATTTTGAAGACATGTGGTGTGTTATTTTACAAGGTTGGCAGCAGCTCTTTCAACAATTTTTGTGCAGCAGAAACCTTGATTTAAATACTAGACCTACGCTGCCGACGTGTAAACGACCTACAGATTTCGCGGCAGATTTGTTAGATCAGCCAGATATCTGCCGATAAAATCTGCCCGTGTGTTTCTGAGGCGCCCAATGGAGCAACTTCTCAAGAACCCAAATCTTACGAACCTTTGATCAGTATTTCACAAAATATAAATACGCTTCTGGAGGGTTCGGGATACAAGACAGTTTGCAATCTAGAATAGCGTCAATAAGTGTTGTGGATTAAAAGATAAAGGTCAAGAAAAATTAAAAGGGACCTATTCTTAAGAAATACAGCCTAATCTAAAGACAAACACATGAAGAAAATCAGAGGACAGAGTGGCACAGACGGTTACACACAAAAAAAAACAACTTATTTTTACAACGCCGGAATAGTAAGGAGGAGGGAATGGCCAAAGAGAATTATTAAATATCCAAGCCTGGAAGGTGGAGTTTTAGTTTCGGAGTGGAGGGAGAAAGTATTATTATTTATAAAAATACCCATAAATGGAAAAGGTAGGGAATGCAACGTCATGGAAGTCTTAGGTCCAACGTCCGTACTCGTGCGTGTGTTTACAGCAACAAGGACTGAGTAAGAGGAAGTATCACCTAACTTTCCTGTCTCGGCTCTCAGAAAAATAAATATTCATACATTTTGATATTGTAATATCCATTGATGAGGGTAGTTAAATTAATTAAAAACAGTTTCGGATTAATTGAACTATATTTAACAAATAAAATGTACACGTATATATTTAATATGAGCTTAATATCTGCAGGGCAATATGGGCCTCTAGAGAGTTGGAGTTTGCAGAGACTGGAAAGGAAAACGGACAATCAGATTGTTTTGGAAAAGATAAGTTATACAAAAAGATGAGCAAGTTTTAGAGTCGAATCTCTCACTCACCCAATATCTGGCTTCTGGTAAGTGCTGGCCTCTATACAGCCACTGGACCTCAAGGGTGACGAACTACAGGCTCACGCGCATAGATCTGGCCAACAGATACTGCATTAGGTAGCCAGTCTTCCCTCTGTCTGGAACTCATCCAGGAGGGCAGCAACTTCACCGTCAGAAACAACTTTCTCCGATTCTGGAAAATTATGTTGCAAGTTCTCAGCTTCCTTCCTCCCTTGACTTCTCCTCGGCCGCCACCACCCGTCGGTCTTGCTTTACGAAAATACGTCTGAGCCTCACGCTCTCCAAACCCGCCCTTTTGCTTTCTTAACACACGGTGGCACATCCTCCCCTCTTCCCGTCCAGACACCGTCTGCCTCTCTCCTCGAGATTCTGCCTTTCAGCCAGATTGTCGTAAATGTGTCATGTGACCTCCTAAGCCAATCACTGTTGAGAGCTCGGGTTGTCCTCTTCTGCCAAACACGGCTTCTGGAACCTTCCAAACGCTAATTCTATCACGTGAACTACTCGTGCACCGACCGGACAACAATGCTTTCTGTCTGTGTAGTGACGCGTATCAGTTCAACAAGACGCAGCTCGAACGCTACAATGCGCTCTCAAACGTTCCATTGTCGCCGCACGTAGCTCACTAGACTAACTTTAAAATAACTAACAGATTGATTAATAGAAAAAAATTAAAATAACAAAACTAATAGTAGCAGCTTTTCTTAATATAGACATTACAAGGTTGACTTCGACAAAATTTACTAGTCGCCACTTAGAAGAGAAACGCAAATAAAAACATCAAATTCTGCCCATATCTATGATCAGAACCCTTTTTTCAAATATGGGATAACATACTGGTGTCAGTATACAAGTAGACACACTCTACTGATGGAAATTATACAAAAAGGATCTGATAAATTAATGGAGGTCGATCAACGAACAATTCTTATAAAAACTTTAAGGCTTTTAGGAATAGCGGAAACCATGCGAGGTTGTTCCTTCGATTCTCTATTAATAGCTGCACTACTTCCACATGGCCTCGAGCAGCTGCCCTCATCAATGCAGTTTCGTCATCACCATCTCTTAAGTTGGGATCAGCACCATTCTGTATTAATTGTTCCACTGCTTCCAGGTGACCTTGATCAGCTGCCCTCATCAATGCAGTTTCGCAATTTACAGTCATTAAGTTTGGATCCGCTCCCTGCTCTATTAAGAGTTTCACCACCTCCTCGTGACCTTCAGCAGCTGCCCTCATCAATGCAGTTTCACAATTTACAGTCATTAAGTTTGGATCCGCTCCCTGCTCTATTAACAGTTTCATCACCTCCTCGTGACCTTCAGCAGCTGCCCTAATCAATGCAGTTTCGTCACCACCATCACTTAAGTTGGGATCAGCACCATTCTGTATTAATTGTTCCACTACTTCCAGATGACCTTGACCAGCAGCCACCATCAAGGCAGTTTCCTCGTGGAAACCTCTCATATTGGGATCTACTCCCAACTCTATTAATAGGTTAACAACTTTCAGGTGGCCTTGAGCAGCTGCCCTCATAAACGCAAACTTGCCATTTCCATGCTTTAAGTGTGTATCTGCTCCCATCTCTATTAATGCTTCCACTACCTCCAGGTGATCTAGATCAGCTGCCCACGTCAATATGGAATCAACACGCTTATTTCTTAAGTCTTGATCCCCTCCAGTCTCTATTAATAGATACACTAGTTCCGAGTTGCTTTGACCAGCTGTCTTCATCAATGCAGAATCTTCATCCACATTTCTTGAGATGAGCTTCACTATATCCAAGTGGCCTTGATCAGTTGCCCACATCAATGCAGTTTTCTGATCCCAACTTATTAAGTTAGGATCCGCTCCCTCCTCAATTAGTAGTTTCACTACATCCAAGTGGCCATGATAAGCTGCCCTCATCAATGGAGTTTCCTCATAATGATTTCCCAAATTTGGATCCGCTCCCTTCTCAATTAATAGCTTTACTACGTCCGCGTGGCCATGACTAGATGCCCAGATCAATGCAGTATCGAAATCTAAATTTATTAAGTTAGGATCCGCTCCCTTCTCAATTAATAGCTTTACTACGTCCGCGTGGCCTTGACCAGATGCCCAGATCAATGCAGTATCGTAATCTCTATTTCTTAAGTTAGGATCCGCTCCCTTCTCAATTAATAGCTTTACTACATCCAAGTGGCCTTCACCAGCTGCCCACATCAATGGAGTATCCTCATACTTATTTGTTAAGTTATGATCCGCTCCCTTCTCAATTAATAGCTTCACTACTTCCACGTGGCCTTGATAAGCTGCACATATCAATGCAGATTCCTTATCCTTATTTCTTAAGTTAGGATCCGCTCCCTTCTCAATTAATAGCTGAACTGCTTCCACGTGGCATTGATCAGCTGCCCTTATCAATGCAGTTACCTCATAATCATTTCTCAAATTTGGATCCGCTCCCTTCTCAATTAATAGCTTTACTACGTCCACGTGGCCTTGTTCAGCTGCCATCATCAATGGAGTTTCCTCATCCTTATTTCTTAAGTTAGGATCCGCTCCCTTCTCAATTAATAGCTTAACTACTTCCACGTGGCCTTGAAAAGCTGCACACATCAATGCAGTTTCTACATACTCAAGTTTTAAATTCGGGTCTGCTCCCTGCTCTATTAATAGATTCCCCACTTCCAGTTGTCCTTTAACAGCTGCCTCCTTCAACGGAGTTGAGCTAAGTGCGGTCATTAAATTGGGATCCGCTCCCATCTGTATTAACAGCTTCACTATTTCAAATTGTCCTTTAGCGGCTGCCTGCATCAACGGCAAGCAGTTAAGTTTAATTATTAAGTTATGATCCGCTCCCACCTCAATTAATAGCTTCACTACATCCAGGTGGCCTTGATCAGCTGCCCTCATCAACGCAGTTCCGTCATTTTCAGTTTTTAATTTAGTATCAACTTCCATCTCAATTAATCTCCTCACGACCTCTACGTGACCTCTAGTGGCTCCCTCAATCAACGTTGCTTGGCCATCTTTATGCTTTATCTTTCGATCGTTCCCATTTTGTAATAAGAAGTTTACAATCTCCAGATGACCTGATATGGATGATTCGTTGCATCCGTCGTAGTTCCGCCTATTCACGTCGTGGCTTATTTTCGTTAAAAGTTTCACAACCTCTGTATTGTCACCAGCGGCCGCCAGGTATACAAGTGTCTTTCCTGTGGTGTCAAACCTTTCGTGTGATGTGCCTTGGTGCAGGCGAAGTAGTTCCGCAGATTCACTTCGGTCCGTAAAAAAGGTCAGACCTTCAAGCGTATTTTCTTTTTCAAGCATTACCTCAACAGTTTTCCAGTTTCTCAACATATCCGCATATATAACTACATCTGAACCCAAAATGTCGTTTTTCTTGAAGGCGTCTTCGCCCGCGACCATCAGCAAGTCCACTGCTTGAGTGTTGTCCGCCACGTGCAGCGCTGACCGTCCTCCTCTGCCACTGTCCGTGGTCCCTCCTGACGACATCAGCAGTGGCAAGACCTCAGACAGCGACCAGCTCAGCAGCTGCCTGTCCCTCACCATCGTGACGATGCCCTTCAAGAGGTCGCAGCATTTGGCTGTGAGATCGCAGCTGATTCCATCGCATGCGTCGATAAAGAGGAAGACGTTCCCCGTCACGTAGAGTGCGTGTTCCAGCTTTTCCTGTTCCAGGCATTGGAGGTCTTTCGGCAGACCCTTCTGGAGGAACGCCATTACAAAGGACGACTTCCCCACTCCTGGGACGCCTTCAATCACCACAACCTCCTCATCACACATCCAGGTTAAGGGAAAGAACTCTGTCATTTTCCTTCTTTGCACGTAACACTCCTCCTGTGGCGGGGGCGGGAACGACGCTTCCAGTTTACTCACTTCTCCAGCTGGATAGCAGAGAGAACGGATGACTTTGTCAAACATGACGCAAGACGTGTCTAAGGGGATGACGTCACGCAGTGGTACGACTTTGCCCTGAATATCGACTTGCACCGACAAGAGTCTTCGTTGGGTCTCAGGATCAACGAGGGACCAAGTTACCTCAGTTTCTGACGTCGTTAGCTTCGCCTTCGCGATGACGACCAAGGTCCTGACACCTTGACTAGCGACGGCCGTCTGCAGCGACGACATCAAGTGATCCTCCGGTGAGCCTCCGGACATGTCGATGTCCAAGGTCGGACAGTCGGTTGTCCCCCACAGAGCGTCAACTTCAACTAATCTACTCTGGAGAGAGCTGGCATCAAGGACCAGAGCCTTTGACAGTCTCACTCTGGTCGCTGTCCCCTGATATTTGTCTTCAACAGAAATCAAAATCTGTTTAATGGATCTGATCCCTTCGAGGGCCGCTTGAGTGAAGTCGAGGTTCAGACGACACGTGTTGCTGTTGAGGCGCCTGGCCTGCAGCTCCAGAACACTTTTCCATTTCTCCGACTGCGCACTGAGGTAGCGGCTTTCCACTTCTCCTCTCCGCCAGTCCATGAGCACGAGTTTCAGCTCGAGTAACAGCTTTCGAGCGTCGTTCGATGTCGTCAGCTTCAACACGTCGGCGATTGCCTCATCCTGAAGTTGGTCGGCAGCTTCGACGCTCGTCTGCTCGGTACAGAGGATCAAGTGTTTGACGGAGTCTGAGGTTTCTGGACCTTGAGGCAGTCCTGCCTCAATCAGTTGACTTTGGACCTTCACTGGTTTCTCCCAGAGGTTCCTCACCTCCAAGAACGAATTCAGCTTGAAAGGATTGGACGTTGTCAAGTTTCCCTCCCTGTGCTTGCCCTGCAGAACTATGGCTCTGTACTCGGGGCTCTCGTCTCCCTTGAGTCTGTAGAACAGGATGACGTCGTCCAACTTTCCACGTGAGAGGAAGAAGTCTCTGGTGAATCTGAGGGCGCGGAGGAAGCGGAGGACAACTTCTTGTTCGTGGTCCTTGGGCTTCGGAAACCTGAAACGGTAAAGGGCGATCACAGTTACTCTTTCCCAGTAGAAAATCCAGGGACTCAACTATATTTTAGGTTACAGCTGAAGGTAATGATAGAATGGAACATCAGTGTCTCCTTTACTTTGCCCTCAAACGTAAAATCAGAGTCTTTAGAAACGAACTGATGAATTACGGAAAAACACAGGATGACGGAACAAACAGGTCAGGAATCAGGGGAAATTTCGCCATCAAGGGGGGAACTTTGGACGCAGGAATGTGGAGGAGGAGACATAAGCAATCAAATGTAATATTCAGTCTGACAAACACAACTCTAATCTATATTCATACTCACAGCTACATTTATCTCACTACATTGAATAACATACAAGTTGGGTGCCCGGCGTTGCCTGTAAACTCATGTACATCAAACCCCGCTACAGTATTTAGAGTATTGAGCAGTAAACTCTTTGTCGAAACGTCATCAACCACAAGAGCGTCACAACCACCATAAACCGTGCCCCAGACTCTTAAATGAACACATACATACACTCAATTATAATTATAAAAATAAGATTATTGAACCATCTCCTAACGTCTGTATACACCTTCCAAAAAATAAATTGGATTTCTGCTGCCCTGGTCTTTACCTCAATCATCTGCACTATGAATTTTATGTTTATTTATTAACTAATTTGGAAATCGTTGCTAAAAATGTTGGTATGGAGCGTGACGTTATTTGGGCGCGAAACGTGGACGATAGGAGTTTTAATAGAAGCCTTTGAAATGAGATGCTATAGGCGAATGCTGAAAATCGGATGGTTGGATAGAATCACAAACGAAGAAGCTCTAAACAGAATAGGGGAAGAGCGAGCAATATGGAGGACGTTGACCAAGAGAAGGGATAGATTATAGGCCACGTTTTAAGGGACGAGGCTCTAGTAAAATTAACATTAGGGGGAAGTGTTTGGGGTAAGAATAGAAGAGAGAGGCAAGGATACAATACGCTAAGCGGATTAGGGAGGATGTGGGTTGGGCTAGTTACGAGGAAGTAAACAGGCTTGCGCAAGATAGATTAGCATGGAGGGTCTTAGGACTGAACACCACAACAACAACAACAACTCTCGCAGTGATTCACCAGAACGACGGGCAGGGCAAAGTCTAGAAAACCTGCATCAGGTAGGTCGGTCTATTGGGTACTATTCTTACGACCTTCCGAATTACAGGAGAAGAGTATGTTCTGGGGTCGCAGCATTCCCCACTCGGTGTCTCATCTAGTTTTAGAAGGCAGCTGATCGAATGGGATCAGCAGACAACAATTATCATATGGCCAAGGTTTGCAACCCCAGTGCATGCACCTACCAAAAATGATCAAGGTGTCTTGTCATGTCGGAGCCTTGAAACAAGCGAGAGTTCGAGGCATTCCCGAAGGTAAGCCCCATAGTCACCACACTGAAGAGATATTCCTGAGAGAGAAAACTCCCACAGGCATTTTAGTGTCTTGCCCTTTTTTTCCATTTATTTATTGTTTATTCCATGCGAGTTCAGCTTGTTATTCTCTGAGAACACTAATGCAACACGTTGACAAAAAGTACGTCAAAATGGTTTATTTCCCAAAAGCATTCAATTGTAATATTTTCTAGTACGAATTCTAGATCAAAACTTGCAAACCTTTCTTCAAAAGTTTGCAAATACTTACTTTACCAAGCCTGTATATATATTTATGAAATATTAAAGTTTATAAAGCGGAACACTAATTTGTTTTAAACAATTGGCGAGTTTCATGAATACGCGACCAGAAATCAGAGGTTCAGCTCTAAGGTCGGACAAGCATCGCCCTTGTTCTCCCTCTCTACACCAGAAAAGTATTCATAAAGCAGAGATATTATTATCCTTCCGCCAGAGGTTAATAACAGTAACTACAAAAGCTTCGTGAAGCAGAGTAAAACTATTCCATTAAATACCGCTGCAGTTTTACTCGGTACAGGATTTTCTTAATCGTCCTTCTAGTATTTAAATCAAGGTTCCTGCTGCACAAAAATTGTTGAAAGAGCTGCTGCCAACCTTGTAAAATAACACACCACATGTCTTCAAAATTTCTATTAAGTTTTTTTTTCCGCTTTTGTTTGTTTGTTTCTATGTATATAGCTGCTGGAGCAAGGACAGTTTCCTGGTCCAAGTAGTGTGTGTGTGTGTGACATCGTGTGTCCGTGTTGTGTTTATATTGACTTTTGTCTATATACATTTTTTTTATTGATTTATTTTAAGATTATTTGTCTTTAATTATGTACTCTTTTTGTTCATTTTTAATTTTTAATGTATGACGTATCCTATTTCCTCAATCGAGGATTAATGGAAACAACAATAAATCTAAAATGTAAATCAAGAAATTGAAATGGATAAAACTTTTGTTGTGCAAGCAACGAGGCTGAAATAACAGTTACAAAGAATAACTGATAAGCTTATTGTTAGTTCCAGAATTACAATGGAAAACTTTAACAATGAGTTATCATAAGTTGTGCAAAACACCAAAATGTACATTTCTAATAATCCTGATGCCATCTTTAGTGAATCTCACAAAGGAATTTGACTAAATAGTTATAAAATTAAATCCATTACTTTAATTATTGATCAATTAGAAATTAACTTGAAAAGACTATATTTTTATATGTATAATTCTCTTAATGAGGAAACTTAAATTTTACAGTCAAAACGTCTTTTAAGTTTTTGGACCATTTAAACGTCACTAATGATCGCGTTTTCTTATCATTAGATGAAGAGTTCTTGTTTAATTTTTACCCCATGCATCAATTACACCAAGTTTTAAAAATACATGGGATAACTACTTTTCCAAATTGACAAAAATTATTTTATCCAAAATTCTTATCTTAATAAATGTAATTATAAATTCCACTTATTTTTCGTTCAATTACATTTACTGTCACGAAATCATTGGTTCTACCTTGGGAATTTATCTTTTTTCGTTTTTTCGTGCAAATTCTGAGAGATTTGGAGGCTTTATGTATTAATTACATCTTTAGATTTAAAAGCACTGAGATATTTCAAGTATGATGACTTTTTTTGTATCTTCCTCAGATTCCACATAAACCATTAGCTCAATACTTTTGATAATTACAACCCTGAAAGAAACTTTACCATGGAAATTGAAAAAGATCACTCTGTCAATTTTGTTGATGTTTTGGTTATTGTTTCCATCAATAATATATTTATCAATTGCTATAAAAAGATCTACTTACTCAGGAATAATTCTTAATTACATGTCAATGCAGCCATTATTCCATAAGATACTATGCCTTATAGTTTAGTTAATAGTGACTTCAAATTATATCCTCATAAATGTAATCTGAGAAAAATATAAATAGTGTTCTTCTTAATATTTGTCCTTTGCATTTGCATTAAAATTGGGTTGACTAAGATTAATATGAAATTAATACGCAGTAAGAAATAATACAAACTTATGAAATCCGATTAAACTTAAAATCTTGCAATAATTTAATCTATGTTGAAGTATTAAAAATAAAACTAATAATTTCGGTATCTGTTTAGATTGTAATTACAGTTATATTGGCCAAACTATGCGCACATTTTATATCCGCATTGATGTGACTTGAAAAGAAATAAAATTCAATGTGAAAAATTATACAGTTATGTGGAAAAATACATATTGAAACAACCATAACATTTATTAGAAATATATTAAAATTCCAGGACCATGCCATGTATTATGGTTTCCAAGTTTTATTCTGATTCCCCTAATACTAGAATATCGTTGGCAAAGCGTAAGGTTTTTATTTGTTCTCCTTGCTGTATGATTCCTTTTCCATATTTCGTTTAAGCGATCTGATTAAGTAGGATATTATAATCCGTAGTATAGATAGAATCACTATAAACGTTTTGCGGAACACTTATTCAGGGAAACCCGGCCTTTGAGTTCATTATATATAAGGATAATTTCTTGGACTATACATTATCGCTTATGGGGAAGGAAATTGAATGCATCAATGGCGGGTCCACTTTTTAGCTTAAGCCAGGTCCTTCATTATCAGTCGCCTGCCTGAAAACTTACCTTCTTTCTCCAGCTCGAAAGTCTTCTTTATCACGTCCCTTCGATAACTGCTTATCCAACGCCTCGTCTACCTCTTCCCTTCAATAACTGTCTCACTCGCCTCTCGTCTATAACAAAATACTCCTCCTTTTCTACCTCCACATTAACAACCGTTATCCCTTCCAGATCTAAATACTGGACATTAACGAGCCATTTCTTACATCCACATCTTCCTCCACAAAAGGAATACCTTACGTTTAAGAAAATTCTCTCTTCTTGTGGAAATATTTCTTTTGCGCCAATAAAGCAGCGGCGGATCGTGAGTATTTAAAGTTATGTGCTACACCATACAACGTCTACAGGGTTGTTAATACTCCTGCATTTGTAATTTCGTCTCCATCACGGGCAATAGAAACGAAATTTTTAAATGGTAAAAATATAAAACCATATTGCCATAAATTCCTAACACGGCACAATTTCTACTTATTACATATTTTAAATAAAGAACATTTATTTTAAGAAAAAGTAACATATTGTGGGAATTTTATAAGCAGGATCGTACGGTAATTTTCTCAAAACTGCGAAAGTCTTCGAAATTCCGCCTGTTGAAGTTTATTTTTTATTTTTAATAAACTTTGGTTAAACCGAATAAACTACAACGAGTACATAAACAGTATGATTTTTATTAATTCGTCAAAAAAATTTTTTTTTAACTGTTTCCTGCAGCTACTGCATGTCACCACGCTCGCTGTGCAATAATAATTGCTGGATGTTAGGCGAGCAGGGGAATGAAACGGTAATGCTGCGCATGCGCATTGCTAATCACAGACGAGATTCTCGTGCTATAAAGAATGCGGCCAAGATATATACGGGAGGGAGCGCGCCTTTAAGTCGGACATTTTAAGGACACACTCTTAAAATGCTATGAGTTCCTTGAAATAATTCCTCCTAAATTAATTATGTGCTGTAACACATGAGCACATATGCACCAGCCGCCACTGCATGCAAGATTTTGCTCTAGAATAATTTCGACCCGTGGCTAGTCAGGAGCTGAAATTTAATCCCTCACGATTGACGAAATATATGGGAATTTTCCAGTCTCGATATCAGATCCTCCACAAGTTCCCACGCTCAACAGTTTTTAATCTAAGACAAATTATTTAAATTACAATAATTTGTGCAGTGTTCACTGTCTTTTCAGCTTGTCAATTACTCCTTAACGATGGCAAAAGACGCAGCCTTAGAATTCTCCAGTCCATCTACGAAAGCGTTAACGGCAACTGCTCTACCACGATTGAGTACTTGAAAATCGAGATCAATGTGAGTCCAGCGGATCACTCATCACTCTGCTTCAGATGACAAAATGATAGACTTTACTGTTGCTGTTGCAGGACACGACGTGTGTGGAGCCTCTGTTGCGGAAAATGGTGGCGTCGAAGATGATACACGCCATCGGGGTTGCCCTGGATAAAACATCACGTGACTGCATCCAGACGTGGCCGACTTTGTGCTCGGCGGAGCGGCGCCACTGTACCACGGCGTATGAGGAACGTCTGAGACGATTGATGATCAGACACGCTGAAGATCACATTACCTTCTTCACTTCGTACCTTAACACACCTTTTAGCATGATCCAAGATATAGTTTGGGTTATCAGAAGTGTGTTGCATGACAATTTTATAGGGATCATTCATGTGTCATTTCTAGAGAAGATCTACAACTTCACGAAAATATCGCTCGAACCTTTTCCAATCGAAAACTTTATACTTTCCTGGAAGACCAAGATTTTACAGGAAAAAAATTTTATCATACTTGGTATTTTAGGCTCCATAGAGACAGATAGCAAGTCCCGTGAGAAGTCGACTTGGGGTGTAGTCAGGTCCAACGTAGGACTAGTGGAAGGATCCTGCGGAGACGAATATAATAACATATATGAACTTCACACATGCTATATTAAGGATACGTTTCGATCCTATATGGACCTAATGTCCTGTGCTTTCCATAATTCATCTGTGAAAGCTTTGACGTGGTTGTCGGTTCCTGACATCTACTTCAACTCTCCCTGCCTCTGCGTCGCATTCAACGGCGACAACTGCGGTGTCAAGGTCCCAAGTGGAGTTGATCCACGTACTTATTGCATTTCCGTGCTCCTTAGAGACTTGCAGAGACGAATCTCGTACAGGCCTGCGGTCACGTACTTGGACTACTCTTTGAAAACACCAATTCCTCTTTGCAACTTCACTAACCTCCTCTCGTTAACCTCATGGACTATATGCGACAACGCCAAAATAAACAGATCCTTGGACTTACTTCTATCCGTGCGCTGTTATTTCAAGGACCTCGTCAGCAAAGACCTAAACTGTTCGGAAACTTTACCAATGAAAACTTTCAACCACACAGAGCTGTGCGTCCTCATGTTCTTCATGGAGTCAGTTCTCTGTGAGGCTGACGCCACTAATGCGTTCAGCGTGTCTTACTATGGCGTCGGGGACTCGACTCTCGTCCTCTTCTTCACGTACCTCGACGTCGCGGCTCGAGCTCTTACCCTGTTATCCTTCCTTGCTTGTCCGCCGCTGCATAATCTCCCTGGGAAGCTGATGATGTGCTACCTGATGACGGCCCTCATGAGGCTCCTGGAGGACCTGGAGTGGGCCGTGAGGCTGGACGTCGCCATGGACCTGGCCTCCACCTTGTGGCTCACGGCCTACCTCCACTTCCTCACCACCTCCATCAAGACTCTTCGCCTCCCCAACTCTCTCAGCCCCGCTGAAGCCCGTCAGGTCCTCCTCACCTACTCCCTTTTTGGTTGGGTCTTGCCCTTGACGCTGTCCGTTATTTTCTTCTGCGTGGACGAGTTCCTTGACAGCCGCGTACAGTTCGGCCAGTTGCTGTTCGTCCTGTGCAACTACGCGGCGCTCCTTGCTAACCTCTATATGTTCTTCTACAACTGCAGCTTCTACTACGACGTCAATAGCAGCGTCAGTGGCCTTGGACTTGGCGTCAGACCCCGTAACGTCTTTGCCGGTCTCTTTAACTTCGCTCTGAAGACTTCGGTTCTCTCGGGTGCAGGGATCACCTTTAGACTCGTCCTCACTCAGATCCAAGGCTTGGAGCACTTTCTAGGATACTACCACGTTGTAGGAACCTTCCAGGGGCTGCTGCTCTTCCTGCTCTACGGCTGCAACCCTGAAGCTCGAGACTTCTGGCTCAGCCTCTTCCGCAGGGCGATCGGTCGCTGTAGTTGCCGTCAAAATACTCCTGTGCATCTTAATTCCCTTGAATTGGCAGAGATCCCTGCTACTCAAAGTCTTCAGAACTGTTCTTCTTCATAATCTGATTTATTCTTTTGGGTAACTCGTTTCCGTGACTAAGACACCGACATTGGTACCGCAGTGATGTGACGCTGACCACTACACCACATCAGTTATCTCCACTATCACGTGTCAACACCTTCAAGATCCTGCAAGGACATTTTATCATCCTGCACTCCACTCAGCAACCGAGTCGTAGAAATGTTTTAGACTAAATAAATTTCCTGTAACAAAATGAAATAAATATTTCTTAAAAATAATTTTATTAAGTAATTAGTGAAACACTACTTTCCAATGACCTGAAGGACGTGAGGAGAAAGATGAAGCTCAACACTTCCGTATGTTTAAGTTTTTGATGTCTCAGTAAATTGAAAGATGTGTTTGGTACCACCACCAGATGACGTCACGCCGTGACGCGACAAGAAACTGACCGTTCCTGATAGGCTCTTAGACTGACATTAACAAGGGAAACGTGGTTTATCACATAATAACATAGTATGTATTTTTATCTTATAATTATATTAAGTAAATTTATCTTGAAAGAATTACTCTCTATTTGCTTATCATGGAGTTTTCCAGAGAAGATGTCTGGACCTGTTTACAATTGAAGAATATCTTTTTATGATTAATTATGAATCTAAAAGGAGAGAAACGTTTATCCTTATGTAACAAGTTAAATATATATTTGTGACAAGCAAATTAAGGGACACGACGACTGAAATTCCTGTAAATGAATCGCTACAGAGATGAAAATTTAAGCGCTTCTTAACAATGCAATTGTGTAGCAATTTAAAATAATTTGTTTTTGTTAACTTGTTTAGAATTGAGATATTGAGAAAATAATTTTTAAAAACTTCTCAGTTTTTACTATGTTCCTTCCTTTACGTACCTGATTATAGTTTAATTTTTTTTACATTTATATGTAGGGCTGACTATTATTATCAACTATCTGCATTATTTTTGATATTGAATAAAACTATGAGGAGAAAAAATATATTTCTTTTACTAAGAGGTTCATACATTTACTTAAAAATTTGCACTTTTCAACACTTATAATTTTGTATTCACCAAAACTACTTGAACAATTACAAAACTAATGCTTGCATTTAAAGGTATTTCAATGTTTATTAGGTACAAGAAAAATGAAGAAAATATCTTCATAGGTTTGTGATGCATAGAAGGGTTTTGGTACCACAAATTATGAAGCTGAGAAAAACAAATTTATTTAAAAAAGGAATAATTTATTAAACTAGAATCAAACATATTAATTAAAATTGTCCTGAAAAATATGTTAAACCTTCCTTACTTTGTTTGGAAGCTTCTTATTTCAGTTTAATGAATTTATAGGGATACTAATAAAAAATGGAAAAATCTATATTTTTTTTAGATTTTGGACGAAATTTCAGTCCCCGTGTTCGTTATATTCCAAATAATACACGACACCTTGCTTCTAATAATTCTCTAAATTTTTTACCTTTTCTGTGCTTTTCTTTAGTTTACCTCAAACGATTATAACACTAATATATTTGACCAGTGTGTCATAAGTGACAAACCCAAGTCTATGACTAATTAATTCCGATAAAATTTCAATTTTTAATGTTGTACTAGAAACATTTTGGATCAGGAAACCTAATTTTTGCAATTCTTTTATAATGACTTTGTCCCTGGATATGCAGCTATTTGTTAAACAAAATGTTGGCTAAATATTATATGGGTATGGATGGAAAAATGTATTTCATGGAATCAAATTATATTAGGCGATAATGAATGTTGAGTGAATTAAATTTAAAAAAAGATTTGGGTGGACGACGACCGCAGCTGATCGCGCATCTTCATCCTTGAATTATAATCTTGTATTTCATGGCAACATGTGTAAACAAGTCAATTGCAGAGACAAATTTTATATTTAAATAGACCGCCGTTTCGTCACGACATTTCGGTCTTCTTCAGGTTGTATTACAAAAATATTTATAAAATGTTATAATTCAAATTATTAAATAGGTGAATATATTTATTATTAGTAAAAATGAATTATAATGATAATTGAAATTTTGAAGGAAGGAACCAAATGTGTACAAGGCTAAATTTGACCGCCTCCAGGAGCTGCTTCAACCAACAATGTAATAGAATAATACAGAGCAACAATGAACTACAATGCTTTCAAATTACAAAACAGTCCATGAGGAGTTTTAGTTAATAACTGAAATTGCTCTGATTTAAATTATAAAGTAATATTTATTAGCCAAATGATACGAAAATGTAATTGAATAAGTAAACACATTACACTATGTTTAATTAAATGTATACGACGTTTCTATCACCATCTCATGATTGTAATTCCTTCCTTGCCTCCTGGAGAAATACTGACGACTTTTCCGGGTAGCGTAAATCAGTTCAGGAATAGGCTTTTTAATTTTTTTTTAGAATCAGCGAAGTGATTTTTGTGAGGCTCCTTTTCCTTTTTCAGATAAAAAAAAATACACTTTAAAATTCTTCCTTAGTATTTGTGTTTTATTTGTATATAGCCACATGGCAAATAGCAGTTAAGACAGTAATAATAAATAAAAACAAGAATATGCAATTTTCTCGGGGATGGTTCAAACATCCCTAAAATGTCATCAAACACGTGCTTCACTAGATGCTCCATTCAAATCACCACAATTCCTCTCCAAGTCGTCCTTATCTCTTAAAAACTGGACAACTTCCATGTGACGTCACTTCATAGCTTTCCCAGCCGCCACCAGGGGCGGGCAGAGCAGCGTCTAGACAACAGCCAACAATGCGCATGCGCAGGGCAAGGCTCGGCAATCTTCGGCTCGTTCCGCCTGGAGACGGCAACAAAACGATAAACTTTGCGTCATCATACTCAAACTCTCTCTCTACCTAATAAGAAATACTTTGCTGAATTGAGAGAGAGCTTTTTTTTCTCCCCCAAATAATATCCCTTCCGTTTTACTGTCACATCAAAACTCGTATTGCATTTACCGACATATGTAGCCAGAAATGATCATCCATTTAAAATTAATGAGAGAAAGACAAGAAGGAACAGACATGGGGTAAATACTTCCTTCTTAAATAGGGACCGTAAAAGGCTGGAATGATTTCCCTGTTACTAGTCTACTAGAGACTTTTCCAAAGAGTGTAAAAATTATTTAGGATCAGAATTAGGGACATGCTCCAACTACATTTATTCAAGCTTCTGATTACTCTTAAAGTATTTCTATATTCAATGTTTATATTTTTTATTTCTCTTTAACTTATATATCCCTTTATTTGGAATATAAAATGTGTATGTTGTCACCACCAGGGCTCAGCACACATTGTAACTAAATAAATCTATCTATCTACCTACCTATCTAAGTTAATATTAAATTATTTAAAAGACTTGAACTTATTCAATAATATCTTATCTATCCATAATAGTTTGTTCTGCAACCACACTTTATCATTATAAATTATTATATCATATATATATATATAATTATTATTATTATAAATACAGGAGTAATTGTAAAGTGAGACGGTTGATGTGAGAATAAACAAATAATAATAATAATAATAATAGGAATAGGAATACTGGTCACTGAATCCCTCTTGATTCTCCTGAGGGAAGAGTTGCCTAACAGGGAGAGATAAGCGGATTATTTCCCCCGAAACAATAAAAAAATGTTATTTTATCTGACCCTGATATTGAAATTCATACATGTAAACCTGACAATCTTGAATTGTTTGTCTCTGTTAATAAGAAATGTAGGAAAAAATACGTAGAATGGCCGTTCAAGACCTCACTACAGTCTACAGAATAATAGAGTCAAGCAAAACATCTTTCAGGTCTAATTTTGGCAAGCGAACACAAAATAACATATACAAAAAAAAACATGCGATACGGTGTCACCTAATATACACATATATATAAAGTTAAATCTGATTAAATGGAGTGAATTATCATGTAAAAGGTCAGATCAATTAATGTAGAAGCTTGTTACTGATGGCGATTCATGAATGAAGCCAAGAAAAAACATGGCTGTAGAATAAATATCCTCTGTTCGTTGTGGTATTCAGTCCTGAGACTTGTCCATGCTAACCTATCTTGCGCAAGCCTTTTCATTATTCTTATGACTAGCACAACCCAACATCCGCCCCTAATCTATCCCTTCCCTTAGTCAACGTCCTCCATATTGTTCGCTTTTCACCTATTTTGTTTCGAAGTTCCTCGTTTGTGATTCCATCCACCTCATCCATCTCAGTCTCCTACAGCACCACATTTCAAAGGCTTCTATTCTTTTCCTTTCCCCAACTCCGCACCCATATAACGCCACGTTCCATGCAATCATTTTTAGCAACGATTTCCTAACATTCACACTTATATTACCCGTAAGTAAATCCCTCATTTTCGCGAAAGCCTTCCTTGCCCCTGCTATGCTATTCTTTATGTTTACTATTCTTCTACTATCCCTAGTTATTACGCCTCCTTAACTTCCTTCAAAATATCCCTTCCCAATATAACAGCCTTTGAAATTCCACTGTTTCCCATACACCTTGGTTTTTCCCTCTATTAATCCTCATATTGAACTCTTTCTGCAGGACCACGTCCATGCCTTTTCTTCTGACTCTCCTAACACTACAGCTTTTATTTCTTGTTCCCTGCAGTATGATTCCTTTTCCCATATTCCGTTTTGTTATTTCTAAATCGCCCGTTCTATATATATAAGTTAAACAGCATGGGCGACAGACTAGTGCATCCTTGTCTTCCAAATAAAATAATTGGTACAGATTAAATAAAATCAAATTAAATTTTTTCCTGGGAAACGACAATAATTACTAATCTAAAATGTAATTTAAAAATATTTTTCCTCGTCTCCCTCAATTCGCTTTGGCAAGACTCTTATCTGTTTGATACCAAAGGCTATGGAATCTGCGCATGCGCATTGTCAGGCTTCCGCAACATAACCATAAACTCTTTGCTGAATCCAGAGATGTTTACAAATAATTTCCATCCGTTTTACGTCTCAAAATTATTCTTTATTTACACAATTTTTTTCTAGTTTCCCGAATCTTTGTTAACAAAACATCGATTAGGTCGACAATAACAATGTCTGCAATCATTAAAACCCAGGAAACATCGTAATAAAAGCTTCTAATAAACCATTAAACTATACTCTACTGTAAGGATGTTGGCTATGGTATTGTTGTAAAGGGATGTTTTTTCGTATTTCTGTAATGTTTGAATATTTGCTGTAGTCCAATTAGGGAAAAACGTTACGGCCATTTGTAATTACATCTGTACGTCATATTTAACTAAAAAATTTATTTCATTATGTCTTTATGTTGCAAAATTTTTCTGAATAAAAAGCTGAAATTTGGCGCAATTACTTATGACTAATTTCTGGAAGGTGATTAATATTATGCGGAATGTTTCAGTAGAAATTGGAATTTGTTGTTTCCTGGGTTTTAATTGTTCCATACATTTTTTGTCAACATATAAGCTCTTTTTTGTTAACAAAGTTCTGGAAAAATTATATAATAAAGGAATTATTCTGAAATGTAAAGGGGAAGGAAGTTATTTGGAAACATTTCTCAATTCAGATAAGTTAGAATTTCGTAATATTAGGTGCGTTGGCTGATCCGTCGACGCGCATGCGCAGATTCCAGGGAGTTTAAGATGACGTCACGTTCAATGTGAGTGAAGGCCGCGGCGCTAGTTGCAGTGCTTTACTGCTCTGTCTATTATCCTTACGCCTTTCGTCTGAGATTCGCTAATATATATATATATATTTATAGGTGAGTAGAAATGTGAATGATACTTTTCAAGATTTTAAATGCAGTCTGTCGCCCGTGTTGTTTAACTTATATATAGAACAGGCGATTTTCTTTTTCTTTCTCTCTTTTATTGTTTCTTTCTCTCTTTCCTTTTTTCTCTCTTTATTTCTTACTTTCTCTCTCTTTCTTCCTTTTCTCTCTCTCTCTCTCTCTCTCTCTCTCTCTCTCTTTCTTTCTTTGTTTCTCTCTCTCTATTTCTTTCTTTGTTTCTCTCTCTCTCTTTATCTCTATTTATTTCTTTCTCTCTTTCTTTCCTTCTTTCTCTCTTTATTTCTTTCTTTGTATTTTTCTCTCTTTCTCTCTCTCTCTATTCCTTTCTTTGTTTCTCTCTCTCTATCTCTCTTTATTTCTTTCTTTCTCTCTTTCTTTCTTTCTTTCTTTCTTTCTTTCTTTCTTTCTTTCTTTCTTTCTTTCTTTCTTTCTTTCTTTCTTTCTTTTCTCCCTCTTTATTTCTTTCTTTCTCTCTTTATTTCTTTCTTTGTTTCTTTCTTTCTCTATTTCTTTTTTACTTTCTTTCTCTCTTTCTTTCTTTCTCCATGGCTCTACAGCCCATTGAGGGACTTGGCCTGCCGAGTCGACTGCGGACTGTCATCTTGCATGACACATTCCGAATTTGGAGTGACACGTGTTCAGCGTATAGATCCTCCAACCAATCTTAATCTTTACACTGACGTCACAAACATCCAAGCCCATGCCAGGATTCAAACCCAGGGACCTCTGGGTTGTGAGGCAGCGACTAGAGGCAGAACAGGCGATTAAGAATGTCATAAAGGAATAGGGAAAAGGAATCATACCGTAAGGAGAAGAAATAAAAACCTTACGCTTTGGCGACATTATTGTAGTATTAGGGGAGTCAGAAGAAGACTTGGAAACCATAATAAATGGCATGAACGTGGTCCTGGAGAAAGAGTTCAATATGAGGATTAATAGAGGAGAAACCAAGGTAATGGTGTTTAGTATGGGAAACAGTGGAATAACAAAGGCTGATACATTGCGAAGGGATTTTTTGACGGAAGTTATGGAATTCTGCTACTACGGAAGCGTAATAACTAGAGTAGAAACAACTTACTTACGGGTAATATAAGTGTGTGAATATTAGGAAATCGTTGCTAAAAACGTTCCTGTGGGGCGTGGCGTTATATGTGTGCGAAACGTGGACGGTAGGAGTTGGGGGAAAGGAAAAGAATAGAAGCCTTTGAAATGTGGTGGGTGGATAAAATCAGAACCGAGGAGGTTCTAAACAGAATAGGGGAGGACGTTGACTAAGTGAAGGGATAGATTAATAGGCCACGAGGTTCTTGTAAAATTAGCATTAGAGGGAAGTGTGTGTGTGTGGGGTAAGAACAGAAGAGGGAGGCCAAGGATAGAATCCGCTAAGCAGATTAGAAAGAACATTAGTTGTGCTAATGACGAGGAAATGAAAAGGCTTGCGCAAGGACTGAATACCACAACAACAACTATTTTAGAGTTTCTCAAAATTACACGAGCGGGACGGGGGTGGAGGGGGCGGAATTTTTTTAATATGCCAAATCAGCCTAAAGTAATAAACAGGAAACTGTAGGCAAGTGTTGAGACTAGCATCGAACTTGGAGTAATCTCTAAGAGGAAGGAAGGAAGGGTGTAAAGCAAATTCCACGTTTTAAGTTGCACCCGTAGTGAAGAATGGCTGCAAATCAAACTTCATCCTCATACTGACGGGCAACACCGGGCACTCACCTAGTCGTTAGTAATTATCACAAAGAGTAACCGTGAGGAAGTGTGACGTAACTTCCTTATCTGCATCCTTCCTGATCGCTGCACGTTCTTGCACATTACACTATAAAGCTACTAAGCGATGTATATGCAAAGTTATAATTAGGTTTATTAAAGGAATATAACATCATATCCGACATCCTCCATAATCTACTTAGCTTATTCCATCCTGGGCCCTTGTCCCGCTCACTTCCCTCCTATTCTAATTTTAGAAAACCCTCGTGTATCAAAACGTCGCCTATTAATCAGTCAGCCTATTGTTCTCTCTCCTCTATTCTGTTTACAACTTCCTCGTGAGTGATTCTATCCTCCTATATTATTCTCCTATGGCACCTCATTTCAGAGGCTCCTATTCTTTTCCTTTCCCCAGCTCCTATCTTCCACATTTCGCACCCATATAAACGCCACGCTTCATACAAACAGTTTTAGCAACGATTACTTATGTTACCCTTAATTAAATTCCTCTTCCTTGCTATCCTACTCTAGTTATTACGTTTCCCAAGTAGAAGAATTCCTTAACTTCCGTCAAAATATCCCTTCCCAATCTAATAGCCTTTGTTATCCCACTGTTTCCCATACACCTCGGTTTTCCCTCTATTAATCCTCATATTGAACTCTTTCTCCAGGACCACGTTCATGCCATTTATTATCGTTTCCAAGTCTTCTTCTGACTCCCCTAATACTACAATAACATCGGCAAAGCAGCGTAGGGTTTTTATTTCTTCTCCTTGCAGTTTGATTCCTTATTTATATTCCGTTTTAACCTTCTTCATGGCCAGTTCTATATATATGTTAAACATCATGGGCGACAGACTGCTGCATCCTTGTCTTGATTTCTGCTTTCTTTTTCTTTAGTTTACTTATTAAATTTTGATTGAACTCTATGTCTTTATTGCAATTGAATACGAAACAATCTGTTTCTGAAGACATGGAATTTACAGACACTAAAGTGTAGAATATTTTTCATTCAGCAAATAAAGAGCCTGATAATTTATCCCTTGTAATTCTGTATCAAAATACGTTCAAATTGAATTCATTGACCGGAAAAAAACTTGTAGTTTTATTTCTTAAACACTTTATTCTCTCATGTAAATATTTTTATGTACATTGAATTAAACAATCATATGGAGAGTTTGTTATGGGCAATGAAATGCAATGCACAGCTGTGCTCCTTCCAGAGATAAACAACTAATATCCCATGGGCGCATTCAAGATGGCGGCGGCGGCAGCTGTGACGTCATGCGCAGAAGTGAACCAATTTCCTTGTTGCCTCGCGTGTCATGTTTTCCCTATTGCTTATGGTGAAGTCTATTATCATCATGGCATTGCTTGTACATTTCTTGTTCTTTTTTTCCTATTATGTTATTTATGTTTTTTCGTTAGGAAATTTCATTTTGGTTCGGGGCGTCGTATGTGACAAACATTTAAGGACACAGCAAAGTTGTTTATAGTTCGTGGTGCCGTAAGATACAGGACCAGTAAGGGTAAAAAGTGCCAGAGTATCAGGAATACTAGATTAACAAAAGTGCGACGGTAAATTAATCACGCGTTACCAACATTGAATTTCCTTTATTACGCGTTTAACAATTGTGTGAAATCCTTTAAGGAAAGCGTGTTGAGAAACTTAAGTACTAGCATTTAAATATTTTCTTTTCTCAAGCTCACTAAACATTAATCGTAGGTTGAACGTGATATATAATTGTGTGAGCGAAATTAGTGGTATATAAACATATAAAAAAGGTGTAAATTGATTTCTTAATTTCAGTGTCGTTTTAGCGTATTTATGTACAGTAATAAACTTGCATTTTAAAGCAATTCAAACAGCTTACGATGCAAGCTCAATCAGCTGTTTCAGACTGCTTTGGAAGGTAGAGATATACCACTGATAAGATCAAAGAGATATATAAACATCATAGAGAGGCTGTTACAGCGCTCTGGGTGGCAGCAACTAACAACAGGGGGAGACAATAACAAGGTGAAGAACTTTGACCACCGTATGTACTGTGTTTAAATGATTGAAGGTTGAATAATGGTGTATTTTTGTGATTAAAATATATTGTTTTTCATCCGAAATCATGCCAAATGTGTGTTCAGCGTACAATTGTACTAATCGTAGTTCAAAAACAACTGTAATATCGTATTTTAAGTAAATATCATCATATTTTCACTTTTGACAGCACGTGTTTGTAACTTGGATATTTACCAAATTTCTGATCTTGGTGGTGCTGTGGAGTGAATATGCAAGCCAACTCTCTTGTTCTCTTTATGAAAGTAGTTCTCTGTACTGTAATTAATGAATGTGTTTTATTTCGTTTAACCTTGATCCCTATCAACTTTCAACTATATTTAATGTCAGTCTAGATGCATTTAGATGTTACTTGTACAACGTACAATTGTAAAAAAATTAAAATTTTAGATATTGGTAGTCATCTTTATTATAGACTGATGAGCGAGATGCTTCATCATAATCTCAGCTAATAATTCGGCATTAATATTATCAGAAATGACTGATTTAAAACAAAAAATTATAAATTAACTATTATTATAAAGTTTCCTGTTCATTAACTGTCAATGTTTACATGTTGTATTTAGCATTGAGATGATGTTAATGAGCCTTATCCGTGTTAACTTTCCTTGTGTGACAACAGAAATAATTTACAATTTTTAAGTGATGTGTTATATATATATTATATGTAATGAAACACTTTCTAGCTGGTTTCCGCTCATTTGTAACTTTAATACATATGTATATATAGTTTTTAAATATTGATTTACGAGATACGCTTCCTGCACGTATTCCTAAGTCCACCTTCCATCAGTGAAACATAAATTTATTTAAATTACTTGTCTTTTAATAATAATAATAATAATAATAATAGGCGAATTGCTCTGATGTGATGCGCCTCACTCCTCAGTCTAAAATGAATATTATATTTTACATCTGAAATTTTAATATTTTTCTAATAAATGTTATGGTTGTTTCAATAAGTATTTTTCCACATAACTGTATAATTTTTCACATTGAATTTTATTTCTTTCCAAGTCACATTAATGCGGATATTAAATGTGCGCATAGTTTGGCCAATATAACTGTAATTAGAATCTAAACAGATACCGAAATTATTAGTTTTATTTTTAATACTTCAACATAGATTAAATTATTGCAAGATTTTAAGTTTAATCGGATTTCATAAGTTTGTATTATTTCTTACTGCGTATTAATTTCATATTAATCTTAGTCAACCCAATTTTAATGCAAATGCAAAGGACAAATATTAAGAAGAACACTATTTATATTTTTCTCAGATTACATTTATAAGGATATAATTTGAAGCCACTATTTACTAGTATCTTATGGAATAATGGCTGCATTGACATGTAATTAAGAATTATTCCTGAGTAAGTAGATCTTTTTATAGCAATTGATAAATATATTATTGATGGAAACAATAACCAAAACATCAACAAAATTGACAGAGTGATCTTTTTCAATTTCCATGGTAAAGTTTCTTTCAGGGTTGTAATTATTAAAAATTATTGAGCTAATGGTTTATGTGGAATCTGAGGATGATACTAAAAAAAAGGTCATCATACTTGAAATATCTCAGCGGTTTTAAATCTAAAGATGTAATTAATACATAAAGTAAAGCCTCCAAATCTCTCAGAATTTGCACGAAAAAACGAAAAAAGATAAATTCCCAAGGTAGAACCAATGATTTCGTGACAGTAAATGTAATTGAACGGAAAATAAGTGGAATTTATAATTACATTTATTAAGATAAAAATTTGGGATAAAATAATTTTTGTCAATTTGGAAAAGTAGTTATCCCATGTATTTTTAAAACTTGGTGTAATTGATGCATGGGGTAAAAATTAAACAAGAACTCTTCATCTAATGATAATGATAAGAAAACGTGATCATTAGTGACGTTTAAATGGTTAAAAATCTTAAAAGACGTTTTGACTGTAAAATTTAAGTTTCCTCATTAAGAGAATTATACATATAAAAATATAGTCTTTTCAAGTTAATTTCTAATTGATCAATAATTAAAGTAATGGATTTAATTTTATAACTATTTAGTCAAATTCCTTTGTGAGATTCACTAAAGATGACATCAGGATTATTAGAAATGTACATTTTGGTGTTTTGCACAACTTATGATAACTCATTGTTAAAGTTTTCCATTGTAATTCTGGAACTAACAATAAGCTTATCAGTTATTCTTTGCAACTGTTATTTCAGCCTCGTTGCTTGCACAACAAAAGTTTTATCCATTTCAATTTCTTGATTTACATTTTAGATTTATTGTTGTTTCCATTAATCCTCGATTGAGGAAATAGGATACATCATACATTAAAAATAAAAATGAACAAAAAGAGTACATAATTAAAGACAAATAATCTTAAAATAAATCAATAAAATAAAATGTATATAGACAAAAGTCAATATAAACACAACACCAGGGACTCACACACACACACTACTTGGACCAGGAAACTGTCCTTGCTCCAGCAGCTATATACATAGAAACAAACAAACAAAATCGGAAAAAAAAACTTAATAGAAATTTTGAAGACATGTGGTGTGTTATTTTACAAGGTTGGCAGCAGCTCTTTCAACAATTTTTGTGCAGCAGGAACCTTGATTTAAAATACTAGAAGGACGATTAAGAAAATCCTGTACCGAGTAAAACAGCAGCGGCATTTAATAAAATAGTTTTCCTTTGCTTCACGATGCTTTTGTAGTTACTGTTATTAACCTCTGGCGGAAGGATAATAATATCTCTGCTTTATGAATACTTTTCTGGTGTAGAGAGGGAGAACAAGGGCGATGCTTGTCCGACCTTAGAGCTGAACCTCTGATTTCTGGTCGCGTATTCATGAAACTCGCCATTTGTTTGAAACAAATTAGTGTTCCGCTTTATAAACTTTAATATTTCATAAATATATATACAGGCTTGGTAAAGTAATTATTTGCAAACTTTTGAAGAAAGGTACTAGAAATTCGTACTAGAAAATATTATAATTGAATGCTTTTGGGAAATAAACCATTTTGACGTACTTTTTGTCAACGTGTTGCATTAGTGTTCTCAGAGAATAACAAGCTGAACTCGCATGGAATAAACAATAAATAATTGGAAAAAAAGGGCAAGACACTAAAATGCCTGTGGGAGTTTTCTCTCAGGAATTTCTCTTCAGTGTGGTGACTATGGGGCTTACCTTCGGGAATGCCTTGAACTCTCGCTTGTTTCAAGGCTCCGACATGACAAGACACCTTGATCATTTTTGGTAGGTGCATGCACTGGGGTTGCAAACCTTGGCCATATGGTAATTGTTGTCTGCTGATCCCATTCGATCAGCTGACTTCTAAAACTAGATGAGACACCGAGTGGGGAATGCTGCGACCCCAGAACATACTCTCCTCCTGTAATTCGAAAGGTCGTAAGAATAGTACCCAACAGACCGACATACCTGAAGCAGGTTTTCTAGACTATGCCCTGCCCTTCGTTTTGGTGAATCACTGCGAGAGTTGTTGTTGTTGTTGTTGTGGTGTTCAGTCCTAAGACCGTCCATGCTAATCTATCTTGCGCAAGCCTGTTTACTTCCTCGTAACTAGCCCAACCCACATCCTCCCTAATCCGCTTAGCGTATTGTATCCTTGCCTCTCTCTTCTATTCTTACCCCAAACACTTCCCCCTAATGTTAATTTTACTAGAGCCTCGTCCCTTAAAACGTGGCCTATAATCTATCCCTTCTCTTGGTCAACGTCCTCCATATTGCTCGCTCTTCCCCTATTCTGTTAAGAACTTCTTCGTTTGTGATTCTATCCAACCATCCGATTTTCAGCATTCGCCTATAGCATCTCATTTCAAAGGCTTCTATTAAAACTCCTATCGTCCACGTTTCGCGCCCAAATAACGTCACGCTCCATACCAACATTTTTAGCAACGATTTCCAAATTAGTTAATAAATAAACATAAAATTCATAGTGCAGATGATTGAGGTAAAGACCAGGGCAGCAGAAATCCAATTTATTTTTTGGAAGGTGTATACAGACGTTAGGAGATGGTTCAATAATCTTATTTTTATAATTATAATTGAGTGTATGTATGTGTTCATTTAAGAGTCTGGGGCACGGTTTATGGTGGTTGTGACGCTCTTGTGGTTGATGACGTTTTGACAAAGAGATTACTGCTCAATACTCTAAATACTGTAGCGGGGTTTGATGTACATGAGTTTACAGGCAACGCCGGGCACCCAACTTGTATATTATTCAATGTAGTGAGATAAATGTAGCTGTGAGTATGAATATAGACTAGAGTTGTGTTTGTCAGACTGAATATTACATTTGGTTGGTTATGTCTCCTCCTCTACATTCCTGCGTCCAAAGTTTCCCCCTTGATGGCGAAATTTCCCCTGATTCCTGACCTGTTTGTTCCGTCATCCTGTGTTTTTCCGTAATTCATCAGTTCGTTTCTAAAGACTCTGATTTTACGTTTGAGGGCAAAGTAAAGGAGACACTGATGTTCCATTCTATCATTACCTTCAGCTGTAACCTAAAATATAGTCGAGTCCCTGGATTTTCTACGGGGAAAGAGTAACTGTGATCGCCCTTTACCGTTTCAGGTTCCCGAAGCCGAAGCCCAAGGACCACGAACAAGAATGTTCGTCCTCCGCGCCCTCAGATTCACCAGAGACTTCTTCCTCTCACGTGGAAAGTTGGACGAAGTCATCCTGTTCTACAGACTCAAGGGAGACGAGAGCCCCGAGTACAAAGCCATAGTTCTGCAGGGCAAGCACAAGGAGGGAAACTTGACAACGTCCAATCCTTTTAAGGTGAACTCGTTCTTGGAGGTGAGGAACCTCTGGGAGGAACCAGTGAAGGTACAAAGTCAACCGATTGAGTTTCAGGAAATCTCGCTGGTCCTGTACACGAACACAGGCTGTGAAATTGGTGATGCTGCGCATGACGTCACTAACTCTTCAGATGTTGAGCATCTTCGGGTCATCCTTAACACTGGAGGTCGGCTTCTGAGGATCTCGGACGCTCAACAGGCAGGACTGCCTCAAGGTCCAGAAACCTCAGACTCCGTCAAACACTTGATCCTCTGTACCGAGCAGACGAGCGTCGAAGACGCCGACCAACTTCTGGATGAGGAAATCGGCGACGTGTTGAAGCTGACGACATCGAACGACGCTCGAAAGCTGTTACTCGAGCTGAAACTCGTGCTCATGGACTGGCGGAGAGGAGAAGTGGAAGGCCGCTACCTCAGTGCGCAGTCGGAGGAATGGAAAAGAGTTCTGCAGCTGGAGGCCAGGCGCCTCAACAGCAACACGTGTCGTCTGAACCTCGACTTCACTCAAGCGGCCCTCGAAGGGATCAGATCCATTAAACAGATTTTGATTTCTGTTGAAGACAAATATCAGGGGACAGCGACCAGAGTGAGACTGTCAAAGGCTCTGGTCCTTGATGCCAGCTCTCTGCAGAGTAGATTAGTTGAAGTTGACGCTCTGTGGGGGACAACCGACTGTCCGACCTTGGACATTGACATGTCCGTAGGCTCACCGGAGGATCACTTGATGTCGTCGCTGCAGACGGCCGTTGCTAGTCAGGGTGGCAGGACCTTGGTCGTCATCGCGAAGGCGAAGCTAACGACGTCAGAAGCTGAGGTAACTTGGTGCCTCGTTGATCCTGAGACCCAACGAAGACTCTTGTTGGTGCAAGTCGATATTCAGGGCAAAGTCGTACCACTGCGTGACGTCATCCCCTTAGACACGTCTTGCATCATGCTTGGCAAAGTCATCCGTTCTCTCTGCTATCCAGCTGGAGAAGTGAGGAAACTGGGAGCGTCGTTCCCGCCCCCGCCACAGAGGGAGTGTTACGTGCAAAGAATAACTTCGAAGAGCGTTGACACTGACATTTTCAAAAATACAAACACATTTCTCTTCCCGAAAGGTCCATGTGACTTACAGTTTCATAATAAGCACTGTTTAAAAATTCTTTTCCTACGAGATCTCGAAACAACGAATCACGTCAGAGGAACAGCATTGCTCGGAGAAAAGTGTTCTGATACAGTAATTCGACGTATTAGCTGTAGGTTCCGTGCCAGAGGTATTGGTGGAGACTTTCGAGAGGAAGACCAGGGAAGGAAAATGACAGAGTTCTTTCCCTTAACCTGGATGTGTGATGAGGTAGTTGCGGTGATTGAAGACGTCCCAGGATTGGGGAAGTCGTCCTTTGTAATGGCGTTCCTCCAGAAGGGTCTGCCGCAGGACCTACATTGCCTGGAACAGGAAAAGCTGGAACACGCACTCTACGTTACGGGGAACGTCTTCCTCTTTATGGACGCCTGCGATGGAATCAGCTCCGAATTCACAGCAAAATGCTGCGACCTCTTGAAGGGCATCGTCACGATGGTGAGGGACAGGCAGATACAGAGCGTCAGTAACTGCCTCGAAAATAAATTCAGTCTGCAAGTCTACACTCCTGGAGGGAAGACGCCATTGGAGTATATTGCAAAGAAGCATTTGAAGAAACTGCAGTCAAAGTCCGCTAATAAGTTGATTCCAGTCCAACAACTTTCAAGTCTTAATCTTCCATTACTGGAACTTGATCTGGTCGTCGGCAATAGAGGAAGTGTTCGCTTTGAGCATCAGGCTTTCGCAGAACATTTCTTTGGGATTTGGCTGTCCCGACAGTTGCAGCGATGTCCTCCACAGCTGCTGAGCTGGTCGCTGTCTGAGGTCTTGCCACTGCTGATGTCGTCAGGAGGGACCACGGACAGTGGCAGAGGAGGACGGTCAGCGCTGCACGTGGCGGACATCACTCAAGCAGTGGACTTGCTGATGGTCGCGGGAGAAGAAACCTTCAAGATGGACGAAATTTTGGATTCAGATGTAGTTATATATGCGAATATGTTCAGAAACTGGAAAACTGTTGAGTTAATGCTTGAAAAAGAAAATACACTTGAATATCTGACCTTTTTTACGGACCGAAGTGAATCTCCGGAACTACTTTTGGAGGCGATAAAACAGCGTCTCACTGGAACCTTGCCCTTGATCCTTCGCCTGCACCAAGGCACATCACACGAAAGGTTTGACACCACAGGAAAGACACTTGTATACCTGGCGGTCAGTGGTGACAATACAGAGGTTGTGAAACTTTTAACAAAAATAAGCCACGACGTGAATACGCGAAACTACGACGGATGCAACGAATCATCCATATCAAGTCATCTGGAGATTGTAAACTTCTTATTACAAAATGGGAACGATCGAAAGATAAAGCATAAAGATGGCCAAACAACGTTGATTGAGGGAACCACTAGAGGTCACGTAGAGGTCGTGAGGAGATTAATAGAGATGGGAGTTGATACTAAATTAAAAACAGAAATTGACAGAACTGCGTTAATGAGGGAAGTTGATCAAGGTCACCTGGAAGTAGTGAAGCTACTAATAAATATGCGGGCGGATCCCACCTTAGGAGCCGAAACACCCTTGATATGTGCATTCGTTCAAGGTCACCTGGAACCAATCTTCAAGACTGGAATTGGCAACAATGCGTTTATGAGCGCAATATATCAAGGACAAATGGAAGTTGTGAAGCTATTTATTGAGAAGGGAGCGGATCCTAACTTAAGAAATAAGGATGAGGAAACTGCATTGATGAGGGCAGCTGATCAAGGCCACGTGGAAGTAGTGAAGCTATTAATAGAGAAGGGAGCGGATCCTAACTTAAGAGATGTGAATGACGAAATTGTGTTCCTGAAGGCAGCTGCTGGAGGCCACGTGGAAGTAGTGAAGCTATTAATTGAGAAGGGAGCGGATCGATACTTAAAAAATTTTTATTTCGAAACTGCGTTACTAAAGGCAGCATCTCAAGGCCACTCGGAAGTTGTGAAGCTGTTGGTAAATATGGAACCAGATCTAAATATAAGGACTGAAAATGGCGCATGTGCATTGTTGAGGGCAGCTGCTGAAGGCCACCTTGAAGTAATGGAACTATTAATAGAGATGGGAGCAGATACAAAGGTAAAGCATGGAAGTCGCAAATATGCGTTTATAAGGGCAGTTCGTAACGGCCACCTGAAAGTTGTTAATCTATTAATAGAGATGGGAGTAGATCCAAATATACGTCATGTCTACGATGAAACTGCTTTGATGATTGCAGCTGGTCAAGGTCACCTGGATGTAGTGAAGCTATTAATAGAGAAAGGAGCGGATCAAAATTTAGTGACTGTAAATGGCGAAACTGCGTTCATGAGGGCAGCAGCTCAAGGCCACGTGGAAGTAGTAAAGCTATTAATTAAGATGGGAGCGGATCCAAATTTAATAATTAAACATAGCTACTCAGCGTTGATGCAGGCAGCAGCTAAAGGACAATTGGTAGTAGCGAAGATATTAATAGAGATTGGAGCGGATCCAATTTTAATGGCTGTTAATTGTCAAACTGCTTTGAAGAGGGCAGCTGATCAAGGTCACGTGGATGTAGTGAAGCTATTAATTGAGATGGGAGTGGATCCAAATTTAAAGACTGTAAAAAAAGTAACTGCATTGATGAGGGCAGCTGCTCAAGGTCACCTGGAAGTAGTTGAGTTATTAACAGAGAAGGGAGCGGATCTAAATTTAAGGAATGTAAAAGGCGAAACTGCATTGATGAGGGCAACTGATCAAGGCCACCTGAATGTAGTCAAGCTATTAATTGAGAAGGGAGTGGATCCTGATATAGTGACTGTAAAAGGCGAAACTGCATTGATGAGGGCAGCTGCTCAAGGCCACATGGATGTAGTGAAGCTGTTAATTGAGAAGGGAGCGGATCAAAATTTAAGGAATGTAAAAGGCGAAACTGCATTGATCAGGGCAACTGATCAAGGCCACCTGAATGTAGTCAAGCTATTAATTGAGAAGGGAGCGGATCCCGATTTAGTGACTGTAAATGGCGAAACTGCGTTCATGAGGGCAGCTGCTCAAGGCCACGTGGATGTAGTGATGCTATTAATTGAGATGGGAGTGGATCCAAATTTAAAGACTGTAAAAAACGTAACTGCATTGATGAGGGCAGCTGCTCAAGGTCACCTGGAAGTAGTTGAGTTATTAACAGAGAAGGGAGCGGATCTAAATTTAAAGACTGTAACTGGTGCAACTGCATTGATGAGGGCAGCTGATCAAGGCCACATGGATGTAGTGAAGCTGTTAATTGAGAAGGGAGCGGATCAAAATTTAAGGAATGTAAAAGGCGAAACTGCATTGATGAGGGCAACTGATCAAGGCCACCTGAATGTAGTCAAGCTATTAATTGAGAAGGGAGTGGATCCAAATTTAAAGACTGTAAAAAACGTAACTGCATTGATGAAAGCGGCAGCTCAAGGCCATCTGAAAGTAGTGAAGCTATTAATTGAGAAGGGAGCGGCTCCTGATTTAATAAGTGTAACTGGAGCAACTGCATTGATGAGGGCAGCTGCTCAAGGCCACCTGGATGTAGTGAAGCTGTTAACAGAGAAGGGAGCGGATCTAAATTTAGTGACTGTAACTGGCGCAACTGCATTGATAAGGGCAGCTGGTCAAGGTCACATGGATGTAGTGAAGCTATTAATTGAGAAGGGAGCGGATCCCGATTTAGTGACTGTAAAAGGCGAAACTGCATTGATGAGGGCAGCTGATCAAGGTCACCGGGAAGTAGTGGAACTATTAATAGAGAATGGTGCTGATCCCAACTTAAGAGATGGTGATGACGAAACTGCATTGATGACGGCAGCTGCTCGAGGCCATGTGGAAGTAGTGCAGCTATTAATAGAAAATGGAAGGAACAACCTCGCATGGTTTCCGCTATTCCTAAAAGCTTTAAAGTTTTTATGAGAATTGTTCGGTGATCGACCTCCATTAATTTATCAGATCCTTTTTGTATAATTTCCATCAGTAGAGTGTGTCTACTTGTATACTGACACCAGTATGTTACCCCATATTTTAAAATGGACCTGATCATAGATATGGGCAGAATTTGATGTTTTATTTGCGTTTCTCTTCTAAGTGGCGACTAGTAAATTTTGTCGAAGTCAACCTTGTAATGTCTATATTAAGAAAAGCTGCTACTATTAGTTTTGTTATTTTAATTTTGTTGTATTAATTAACTTGTTAGTTTTTTTTAAGTTAGTCTAGTGAGCTACGTGCGGCGACAATGGAACGTTTGAGAGCGCATTGTAGCGTTCGAGCTGCGTCTTGTTGAACTGTATTGTATTTGCTAATAATCTACAATTGGGCGCAAGCCCGGTGGCAGATACATAATTAAATATACATAATTATAAACTAAAGAAAGATAAACATGTTCCGTGGATGCCCTGAAAGAGAAAAGAGAAACACTTCACTTCACTTTTTTATATTCGGAAACACATTTATATTAAATAAATATCCACTTCACTTCACACGTTTTTTCAGATTTGACCTAAATTTATTTTCTTGAAGAGGATTTCCTCCAAACACTCCTCCTGCCACAGGTAAATTATTCCAGTCGTTGATAGTCCTATTTAGGAATGAGAATTTGCCAACATCTGTTTTTTGTTTTCTATATTTCACTTTGAATTGGTGATCCTCCCATCATCTACC
Organism: Eucriotettix oculatus; assembly: GCA_034510155.1. NCBI lineage: Eukaryota > Metazoa > Arthropoda > Insecta > Orthoptera > Tetrigidae > Eucriotettix > Eucriotettix oculatus. Next base: position 11,535,638 of record CM067376.1, read on the forward strand.
TATATAACTGGGCTTTTGCATTTTGTAGCTAATTCCAATCCATGGTTTTTGCCCCATATAAGCTTATGCAGTCTTGCTTTCTCCCTCCTTTCTGACAATATCTTCCCAACCTAGCTGTTTTACTTTTTCCTTCCTATGACCCTGTGGCCCTACTTGCACAAAATTAGCAGCCCTTTTCTGAACTTTCTCTAATGATTCTATTTGATTAATTCTATAAGGATCCCAACAAGCCTGTGCCCCATATTCCAAAATTGGTCTAACTAGAGATAAGTATGCCACCTCCTTTGTTTTTGAACTTCCCTTTTTTAAGTTCCTCATAATGAAATGTAAGGAATTCCACGCTTTTCGGGCCGTGAAATTCACTTGTTCCTCCCACCCAAGTCTATTGTTGAAAAATATCCCCAGATATTTGCAGCTCGTTACCCTTGGAATTTGTTCCCCACCTATTCTATATTCTGTCTCATTTAACAAGGTGCGTTTAGTAAACGAGATTGAGCTGCTTTTCTTTCCATTAATTTTCATTTTATTTTCCAGAGCCCAGCTATTAACTTTATCTAGATCTTCTTGTAATAATAAAGTGTCTTCCTCGTTTGTTACCTTTCTGTATATGATACAGTCGTCAGCGAAAAGCCTTACCCCTGACTTCAAGTTATTCGGTAAGTCATTAATGAATATTAAAAACAGTAAGGGGCCGATTACAGAGCCTTGGGGAACTCCCGATGTTACAGCGCCTGAATCCGAAAATTGTTCCCCGATTTTGACTTTTTGCGATCTGTCGCTTAAGAATTTTTCTACCCATAGTATCACTCTTTTATCTATACCTGTTTTATTTAATTTATCCAATAGGATATCATGAGTGTACTACATCAAATGCCTTAGCGAAGTCTATGATAACCCCATCTATTCTACCCCCATTATCTACTTCATCTGCTAACTCCTGAAATAGATTTATCATTTGACTTTCGCACGAGTACCCTTCCCGAAACCCATGCTGACCATTAGTTTACCGGCAACATTGCTGAAAATGTCCTCATACCTGGATAACAAGCTTGCTCCTGCGATAGTACTGGAGTGGTCGTCATCAATGTACTGATTTTTTTCTGATGGGGAAAATAAATTTATCTCGTTGACAAAAGGTTCGATCCCGAATAATGCGTCAAAATCTCCGTCGTTTTGCCTATGGAGACATCCGCCGATGTGTAATCCAAGCAGTTAATTGGATGACCTGTGTAGCTGACCAACTTACGATTGGTTCTCTTCAGGGGTCGTTTGGTCTTGATCAGATCGTAGTGTTGTTGATTAACTATTCCACACGGTGCTCCAGTGTCCGATTCCATTTCAAAGTCGTGTCCTTCTATTTGAACATTTATTACTTGGTTGATTTTTCCAAATCTGTGAAGAATGTCGACATTTTCGGCGGTTTTCTCCGTAGTTGAAACTTGGTTCGTTTTCCAAGTCATAGACCGACACCCTTCTTGCTGCACTGATGGCACACAGCATCTCGGGAATGGGCACTTGATACGAGGATGTGGTTGACCACACCCATTGCAACATCTCGGAGCTTGTTTTGTCGCCTGGAGTGAGTTAGTTTTTCGATTTTGACGTTTGGCCTCGATCGTTGCTCGTAGACCGCTGCTTCTGAAACTTTTTGTTTTTATTTTTGAATGCATATCCCAATTTATTGGTCGATTCTATTGTCCAAGTGCTTGGCAATCCTGGATTCCTCACATCATTGGCTGAAGATCGTGTTGCTTCTAATGTGTGAGCAATTTTATATGCGTCATCGAAGGTTTTTGGCGATTATTTCTTCACGTGAATCGCGAGACTCAAGTCCATGCAACAACTGTTCGATAAGCATCGCCATATTCGCACTTCGAAGCACCATGTTTCAAGCGAAGGGAAAATTGGGCCACAGTTTCTCCCCCTTTTCTTGCTTTATTTGACGAAACTTAATACTTTCGACATATTTATTTGATTTACGATCAAAATGTTTTTTTGAGAATTTCCTTAATTCGAGCGTATGTGACGTTCTCGGGTAAATCAGGACTTGCCAAAAAATTTGAGAGCATTGTTCAGTTCAACGCCCATATAAACTCTAGCATAATTTGCATGATGTTCTCCTGATATTTTGCTCAGTGTGAGCGCCCAGTCAAATCGTTGGAAATAATCCTCAACTGTACTTCCTTCCGAAGATCGATATTCGCTTATCGTAAAAGGTGGTGGTCTTCCCGTCAGATTGGGCTGATTTTCCCTCGATGTTTCGTTGTCCTGCTTGCAGTTCAGTCAGTGAAGATTTCAGAGCTGTGACCAACAGCTGGGTGACTGTTTCCGTGAGTTCGCTTAACTCAACCATGCTTTGTTGAATAGGTTATGTGCGATCAGCATGAACGAACGAACGAACGAAAAGTCTCGATGTGTACCGAATTGGTGCGAGCAGCGAAAGCGATGCGCGAGACACTTTATCGGTTGAAACACGATGGTATCAGTCTTATTTCCAGCAAGCACAGACCTGCAGTCAATGATGAGTAAAGCTGAGTACACGGGCAGTGATGTTCGTCGAAGTTGGGTTGGCTGTGCACTGCCTACCATTCACATCTTAGGCAGATAGCTGCCCACTTCTTCACTGTGTGCAAGTGCTGCCCTCACTACAGAACGGGCAGAGAACTCTGATGCATGTTTATACTTCTCTGCTATTTTTTGGCAACTACGACCGGTTGGAATGTTGATGATGTTGCATAGAGTCGATATATTGTTTATATCAAGTTGAATATTTTTCCCCTTTGTGTTTTCGCGTACGCAAAATGTCCATAAACAGGAAATAATCACTTTGTATTAGTGATAGAATAGACGTGACGAGGTAGGGTTCCTGAATTCTCACGACAAAGTCAAACTCAGTATTACGCTACTGTGCTATAGATACATAAAAATGAAAACAGTTGTTTAGTAATATTGCTATATATTATTACTACAGAAATC
>CM067376.1:11538713-11730565 GCA_034510155.1 Eucriotettix oculatus
GGTGATTTTTATAGTTCTTTATTTATCAACTTTTGATATTTTCATAATTATTACATCAAACACTATTTATGGCAGTTTATAACTTACTTAATTGTTGAATCTGGTCGCTGTAATAATAATTCGTACTTTTATGTTCCTTTGATGTCAGCATTGTTGAGATATTTTCTTATATGTGAAATAATATCCGAATGCCCCGAGGTGATTTTTATAGTTCTTTATTTATCAACTTTTGATATTTTCATTGTTATTACATCAAACACTATTTATGGCAGTTTATAACTTACTTAATTGTTGAATCTGGTCGCTGTAATAATAATTCGTACTTTTATGTTCCTTTGATGTCAGCATTGTTGAGATATTTTCTTATATGTGAAATAATATCCGAATGCCCCGAGGTGATTTTTATAGTTCTTTATTTATCAAATTTTGATATTATCATTATTTTTACATCAAACCCTATTTATGGCAGTTTATAACTTACTTAATTGTTGAATCTGGTCGCTGTAATAATAATTCGTACTTTTATGTTCCTTTGATGTTAGCATTGTTGAGATATTTTCTTATATGTGAAATAATATCCGAATTCCCCGAGGTGATTTTTATAGTTCTTTATTTATCAACTTTTGATATTTTCATTGTTATTACATCAAACCCTATTTATGGCAGTTTATAACTTACTTAATTGTTGAATCTGGTCGCTGTAATAATAATTCGTACTTTTATGTTCCTTTGATGTCAGCATTGTTGAGATATTTTCTTATATGTGAAATAATATCCGAATGCCCCGAGGTGATTTTTATAGTTCTTTATTTATCAACTTTTGATATTTTCATTGTTATTACATCAAACACTATTTATGACAGTTTATAACTTACTTAATTGTTGAATCTGGTCGCTGTAATAATAATTCGTACTTTTATGTTCCTTTGATGTTAGCATTGTTGAGATATTTTCTTATATGTGAAATAATATCCGAATGCCCCGAGGTGAAGGCGATGAGGATGACAGGTCAAACCCTCCATATTCAGTTTAGCCTCTACCAAGTATTCAGTTCAATAGCCTCAATATGTCAACTATTTTTCATGACTGGATTAGTGTGTAAAGTTGTTTCGTTTTGTCTCATTTATTTTCTCTTCGTTTAATTTAATTAAAAACTATGTAATTACTGGAATATCTTTTTCTTTGTTGCAACCATCCGCATTCCCTCTTTTCAATCCCCTTTCTGTGCTATTAAAGGGGAGTTGCCTGTTTCAGGATCATCTTTATGTAGCCTGTTAACTCCTCCCTCTCCCAAAAAATAAAAGTCTAAAGCTTCATAGTAGAAGGTAGATGGTGACTTGACCCACCCGATAAAAAAAACAACCCTCTTATAGAATGTAAGAGACTATAATTATCATCACTGCAATGTGTACACTGTAAGGGAGGAAACAACCCTGAGCTTCCCTCACACAATATACAGCTCCGAATTGAACCAAACAAATATAGAACTGAAGTAGGCACTTTACTCATTTTCTCAATTACGAAAAGGAATATGTAGATATATATAATTATTTTTTGCACTACAGTTGCAAGCTTTTGTATAGTGAATATGTGCTGCTACCCTATTAATATAAACTAAATAGAAACTGGTCGCTAATTTAATTCGTTTGGAAATCTGAATTTAAAAAGTACATGACCGTTATCTTGAAAACCTTAATTGCGATTTTATATAAAATCTTGTAGGGCATCAGGACCCTCCCCAATTTTATCCGAATTTACGTAATTTTTAATTATATAAAAACTAGCGACAGGCAGGAAAGAAGGGTCTTTTCCCGGCGCCAAGTTGACGGACGGGACACTTACCTGTCTGCGTGTTTATAACTTTAATCTTGATTTTGGCTGAAAGAGTTTTCACCTTCAAAATTTACGAAGGACACTGTTTCCTGTGTCATGGGAAATTACCCGTGCTGGACTCTTGAGGATTGGCAGAAGAACGTGGGATAGCCTTTCCCCTTGGAGGAGGGATATACGGAGTTGAGCTGCGAAGGTGAGCAGCCGAAAAACTTTCAGTATGGTGTGAGACGTTGAGAAGGTGAGCAGGCAGAGTGAGTATGGTGCTAGACGTGGAAGAGGGGAGAAAGCTAGAGAGTCGAACGGATTTTCAAAGGGAGGAATAAGTTGGAGTGTGTAACAAGAGTTGAAAGTGAGAAGGTGTTAATATCAAGGAAGTACGCCTAGAGGGAAGCGGTAAGAAGGAGGAAAATCTGAGTTTTCCTTAATTACCGGCAGTACGAGTTTATCGCTGGCAGAGAAGGAAGAAGGAAGTTCCGGTCGCCTAGTAACCTCCACAAAAATAGTCCAGTGACCGAAATCTATGCAGCTCATGGTCACCCTATTAATTAACCCTGAAATTAAAAAATCGTCCCCTTCAGCCAATTTTATTTATTTATTTTAAACATCGCGCAGGACCCCTTTAAAGTGATTATGATTAAATTTATTATATAATACCCTTAAAGTGATTTCTTTAAATACATTTAAATAATATATCCCAGAATCATTTACAAGTTATTCTGGGTTGAAAAGTGAAGTTACACTTGGTATCGAGGAGAAATGACGTAAAATTTAATCAATTGGAAAGTGAAATCCAGAATTTTGAATGGAAATTAAACGCTGTGGCACAAAACTTTGAGCACAAAGACGTACTTAATTTTGGAGACAGTCAAATATAATTTAAGAACCGACCAGGAAGTAGTTATAAAAATCAGAACTCCAGACTATAGACGAACAGGGGGATTAATGCTGGGAAACCTCAAAATAAAATAGAAGGAGAACTAAAAGAAAATAATAGTTCGGAGACAGGAAGATAGGCAGAGTAAAGTGTTAGAAAGTGAATTAAGCGGTTTACGTAGGTGTGATCATACAGGATAAGAGAGTGTGAAATATGTAAACGATTAAACAGACAAGTCCGCGGAAGTATTATCTGTAAGCGGCTATCATCCAGATTTTGGAGAAAGAAATCTCTAGCAGAAAGCCCACAAAAATAATCTTTTATACATGACGTCATTTAATTTAATATTATCAACAATTACCAAAGCACTTTACGTTATATGGGAACAACGTTAAATAAAAGGATATAAATAAGATAATAGTAACTTTGGGCCAAATAAAGACTCTAAAACAGTGATGGACTCACTGTCGTTACTTTGTCCTAAACTGAGGCCAGAGCCCCCAAGGACAAGTCCTGCCTTCCTTTATTCCTTGTTCCATCCTTCCTCTATTTAAAATATAGGTAAACGGCAGATATTTGAATCAGAATAAATATTTTTAGTGGTTAGTGAAATTGGTAGTCTCCCTCCTCCCCTCCCTCCCTCCCTCACTCTCTCTCTCTCTCTCGGTGTCGTCCTTGGATTAAAATATTTTTTATGTTACTGTCCTTCTTTTATCGCCGAAAACCCAATTATAATTATAAGAACTTTCCTTACCGGACTGGAATATTTGTTACATAGGAATGACGATGTTTTAGTATAAACTCTCATTCTCGTAATTTAAAATAAACATTAACCTGCCGGTCACCTGAAATAACAGCTTTGATTATAAATTAAAATAAACTGTGGCAATATTGGATTTTCAATCTCTAAAAGAAAGATGACCGTTTGTATTATTTTCTAGACCCTTGACTTTAAAGCATTCCTTTACACTTGTGTCCACTGAGTTGTTAAATCTTTAAACATATCTGAAAAAATGAAAATTCTAAATATGACCTATTATTATTATTATTTTTATTTCTTGTTCATTCCATGAAACAAAAATCCTGTAGTTTATAAATATTCCGCAGCAGCATGAAAATTAATTGAAAGTACAACATCATGACAATTTTATTTAGTAATTAATATTCAACCATGTTTATTTATTTTCATAACTGAGGAGATCCGCAAGGGGAAACTACAGCCGTGACTTTAATTTCCCGCGTACATGCAACGCTCAATGCATAACAATTTGATGGCAGCCTCTCGGGTAAAATATTCCGGAGGTAAAATAGTCCCCCAATAGTCGGATCTCCGCGTGCGAGGACTACTCGGGAGGATGTCGGCAGAAAGTCAAAGATTAACGTTCTCCGAATCGGAGCGTGGAATGTCAGAAGTTTAAACCGTGCTGGCAGATTCGAAATGCGGAAATAAAAAGGCTTGCGCAACATAGGTTAGCATGGAGGGTTGTATCATGTCAGTCTTGGGACTAATATCACGACAGCAAAAAAACGGAGAAGGTTCCTAAAATTGGGAGGTGGGGGAGTGGAAACGATTTTCTCACTTTTGCCCACTGCTTGTGTTTTATTTATATAATTAGCCAGCTAATACAATTCCTTTATTTATACATTGTTTATTTTAACTGTTTACTAAGCCCATTCTTAACTTCCCGCTTTTACACATTGTCAGGTTTAATTGTCAGCAGTATACATTGCCACTCGCATTCAGTAATTATCACCGAAAATTCCTTAAAAGGGCGCTGTGGGAGTTTTCTCGCAGACGCTTCAGCCCAGAGTGACTGCGGGGCTCACCTGATCATGTCGGGAATGCCTCCTGCACTCTCTCTGGGTATTTTTTTTTATCAAAGTTCTCATATGCCGAGACACCTTCACCTATTTTAGGAGGTATATATAAGCTGGGGTCAAAGACCTTGGGCATAAGGCAAGAGTTTTCCGCTGATCCCATTGGATCAGTCGGCCAACTGCCTCCTGAAACTGGTGGAGACACGGAGAAGGGAATGCTGCGTCCCCACAGCAAACTCGTCTCCCGTCATTCGGAAGGGCGTGAGAATAGTACCCAATGCCCGACCTACCTGATGCAGGTTTTCTAGGGTTTTCCCTGCATCTCTTTAGGTGAAACACCGGGTAGGATCCTTAAACCATAGCCCGGGGGCCCTAGTCAACCCTTGCTAGGCTACCTTGCTCTACCTTCCGCATCCCCCCTTTTCAATTCCCTTCCTATGCTATTAAAGGGGAGTTGCCTGTTTCAGGATCACACTCATGTAGCCTGTTACCCAAAAAAAAGGGGGAAACCAACAATACCGCAACACAAATTCAAACAATCCGCTGTTCGCAGGTTATATTATAAAATCAATTTTCATGGAATTAAAAACTTTTTTTTTGTAAATATATTGACAACTTATTGAAAAATAACATGTTAATTTCGAAGCGTATTTGTGAGCAAGTCCTTCCCCGCTTCCTTCCTGTTCTGAGGTTAGAGAAAACCATCCGCGTCCTGTGAGGCTAAACTTGATGCAGTGGCGCAGATAGAAAATACCTACTTATTCAATAAATGTAAGGAAATAAATATCGCTGATTTTTAGAACCGTCATGCAACTAGACCTCGTAGTAAAATCACCCCAGAATACGTCTTCAAAATTGCCGATGTGTCAATTTCTGTAAACCTAAAGTAGCTCTTTAGCTCTATTGTTTCTGGCTCCGCTATCCTCCCCTCTATATTAATAACGTCATTGGTCGAAATCAATCTCATAACCAACAACGTAATCTCTGTTAACAATTCCCTCGTTGGCCCACGGCGTCAGAGTTCTGGCGTCTTCCGGGAGCTTAACAGGTCTGTCTGTCTCTTTACCTGCGGGATAATTTTAGCTGGACAGTTCCATCAATAAATTCCACTCCTGGACTTTCGCCACGATTTTATCAGGAAAAAAAAACACATTTGACATAATTAATGAACGTAGACTTTCCTGGTGAATAATTCGGATGAAATCTTCACGGTTAACCAACCGGGTCAAGCATTTAAAAGCACACAATATGTTAACAGATGACGGCGGTAGAAAATGGCCGCAGAAACGTTGTGTGTTTTTTAAAAGATTGACCCGGTTGGTTAACCGTGAAGATTTCATCCTGATATAAAATCAATAATCTGATAATTTCACCGATAATGAGAACATGAATAAACAATATCATCAAATTTGTCGCGAATAATATTTAATTGATTGATTAAAATAATTTGTAACATGACTAACCTTTTGGTCCAAATTTGTGGATTTCATCCAGTACCTTGCTCAAATTTCCACATTCCCGTTTTTTGTTTTCAGTTCCTTTCCTGTGTTATTAAAGGGGAGTTGCCTGTTTCACCCTCATTAAAAATGCAAATCACATTTGTTTTCTTGTAAGTAATAATTATTTAACCTTTGTATTTTGTAGTTAGTTTCTTTAGGTAACAATAAATGAACTAGGTTTATTGCATCTTGTTACTAACTAATAAATAAGTAAATATATAAACTTGGAATTTTGCAGTTAGTTACTTGCCAAGAATAAGTAAATAAATATAAAATCTTTGGTATGTTGCATTCATTTTGTTATAAGTAAATAAATATATACACTTGGCATGTTGCAGTTAGTTACTTGGCAGGAATAAGTAAATAAATATATAAACTTGGTATATTGCGTTTATTTTCTAGCAAGTAAATAAATAAATAAATATATATATTTGTTACTTTATGGTGCAGTTAATTACTTGTAAGTAATAAATAAATATATTTATAAACTTGATATGTTGTAGTTACTTACAAATTACTAACTAAATAAATATAGAAACTTGTTATTTTGCAAGTTTCTATATTTATTTAGTTAGTAACTTGTAACTACAACATAAGTTAGAAACACATTGATTATTTACTTACAAGTAACCAACTGCATCAAAACAAGTTTCTATGTGTATTTACTTTGTTACTTGTTAGTAATAGATAAATATATTTATAAACTTTAAATGTATAGTAACTAACTGCACCATAACAAGTTTCTATATTTATTTAGTTAGTAATTTGTAATTAACTACAAAATAACACATTTATTTATTACTTACAAGTAACCAACTGCGCTAAAACAAGTTTCTATGTGTATTTACTTTGTTACTTGTTAGTAATAGATAAATATATTTATAAACTTTAAATGTATAGTAACTAACTGCACCATAACAAGTTTCTATATTTATTTAGTTAGTAATTTGTAATTAACTACAAAATAACACATTTATTTATTACTTACAAGTAACCAACTGCGCTAAAACAAGTTTCTATGTGTATTTACTTTGTTACTTGTTAGTAATAGATAAATATATTTATAAACTTTAAATGTATAGTAACTACCTGCACCATAACAAGTTTCTATATTTATTTAGTTGGTAATTTGTAATTAACTACAAAATAACACATTTATTTATTACTTACAAGTAACCAACTGCGCTAAAACAAGTTTCTATGTGTATTTACTTTGTTACTTGTTAGTAATAGATAAATATATTTATAAACTTTAAATGTATAGTAACTAACTGCACCATAACAAGTTTCTATATTTATTTAGTTAGTAATTTGTAATTAACTACAAAATAACACATTTATTTATTACTTACAAGTAACCAACTGCATCAAAACAAGTTTCTATGTGTATTTACTTTGTTACTTGTTAGTAATAGATAAATATATTTATAAACTTTAAATGTATAGTAACTAACTGCACCATAACAAGTTTCTATATTTATTTAGTTAGTAATTTGTAATTAACTACAAAATAACACATTTATTTATTACTTACAAGTAACCAACTGCGCTAAAACAAGTTTCTATGTGTATTTACTTTGTTACTTGTTAGTAATAGATAAATATATTTATAAACATGCTATGTTTGTTGCAGTAAATGTTGTTAGCAACTACAAAATACCTATTTAAATTATTTATAATTAATTATGAATATGTAATGATATATATCTTCAGATACAATGATCTGAAGACGTCTCAAAATCTGGGTACGAAACTTTTCTATTCAAATATAATTCTTCTGAATCTGACTTTTGAGAATATTTAAAAGAAAAATAAAGGAAGAAAATACGTAGAAGAAGGATAAGGATATAACTAAATAAAGAAGAAAATCAGATCAGTTGCAAATCACAGAAACTAAGCGCCATTGCCTTTCCTCCTGTGACACAACTTGTCCACGAGTCAAACAAAAAAATTAAGTTAATAAAGCCGAAAACAATTTGAAACTATTCACGATTTCAGATTTTTTTTTCTTGGGTGAATTTCGAAGCGTGTGTGTTTGAGCTAGTCTTCCTTCCTTTCACACGTCCTGTTCTGAGGTTACTGTGTGAAACCTCACGTGGATGTGACGTAATACAACTACGTCCTGTTTGGCAAAACATGAGCAGAAATAAATTATTTATTCTTTCTTATACTCGTTGACTTTAGTCAGTGATGTTACTCAAAGTGTCTATTTATTCATTTCTTCTCTATAATGAGAGTCAATGCGCCAATAATCACTGGACTATTCCGAAAGGAATGTCTGCTGGGTGCAGACGGGCAGCAGTAAGTAGAATAGAACTTCAAGAAAAGAAAGCCGTAACCAAGAAAGGAGTAAGACAAGGATGCAGTCAGTCGCCCCATGCTGTGTAGCTTATATATAGAACAGGCGATGAAGAATGTTAAAACGGAATATGGAAAAGGAATCATAATGCAAGGAGATGAAATAAAAACCCTACGCTTTCCCGATGATATTGTAGTATTAAGAGAGTGAGAAAAAGAATAATAATAAATGGCATGAACGTAGTCCTGGAGAAAGAATTCAGTATGAGGACAAGTAGAGGGAAAACTAAGGTGATGGAGTGTATAATGGGAAACAGTGGAATAAAAAAGTGTGTTAAATTGGGAAGGGATATTTTGAACGAAGTTACCTGTGCAAATAGAAATGGTAGAAGTGTAGCAGACATAAAGAATAGAACAGTACAGGCACAAAGTAGGAATTAACTTACGGTAATACAAGTATTAACATTAGGAAATGTTGGTACGGAGTGTACGGTTGGACGGTAGGAGCTGTAGAAATGCGCTATAGGGGTCTGAAGAAAAGGGGAAAAAGAATTAATGATTTTTACGGAATATGGAAAAGGAATTATACTACAAGGACGAGAAATAAAAACCTTACGCTTTGCCGACGATATTGTAGTATTAGGGGAGTCGGAAGAAGACTTGGAAACCCAAATGAACAACATGAAGGCAGTCCTGGAGAAAGAGTTTAATATTAGGATTAATAGAGGGTAAACCAAGGTGATGGAGTGTAGTATGGGAAACAGCGGAATACCAATGGCTGTTAGATTGGGAAGAGATATTTTGACGGAAGTTAAAGAATTATGCTAATTGGGAAGCGTAATAACTAGGGATGGTAGAAGTACAGTAGACATAAATAAAGAGTAGGATAGCACAGGATGGCAAGGAAGGCTTTCGCGAAAAAGGGGGATTTACTTACGGGAAATATAAATGTGAATATTAGGAAATCATTGCTAAAAATGTTCGTATGGAGCGTGGCGTTTTATGGGTACGTAACGTGGACGATAGGCGAATGCCGAAAAATCAGATGGGTGGATAGAATCACAAACGAGGAAGTTCTTAACAAAAATAGGGGAAAACGGAACAATATGGAGGACGTTGACTAAGAGAAGGGATAGAGTAATATGCCACGTTTTAAGACACGAGGATCTCGTAAAATTAGCACCAGAGGGAAGTGTGTGCGGGGTGAGAACAGAAGGAGGGAGGCCAAGGATGGAAGCGCAAAGCACATTAGGGAGGATGTGGGTTGTGCTAGTTTTAAGGAAATGAAAAGGCTTGCGCAAGAATGGTTAAAATTGAGGGTTGCATCAGACCAGTCTTAGGACTGAATACCACAACAACAGCTGGGTGCACGGCGTTGCCCGAGCAGCATTTATTTATTCATATATTAAAACACGACTGCGCGGTATTGAAATCAAGAAATAATATCTTGGTCGACGTGTCACTACTCCAGTATATATCGACACTAATGTCTTTGCCTGCACGTGATTAAATCAGGATCCAGAGGGTCACGTTTTGAACCTTTATTAAAAATTACTAATAGAGTCGCTTATGCGCTGCGGCGCGACAGTCGTGGAAAAAAATCAAGAGTAATTTAAAATTACTTTCAGACTCGGCAGATCTTTTTTTATTATTGATAATAATTTACTTGACCTGTTTTCTAGATTCAATAACAGGTCTGTTTAACAATATTTTTCTTTTGTTGGTACATTTTTTTTACATAGATATAAATATGTATGAATACAATAATAAAGTATATGCATGTAAGATCTTTTTTCTTTTTGGTTAACAGGCTACATGAGGGTGATCCTGAAACAGGCAACTCCCCTTTAATAGCATAGGAAGGGAATTGAAAAAGGGGGGATGCGGAAGGTAGAGCAAGGTAGCCTAGCAAGGGTTAACTAGGGCCCCCGGGCTATGGTTTAAGGATCCTACCCTCGTGGTGTTTCACCTAAAGAGATGCAGGGAAAACCCTAGAAAACCTGCATCAGGTAGGTCGGGCATTGGGTACTATTCTCACGCCCTTCCGAATGACGGGAGACGAGTTTGCTGTGGGGACGCAGCATTCCCTTCTCCGTGTCTCCACCAGTTTCAGGAGGCAGTTGGCCGACTGATTCCAATGGGATCAGCGGACAACTCTTGCCATATGCCCAAGGTCTTTGACCCCGGTACATATACCTCCTAAAATAGGTGAAGGTGTCTCGGCATATGAGAACTTTGATAAAAAGTACCCAGAGAGAGTGCAGGAGGCATTCCCGACATGATCAGGTGGTAAGCCCCGCAGTCACTCTGGGCTGAAGCGCCTGCGAGAGATACTCCCACAGCGCCCTTCATGAAGATCATCATCTGTTACACTAGTTTTATTATTATATTATTTTCGTGGTTGAGAGACTCAAGGAGAGAATTCTTAATTTCTTTGTCTCCTCCTCTTCATCCTTTCCACCTTTATACATTTTGTTTGTGAAACAACTCCGGGTGTTTTCCGGTTACGACCCACACACACCACGTGTTTCCGGATCTCCTCCATGACGCGTTGGTCGAGTAGTTGTTGTAGGTTCAAACTTTTTTACTAATTTTATACTCTAATTATTTATGACTGTATTTGTATTAGCAGAGTTATGTAATTTGTTTAAGATAATTACTTGAATAATCTTACTATTACTATAATTTATATTCTATTTTATGTTATGATGTCCATATTTTGGTCCTTATACTCACTGATCCGGTTCCTGGATTTGAAAGTCCCCCGGTCCGATGATGATGAGTATATTGTTAAGTCTTATGATGTAATATTTAAGATTCTATATTTTTAGTCCCCTGTATTTTGTCAGTTCTAAAGCGGATATCAGGTTTGTCAAATTTTCTAGAGCCGCGGTGAGTGAGTGAGTGAGTGGTGGGTTTCTTATTATTTCCCATAGTCTTTCTTTTCTTAAGGTTTCTCTCTCTTATTGTCTTGTCTACCTCATAATTGGGGCATTCCAGTATGGCGTGTTCCGGTGTTCCTATCTCTCTCTTCTCTCTCTCTCTCTTCTCTCTCTTCTCTCTCTCTCCTCTCTCTCTTCTCTCTCTCTTTTCTCTCTCTCTTCTCTCTCTCTTCTCTCTCTCCTCTCTCTTCTCAATCTCTCAATCAATGCATTGTTGAATGACCGATGAAGGTATGAATGATAATAAATTAACGATGAATGCAAAGGTAATATTTGAAGGAAAAATTGCAAGGAAGAAAGTAAATAATATTGAACCAGCTTCTGCGGAAAACAGGAGCAAAGAATAATAAGTGGTAAAAAAACCTTGATGGAGGAAATGAGTAAGGGAAAAGGAAAACAGGATAATACCAAGGAAAATCCAAAGAAAGTAAAGGGGTGTAACAACGAACGAGCAGAGAAAGGACAAAAGGAATACATTATATAATAAATTAAGATTTGAAGGAAAAATGTTTGGAGTGTGAAGTAAGAATTAACGAGGAAGGAAGACATGCATGGGACTAAAGTATTCAAAGGAGAAAAGAATGAAAATGGATGGAATTATGGTAGGCCATAAATTAATGAAGAGAGGATAACAAATCGGAAGTGAGAAAGTGATAGGTAAAAGGAATATAGAGAAGAGGGAAATAAACGAAATAAAGATCAAACCAAGACAGAAGCAACGGTGTTAGGAGAAATGGAAGGAAAAAACGATAACTGTAATAATTATACAGGAAACAGATAAGGGAAGAAAGGAAAATACGAAAGAGGGAAAATAAATGTAAGGATGTATGCACTTATGATTGACATATGGAAGGACGAAAGAAAAAGATTAGTAATAAAGTAAGGAATAAGACGAACCAGATGTATGAAGAAAGAAGTGGGGAGGAGGACAGTAACAGGTGAAAAGTATTCAAGAAAGGAGAGTAAAGAAGATTAAATGAAAACAGATGAAATGAATAAAAGAGTACGGAAGAAAACAAAACAGATGTATATAACGAAAGTAAACAACGATGACCAAGCAGAGGACGGGGTGTGAAGTATAGGAAGGAAAATTGAAATAAAGTAGCTGGAAGTACGGACGAAATAAATACGGTCGGTCTTAGGCTAATGAAGACAGGATGCTAAGTGGAAAAAGAAAGGACGGAGAAGAAGGAAATTAAGGAAATACAGACAGATATCCTAAGAGAAACGAAAAGACGAACAGGGGAAAGTAGTAAATGAATAACAGAAATCAAAGACCGGAGATAGTAAGAGGAAGCCTAGGAAGTACGAAACGAATAAAATAATAATAAAATTGACGTATGAAGGATAAAAGGGATGAGACCTGAAGGAAGAATGAAGACAGAAAAGAACAAGAAGTACGGATGTAACCTTCAGCGCTAGAATATTGGAAGGAAAATTAGGTTACAAGTAAACGAGAAAAAATTTGTCAAAAGGACAGAAGGAGAGAAAATAAAAGGAAAACGCAACTACTGAAATAAGTACACTGTAAGGAGCAAGACAGCAGGAACGAAATGATGGTGAAAGCCAACAAGAAATTGAAGGAGAGAAAATTACGGAAAGTAAATATAATGAGGTATTGGAGAACAGAAGATGAAGAGAAACACATAGAATGAGATGAACTACGGAAGAAAGAATTGTAAAAATAATACATTAATATAGGAAGGAAGAAATTGGAAGAGAGACAGTATGAAAAATGGGAGGAATGCTATGTAAGAAGAAGGAAGAAAAATAATGTAGTTAGGGAGTGATGCAGGAAGATTAAAATCAACTGCCCAACGTAATTAGTAATGGAGTCACTTTTAGTTATTATTCTTTATCATTTCCTCTTGTTATATTTTTTTTAAGCCGTGCTCTTACCACTTTTGTATTCTTTCCCGGGTTCCTCAATTCTCTCCTCCTTACCTTCCCACTTTCCTGTTTTCACCTTAATTTTCTCATTGTCTATTACAGTCAACTACTTATAGTGTTTTACCGACATAACTCAATCATTGTGAATGATCTAGAAACTATGTAGTCATTATATTCTTTCATATTTTAGAGTTTCAGCAAAAAAAAGAGCTGTCATCTTTAGTTTATTTTTGGAAATAATAAATTATTTAGTTTACCATATATTTCAACACTGTTTTATTACGTTCTCGTCCACCAGTGTATACTTATTTTCCCTAATAAGCTAATTTTATTATTCTTTTCTCGTTCGTTTCCTCCATTATTCTATTTCTCTTTCATTATTAAATAAATCAGAGATACGTTTTCATTCTGAACATAAAAAAAAGGACGCTCGTTCTTTTTTTTTGTAGATGTTTATTTTTTTCAATTTGAAGAATAAGAGCAAAATAGGGATGAGATGGAGTCCACAAATTTTAAAGAAACTAAAACACGAATAAAATCTCGAGAAAAAGAAAATTATAATTTTTATTTCAATTGATATGTAAATTCCAGGTTTTCCTTATTTTTTTTATCCATTACATAAAACATCTCGCCAACAAATTTCAATTCAACAAAACCACAAAACGTTTTATAAACATTTTTTGTTTATCATTTATTTTACTAATAATTGTTTCTTCCTTTTCTTCTGGTCTTCTGGACGGTTCAGGTGATTGTAGTTAATGCAGTTGATGATGACGACGTTTATTCTCCTTTGTATTTCTTCCTTTCGTTCCTGGTCGTATTTAGAAGTCACCACACGGCCTGAGAAGTAACCTTGACGAGCGAGGATCCCGCCACGTGGAATGTAGACGGAGGATTGTTTATTATTATTATTCTTATTACCGATTTCTCTTGAGGGGAAGACAGAAAGAGTGAGGGAGAATGAGGGAAAGAGAGAGACAGAGAGACAAAACTTTATGAAGCGACGGTCAGCTCCTTATTCTCCAGTCATCACCTCCATGAACTCTGAAACAAAACCAAAAATAGAAATAAAAGTAGGTAATATTACAGTCAGTGTCAAAGGAGAAAATTTAAAAAAAAAATTAAGAAGAAAGAAACTTGAATAAATTTCGTTGTGAGATAAAAACGTTGCCATAGCAACGGGATAAACAGAAAAAATATGCGAATGGGGGGAAGGGGAGGGGGGGAGAGTGGAGGGGGGCAAACGCATGATTCAGCTTGAATAATATCTTTGGTGGCGAAGGGGAAGGGACGGGGAAGAGAGAAAAGGGATATCGATTGTTCATTCGTCTTAGTGAGACTCGAACAAAAAAAAATGTCGAATATAACAGCCAAATACATTTAATTAAAATAAAAACAAAATGGACTCTCTTAAACTTTACAGGATGTTGTTATTAAGTTACTGACAGTTTAAAGGACATTTCTCTTTAATAGTTTCCCTCTTTATAAAAACGTCTTGATTACAAATCCAAAGATATGATAATAAAAAAAATCGTTACACTGTAAAGTTAGTAACTTTTATTTTTCTAAGTTTGTCTCCATGTTTTGCACTGTAGAAGCAGTGTTTCAGCAGCTCTGTGTCTGTTACAATATATCAAATTGTGCTAATGAGGTTTTATCTTTTTCAAAAATTTAATTGTTTAATTGACTTTTTGGCAATTTTTTTTTATTTCTAGTATTATTTCGTTGTTGTTATTATTATACTCGCTCATTTATCAACCCCCCTTCCCCTTCCCTCCCTGGTAAAGGGACATCATGTGCTGGATTTCAAATTAGTCAACGTAATTGTGTTACTCGCGTCTCGTCTATTCTTTTCTGTCGCCTTGTTTATCTACATTTATTTCCCTCCTCTCTCTCTCTCCTCTTTTCTCCTTCAGTTCATATTTACTATCTTCAATTTTGATAATTTCTTCGGGATCAGGTTATAATAACTTCTCCCTCATTTACGTGTTCCGTGTAACATATTTTTGCCCCTCATAATTATTTTACGCATTTGTGTCTTCTATTTTTCTTTACAATGTATTGACCCTTATTATTTCTATTGTTAATTACTTTACTTTACTTTAATGTATTGACCTTTATTATTTATAATGTTAATTACTTTCCTTTTTTCCCCTGACAAAAATGTTTTCCTTCCAATGGGAATATCGTTTATTATTAATGGATGTAATAGAGTTTCTTTCTTTCTTTCTTTCTTGACTATTATAAGTATTATATTCTTTCCTGTAGGTTGAGTCCTTCGTGACATGTTTTATTTGGGTCTTCTATTAACAATTTCGCTTCTCTCGCGACTAGTTTGAGTTAGAAGTTTGTGTTCATTTATTTCTTCTTTGTACTTTTCTTTCATTTCAATTTAAAATAAATCTATTTATCACCAAATTTTCAGGTCTTCCCATCGATTCCTCCGTATCTCCGTTTATTTTCTGAAATTGTCTTGTGAAAGTTAGTCTTATACCTATAGTATATTATAGGGATGTTGAATATATTTTCGGTATTTTAAATATTCCCTTTTCTTTCCCCCACTTATTTTTTTTGTGCCACTTCACTTAGGTGTGTCGTAATGATTTTTTTCTGACATCTTAAGAAATTATGTTTTATGAAACTTATCATCCGTACAGTGTCCATTTTTATTATTATACTTGTATTAATCTGAGTATTTTTCGTCTATATTGTTATTATTATTATTATTTAAGTTTCTGAAATTAGTAAGTAAACGTGTTTGTGTTGAAATTAATTATTTATGAATTGTAAAATAAGTGAGCGTGGATGGAATACGCTCAGGAGATTAGGGATGAATGTGTGTGGGATGTGGCAGTTATACGGATATGAAAAGGCTTGCGCAAGATGGGTTTGCATCAGACCAGTTTTAGGACTGAATATCCCCCACACAACACACACACACATAATAAATTATAATGTCTGAACATATTATTATAGGGGACTATAAGTTTGCTTTAAAACATAGGCTATTTATTAAATTATTTACCGTCGAAGTCGACTGTGCCGGAACCGTCAGTGTCGATTTCCTCGATCATCATGTCGAGGTCCTGGGAGGAGAGTTTGTCGTCCAGTTCCTTGAGGATTTCCCTCAGCACCGCAGTGGTGATGTAGCCGTTACCTAGGAAACGACGACAACCAAACGCAAATTAATAATCCATGTCACTGACATCTGACGCGCGCGTGGGAATGACGTCACATAATGTAACAATCATCTTGTACCCTGGCTGACGTCAGCAATTAAACTTGGGGTGGTATAAAGGCTTACTGAAAAAAAAAATAGGAAATAGACAGTTTGGTGGTGCAGACGTTGGTACACCTGAATTTCCCCCCCCACCCCACAAATCAGTATCCGTAATGTAAACTGTGTAATCAATGTAGCTGTTCTTTTAGAGATGGAAAATGAATTAATATTGAGACGTTATTGAGGATTCAACAACAACCGTCCTCACCATACACACATTTAAGGGGTTGATTTTTTTAAAAAAATTTGATAAGACAAAAAAAAATTAACCTTAATTTACGTCAAAATAGACTATTTATACGCTGAAAGAAGTAGAGAGGTTATTAAAACCTCTTCAGACGTTTCGAACTGTCCTTTCTTGACCAGACTCACAATATCCGTTTAACCCTTCCTTGACCGTGGAGGGGGGAAAAGTAGTTATTTATTACAACATAGTTTTCTGACGGCCAAAAAGTCGAGTCAGAGAATGAAAAAAAAGATAACAAGCCGCGTTGCTAGGTAACCTGCGATGCTAGCTTAAAGAATCTCTCTGTCAGCGATCAAACACAACACGCTACGTTATATATCACTTATTTATTCAAGAAAATCGACGTTTCGTCTCCATTTTGAGACTTCCTCGGGCTTACTACAAACATATTTGATACAATAAATTAAATATGGGTTCTATGTTACAATTTTTTACTATATATATATATATATATATATTGTGATAAAAAATGAGGTATTGTGGCGTTATGAGGCGCAGTTCGGCCGACAACAATGTCTAGTCGGCTGAAAGATGGTGATTCCCCCCCGCGGGAATCTCCATCGGGGCGTGTGTAAAAAAAAAGCGGTGGTGAACCCCCGCCAAACGTGTGTAAAAAATTAGGGCGGGGAACCCCGAAATTTTGTGAAATAGACCTATGAAGGGGAATTCCCGTCGGAGGATTTAAAAAGGTGGAGCCGATGGGTGGCTCGGGGTCAGAAGGCAGATGAGTGGAGGAGAGAGGACGGACGTGATCAGAAGTGAGACGAGTTGAGGAGAGGAAAAAGACGTGGTCCGAGCAGATGAGCAGAAGTCAGACGAGCTGAGGAGAGGACTGACGAGAGCAGATGCTGTGTAAAAAAACGATGGTGATCCCCCGCGGGAGACTCCCGCCGAGCGTGTGTAAAAAATGAGGGCGGGGAACCCAGAAATTTTGTGAAATGAACTGGCGGGGAACCCCGGAGTTTTATGAAATAGACCTATGGCGGGGAATTCCCGTCGGAGAATTTAAAAGGGGAGCCGATGGGTGGCTCGGGATCAGAAGTCAGATGAGTTGAGGAGAGGAAAGACGTGGTCCGAGCAGATGAGCAGAAGTCAGACGAGTTGAGGAGAGGACAGACGAGAGCAGATGGAAGGAGATGCTGTGAGAGAGGGCAGATGAGTTGCGACCAGATGGAATGAGAGCTGAGATGTGGTCAGACGTCGCCAGATGCTGTCAGAGGTTTGCAGAGACGTCAGATGTTTCGAGGAAGCAGATGAGTTGCGGATCTGGTTCCTTCTACCTTCATCGATAAAAATCCTGCAAGACGCCAGAGAGACGCGGAAACATTCGTGAGGTGGATGATGTTTGTAGCAAGCCCCTGTAGTAATTGTGGGTAAGTTATTAAAAAAAGCTGTGAAACTTGCTCATTGCTCTGGTTAAATAATATTTAATGATTGTTTTTTTTCTATTTACAGTAACTGCATACTCCATCCATCTCTCGAGAGACCCAAAATCCCCCTGAGATTAAGCCCGTGTAATCACTTTTTAAATTAATAAATGAAAAATTTTAAAATTGATAATAATTTGTTATATTGATTAATTAATGTTTTATACCCTAAAAAGTATATCACAATATATAACATGCTTCAAAACCTCCATATTTAGCAATACAGCATATTTAGTCTTTGACTCCCTCAGCCTAAAAAGTTATAGTATTTAGATGTGGAGACTTTGGTGCCGCGCTTGGACCATCTCCAGCGACGGTTACGGCCGAAATGATGTGTAACAATATGTATATATTTATTTATATGCTGAATTTTTTGCCGTATTTTTATTTATTGCAGTTACTTATTCTTACTGTCTCATAAATGTTTTTGTTTAAAACATGATGGAAGGTTTTTGTTTCTCCCCCCCTTTTCAATAGAATTTAGAAGAAACTTTTCTTGAAATTTGGGGGGGAAAAAAGAGTTTAGGCTGTATTTCAGAAAACAGAAACGAAAGTTTAACGTTTCGGAGGTCGTCTTTTCCGGGTGAATTTACTAGTTGGGACGAGGCAAGACCTCGAATGAAATAGTAGAGTCAATAGGTGCCGATGTAAATTGTTCGACAATGAATAACTGGAATAAACACTGATAACATTTATTATTATGATTTCCTAAAAAATATATACTGCAATGACGACATAGAGTCGACTCGAGTCAGAGAATGAAAAAAAAAAGATAACAAGCCGCGTTGCTAGGTAACCTGCGATGCTAGGCTTACAGATTGTACAAGAATCTCTCTGCCAGCGATCAAACACAACACGCTACGTCATCCGTCAGAGAGAGAATCGCCCCAGAATTGTGTATTTCTTTCCCTTCCACCTTTTAGGAAACTCACCTTCCTTGTCGTACAACCTGAAGGCCTCTTTGAGCTCCTGTTGCATGGCCTCGGCGTCTTCCTCAACCAGGAACCTGGCGGCCAACGTCACGAACTCCTCGAACTCCAGTTCTCCGGAGCCTTCACAACAAAAACAAACAACAAACAAATCATACTTTTTTATTCACTAATTACACTAATAGCCTGTTTTCTTGAGTATCTATAACAGGCCTTATTTTCATTTCTTACAATGTTTGTGTTACAGATTTATTCTATTTTATTTTATAAATAATTATTTTCTTAAACAATAATAAAACTAATAAACTAAAACTAAAAACAGAAGGGTATAGGGTGAATGGGAGTAGGAGGATTGAAGGGAAAGTGCTGTGAGATCACAGCTACTGGCGGAATATGGAAGGGAAGAAAGAGAGAAGGGAGAGGAAAACTATGTTAAGTCATAGCTGCTTCCATCCTTCTTTTACATTACATTACAGACTGAGATTTTTTAACACTTTTTTATAATACTTTTATATACATCAAATATGGAAGTATATTTTTTGCAGGGGGTCTGTAGAGCAGCAGACGCTCTCCCTCCTGCATAAGTTCTACCAGTAAAGATGCGTGGAGGTCAGCCATTGCTCTATTCTTCTTGTCTCCTGGGCTTCCTTTTGGAGGCAGGAGAAGACAGTCTTTCAATGTTTTCGCTTCCTCCTCCTCCACCCTTCCTTCCTGCATCTCCACTTCTCTAGCACAGGTTGTACTTCCAGCTCCGGAATTCCGGTTTCCCTCATTTTCCGGCGTCCAGGATATGAGGGTTGGTTTAAAGCTGGCTTCGTCAAGTGTATTATTTTTTTTTTCATTTCTACCGCCGCCAAATTGATACGAAAATGTCAAGAGTGTGTGTATATCCTTGTCTGTTCATATCTGTTTTACTCTCCGGTTCCTGGGGATTACCCGGTCCAAGGAGAGTGAGTGAGTGGTGACGTCACTCACTGTCAGTCACAACATCTTTGACGGACCCAAAGAGTTGTGTCGAATTGTTTGAAGCAGTTACAAGTAATGTCTTCCTCTCTACCCGCTCTTCAAACAAATCATACTATTAAATTAATAAAATACTCCAGATTAAACCTTGATTTATTTATTTAATAAATCAAAGATATTGTAGTAAAGGTACTGATTAATATCAGTATTATATGACGATTTTTTGGGCCACGTTGTCGCCGACGTTTCACCACTCGAAGGCACCGAGCATTCTCAATTGCAAGGCCGAACAACAACGTGCGGCACAACAACCCCAAAAAAATCGTCGTATAAAACCGATTATATTGTAGTAAATTTACGTCGCAGAAAGTTAATACCCACAACAACACTTCTACTATTTCATGGCATTTGTGGATTTAGAAAAAGCGTTTGATAACGTGATCTGGAACACGCTATTAAGGATTTTGGAATAAAATATCGAGAAAGGAGGCTAATACATAACCTCTGCACAAGTAATTGGAATAGAAGGAGAAGAAATTAAATCCCTACGCTTTGCCGATGATATTGTAGTATTAGGCGGACTCCGAAAAGACATAAATAATAATAATAAGTGGAATGAACGTGGGCCTGGAGAAAGAGTTCAATATGAGGATTAATAGAGGGGAAACCAAGGTAATGGACTGCAGTTAGGGAAAAAATGGAATAACAAAATGTGTTAGATTGGGAAGGGATATTTTGAAGCAAGTTAAGGAATTCTGCTACTTGGGAAGCGTAATAACTAGGGATGGTAGAAGTATAGTAGACATAAAGAGTAGGATTGCAAGTGCAAGGAAGGTTTACGCAGGAAAAAGTTTTTTGGTTAAAGGTTTTTTTTTTGGTTAACAGGCTACATGAGGGTGATCCTGAAACAGGCAACTCCCCTTTAATAGCATAGGAAGGGAATTGAAAAGGGGGGATGCGGAAGGTAGAGCAAGGTAGCCTAGCAAGGGTTAACTAGGGCCCCCGGGCTATGGTTTAAGGATCCTACCCTCACGGTGTTTCACCTAAAGAGATGCAGGGAAAACCCTAGAAAACCTGCATCAGGTAGGTCGGGCATTGCTGGCTACTATTCTCACGCCCTTCCCTATGAATGACGGGAGACGAGTTTGCTGTGGGGACGCAGCATTCCCTTCTCCGTGTCTCCACCAGTTTCAGGAGGCAGTTGGCCGACTGATCCAATGGGATCAGCGGACAACTCTTGCCATATGTCCAAGGTCTTTGACCCCGGTACATATACCTCCTAAAATAGGTGAAGGTGTCTCGGCATATGAGAACTTTGATAAAAAGTACCCAGAGAGAGAGTGCAGGAGGCATCCCCGACATGATCAGGTGGTAAGCCCCGCAGTCACTCTGGGCTGAAGCGCCTGCGAGAAAACTCCCGCAGCGCCCTAATCCTTAGTTAAAGGTAATGTAAGTATGAATATAAGGAAACCATTACTAAAAATATCTGTATGGAGTGTCGATGATACGAGTTGCACACTGGAAAAGAATACAATCTTTCGAAATGTGGTGCTGTAGGAGAATGAAATGGGTGAATAGTGTTAATAAACCAGGATGATATTTTGATGGATTTTCTTCAAACTAATAAAAATCTTACGCTTTGTCGACGATATTGTAGTATTAGGGGAGTCAGAAGAAGACTTGGAAACCATAATAAATGGCATGAACGTCGTCCTGGAAAAAGAGTTCAACACGTGAATTAATAGAGGCGAAACCAAGGTAATGGAGTGTAGTATGGGAAACAGTGGAATAACAAAGGCTATTAGAATCGGAAGGGATATTGTGACAGGAGTTAATAAATTCTGTTACCTATGCAGCGTAATAACTAGAGTATGAGATCAAGGAAGGCTTTCGCGAAAAGGGGGGAATATACTTACGGCTAATATAAGTGTGAATATTAGGAAATAGTTGGTAAATATGTTGGTATGTAGCGTGGCGTTATATGGGTGAGAAACGTGGACGATAGGAGTTGCGGAAAGGAAAATAATAGAAGCCTTTGAAATGTGGTGCTATAGGAGAATGAGATGGATGGATAGAATCAATAACGACGAAGTATTCTAAACAGAATAGGGGAAAAGCGAACAATATGGTGGACGTTGACTAAGAGAAGGGATAGATTAATAGGCCACATTTTAAGACACGAGGGTCTTGTAAAATTGTCATTACAGGAAAGTGTGTGTGGGGGAAGAACAGTATAGGAAGGCCAAGAAAGGAACACGCTAAGCAGATTAGGGAGGTTGAAGGGGGGGGTGTTAGTTATGCGGAAAATGAAAAGGCTTGCGCAAGATAGGTTAGCATAGAGTATTGCATCATAGGACTGAATACCACAACGACAACAATATTTCAACTATGTTGTTATATTTTTTTTCTTTTTGTTCTTGTCAATTGGGTGTTTTATTCCGAGTTATTCTCTTCCTCCCTTCCAAACAATATTACGTAGAATTGAAATGCTACAAAGTAAAGCGGAAATCAAGAAAGGAGTAAGACAAGGATGATGCAGTCTGTCGCCCATGCACTTATATGTAGAACAAACTATGAAGAAAGTTGAAAAGGAATCATACTGCAAGGAGAAGAAATAAAACCCTTAAGGTTTGCTGATGGTATTGTGGTATAATGGTATTAATGGAATCAGAAAGAGTCTTGGAAACCATAATAAATGGCATCAACGTGGTCATGGAGAAAGATTTCAATATCAGGATTAATAGAGGGAAAACCAAGGTGATGCAGTGTGGTATGGGAAAAAGTGGAATAACAAAGGCTGTTAGGTTCAGAAAAGAAGTTACTAGGGCAGCATAATAGTAAAGAGCTCATATAAGTATGAATATTAGAAAATGTTTGTGCGGAGCTATGGAAATGAGGTGCTGTAGGATAATATGGATGGATAGAACGAGGAAACTCTATGCAGAATAGGAGAAGAGACAACTTTGAAGGGATAGATTAATAGGCCACGTTTTGAATCATGAGGATCTTGTAAAAATTAGCATTAGAGGGAAGTGAACAGAAGAGGGAGGCCAAGGAAAGAATACGTTGAGCTGAAAAATTATTCATTAGAAATCGTAAATCATTTACATTAAAAACATTTTCACTCATCCTATCGTCGTTAAGAGAAAAATTCTTTCTCTCACGTCATCTTAGACACAGATCAACCAACTTATATCTTCCAGACGGCAAAACGACCATTTTAAAAAGTAATTCTGAGACCTCAAGTTTAAGACCGTTCTCATTCCTTTTTTTCTTCCTTAGAAAAAAAACTTATGTGACGTAACAACGTATAGCGGTTTGTTTCTCCCGTTTATGTTATGAATCCATCAATTGTCCTGTAAGATACGCAGGCTGCAAGGCAAAGCTGTTGAAGAAGCTTCATACTTTCAGGCGCAAGATTCTGCCGTTGCGTTATAAAGCCACTGGCGTCTGGTGCTTGTGTGCTACAGCCCATTAATTAATTTAGGAGGAATTAATTGTTTTGTAATTTTAGGAAATTCTAAAATAATAGTATTTTAAGAATATGGGTTTCTGCTTTGATTTCGAAGACTTTAAACTGACCGCCTTCTGGCGTGTTCCCTCCTGTATATATATATCTTTATAGCACGAGAATCTTGTCTGTAATGAGAAATGCGCATGCGCAGAATTACGGCTTTTTTGCCTCCTGCTCGTCTAAGATCCAGCAATAACCAACCTCACAGCGCTGTCAGGACGAGCATTTTTATTTGCTGATTTTTGTATCACCGACCATAATTTCTACATATGCTTTCCGTAAATCTATATATATATATATATATATGTGCTACGGAATAACGAGTTGGGGTAATTGCCCTCGAACTCTGACGTTTTCAAGTTACAAAAAAGAGTTATAAGAATATTATGCGCGAAAGATTGTAGGGAACATTGTAAACCTCTATTTAAAAGCTTAGGAATCCTAACGTTTCCGTCCGTCTACATACTAGAAATTCTAAAATTTGTAAAACGTAATTTCAGCCTATTCCAAAGCAACGGGCATCATCATCATCAACACGGTACTAGAAACCCATCAGTCCTCAGAGCTGATAAACATCGCCTTCACCTTAGTATCCACTGCTCCGGAATAAAACTCTACAACAGCCTTTCGGACAACATAAAAAATTTAAACAGTTATAATCAGTTCACTAAAGCATGCAAGAATCTCCTGCTAGAAGGAGTTTATTATTATTCTATTCCTGAATTTATCAATCGGTCTGAAAGTAATTAAAGTCTATTTTTGCAAAAGTGCTGAATCAGTGTTTCATCATCATATGCAAACAATATCAGGTGTATATATATTATACGTTATCCTCTCATTAACGGTCTTTTCTTCTTTGTTTCATGACCTAAATTGACGAGATCTGCTGGAGCCTGATTTCCCACGGATCTACACACGTGTGTAGTGTATTGTGAAGTGCGTGGATCTCTATTATACCGCTATAGTTGTGTTCCAAATTGACATTGTTTCTCTAGAAATTATATCTTTTGTATATGTTATGTATACTTTCTTTTATTTGTCTATCATTGTATACATAGTTTCTTTTACTATCTCTCTTATTGTTTTGTACTCATATTCTTGATATGTTGTATTCATATTTTGTTTGCTCTGCTTTGTTTTATTTATTTATCATTGTATACATAATTTTCTTTACTCATATGTTGTATCCATATTTTGTTTCTTATATTCGTATTCTTAGTGTGACATGGAACATATTCTTTGACTTGTCCTATTTCCTCAATAGAGGACTAATGGATCCAATAAATCTTATCTTATCTTATATCGTAAATATATATTGTAACATGAAAAGTTACACGCAACAATGCGGGCCAGCTTGCGAGTTGCAATTGTCGCAACTCGGGCCAACAATGGAGTCTGGCGAGACTTGAGCAGTCGTCATGGGGTAGTGAAAGGAGAAGGAAGGATGTGTCGGCAGTTGCGGACGGAGAAAGACCACGCCCCTGTAGTGATAATTTTTCTCATGTTCTGAAATGGATTAAAGTTATTAAAATTCACTTTTTTTGGTATTTTTATTAAAAAATACCTGGCGCCCAAAAAGCATTTAAATCCTCGAATACGGAGGAACGCCGGATCTTCTACATTATATATATATATATATATATATATATACATATATATATATATATAAGATGGGTATCTAGATGATGTCCGTTACCTGTCTAATATTCAATATATTACCGATTCATGACCTGAAACCGCTTTGATCTTCAGTTCTATCCATCTTATGTTCGACTCTATTCTTCAGAATTGGAACTAATAAGAAAATATTTTAGTCTTTCAACACTTATCTTCTATCTCATTTCAAGCAAAAGTGGTATGTACTAATACTGTGTGAAGGAGGGGGGGAGGTCCGCCACACAGCGGTTCCAATCACACAAATTTGACCGCAATATTGTATACAAAAAATCTGTTCCCAATGAGACAGTAGCAGTGAATGCTAAACGTAACATGGTTGCCCCTGCAAGGTCGCCTACGAAACGCAACGACCTGTCTAATAAGTTGCATAGCCCCCAAGGGGCAAAACAACATCATCATCTTGGCAGAGACGACGAAGAAGACGACACAACACACACACAATGGCTGCTTGCTGGCTGAAGGAGGAGGAGAAGAAGAAGAAGACGACCCCCCGGTGATTTATGCGACGCGAGTGCGCGCTTTTTTGATGGCTCGGAATAGAATGAGGGAGGTTCCCGGGTCGTGGGAAGCGAGGGGGGGAAGGAGGGAGAGAGAGAAGATAAAGAGAGAGAGAGAGTTTCTTTGTGCCCTGAAATAGAGCGACAGGTGAATCTGAGGCGGACTAAACGCGTCTTGGAAATATGTCGCGCGCCTTTACAGTATCCACTCGCGCATCCGTCAGAGCTCAAACAGAACTGAATGGCGCCTATCTATTTAGCGAGCTATATATTTAAAAAAGACGACGACCCTACGTCACTGATTTTCAGAAGCCGCAGTTTCGTCTATTATAAAAATATACTTTCTTCGATATATTCTATAGACCTCTGTACGTTACTCCAACGATATTTTCCTCTCATCATGTGGTCACATCTATTTAACCCATTGCATTTGGTAGATTAATTTCCCGCCTGCAAAATATTAAAACCAATGTAACCAAAAGCGGAGAAAAGCAAGCGAAGTGATAGAGCAGTTGTAACGAAAAGCAGAGAGAAAAGTACGCGAAGTGATAGAGCAGTTGTAACGAAAAGCAGAGAGAAAAGTACGCGAAGTGATAGAGCAGTTGTAACGAAAAGCAGAGAAAAGTACGCGAAGTGATAGAGCAGTGTAACGAAAAGCAGAGAAAAGTACGCGAAGTGATAGAGCAGTGTAACGAAAAGCAGAGAAAAGTACGCGAAGTGATAGAGCAGTGTAACGAAAAGCAGAGAAAAGCACGCGAAGTGATAGAGCAGTGTAACGAAAAGCAGAGAAAAGTACGCGAAGTGATAGAGCAGTGTAACGAAAAGCAGAGAAAAGTACGCGAAGTGATAGAGCACTTGTAACGAAAAGCAGAGAAAAGCGGTTTTATTTTACAGGAGAGTAAAACTTGAAGAAACGTTCGCGCGCGAATGCAGAAAATTTACTGGACAAAGTTAAGTTAGAAAATTCTATCACAGAAAACTTTAACGCATCAGATAAGAAGCCATCAAAAACTTTGCCTATATCTGCCCCCACACGAGAGATATTAACCCCTGGGAGAAAGATCTCACTCACTCCATTAAATTAAAATTTGCCCTTAAATTTTGTAAACCAATGTAGTCTTAAAATAAACTTCAAAAATATTGAAAACCAATTTAATTTCCTTAGAAAATTAATATGAAATAAAGTCGAAATCACATAAAAGAAAGCATTACAAGTGGGGGGGAGGGAAAGGAACGGGGAGTGGGAAAAAAAGAACACTCACGTGTGACGAGAAAGTGGAAGGGGATAAACGTTAATCTTTTTTTTTCTTCTGTCGTATTTAAAAATTTCTCGGGAATCGATCATAAAACCCTCACCGATTCTTCTTCTTCTTTTAATGGAAATGTAGTATAGGTTGTAAGTGTAAGACGCCTTGAGCTACGTCACTCAATGATATATTTGGCAACGTTGTTATTCCTTGGATCTGCAAACAAGAGTAAGTATGGTTGACATGGGAGGTTTTATATCTTTCAGAGTCAATGTTGGTTTCTCAGAAGGTGATGAGGAGAGAGAGGGAGAGAGACGGACAGAGAAGGAGAGAAGGAGAGACCAATCACTGGTCGTTGAAGGTTCCCAGGCTTCTGGAAAGTCTCTAGGGAAACACAATGGCCCCATAAACCTCCATCTATCTTTCCTCCTCCTTCCGTTCCGGCCTCCAGTCTTGAGGTTATCGCGGCCAGAGATTTCGATCTGGCAAGTGGAGGAATGTGGTGAAACTATTCGCCCCTCGGAGGTGTCTCAGGGTGACCTAAAAAGAAGGCGTGGTGCCCGGCCTTTCAGCTCAGCCTGGCTGGAGAGAGAGATCAGTATCTCCAACTTGCTGAAATGTTCCTGTGGGGGGCAAGTGAAATGGAAAGAAAAAAAAAAGATAGAAGAATTTGAATGTGGGTTTTGCTTGGGGGGGAAGTTACAGTCGGCGTGAAGCGAAAGTTGAGGGGGAAAAGGTTACCGACCGGAACTTTGGTGGGGGAGGAAAAAAATTTTTAAATAGCAATAGAAAAATAACGGCGACGCGTTGTGTTCCATTAACCAAGCTACAAGAAATGATTTTGAGGTTTTCGAGAGACATGGACGAGGATGAACAAGGTTTATTTAGTTTCGGTGGGGACTGAGGATGTTGTAAAGAGAGACATTATTTTTTTTTGAAGTTGTTGATGTTGGGATCATGCTAGAAGGATAAACCTGAGAGAGGAAGACGGATGAGCTCACGAAAGACTGAAGAAAAGAGTTCAGAAGATGAATTCGTAGAAAAGGAGCCGCAGTGCATCTACCTCTACAACCGCGGAAAAAACGTATCATGGAGGAAACCCAGTAATGTTAGGTAAAACGGAAGTAAAGAACGATGAACAAAAATATTGATTAAAATAACACGGATAAAGGAAGAAAGCAAGATGAGATAGAAAGATCAGCGCGAGTACGGATGCATTGTTGAATGACCGACGAAAGTATGGATGATAATTAATAAATTAACGATTAATGCAAAGGTAATATTTGAAGGAAAAAAATGGCAAGGAAGGGTGTTAAAAATATTTAACCAGTTTCTGTGGAAAACGGGAGCAAAGAATAATAAGCGGTAAAAAAAAGAACCTTGATGGAGGAAATGAGTAAGGGAAAAGGAAAACAGGATAATAGTAAGGAAAATCCAAAGAAAGTGGGGAGGAATAAATTTACAAGGTTCCAGCGTCACTCCTCTCTCCTTACCGTGGAGCTATTTTCCCTCTTCATCCAAATTCTTCCCAATATTACTTAATTTGAAAGGATTGTACTCTCGCTCGACACACACCACCGAAATCCCACGTCATAAGAAGAGACGACACAAACGACGTAGCGCCAGAGATCATACAGAGAGCAGAGCAGAGACGAGTAATATCGCTGATCACCATGGCAACGGCGGCGATAAATAAATAAACAACCTCGTGTGTGTGCGTCTTGTTCGGAGCTTTGATATATTTATTTTACGTGGCTGTAGGGATCGTCGTCAACTGAGAGACGGCCGAAAATTGAAGCAGCGAGAAGGAAAATTGTTTTTTTCCCTCCCTCTTACCGTCGGCGTCGACCTCTGAGATGATCTCGTCCAACATTTCTTGGTCGAGACGGTGACCCAACATCTCCAGGATGGTCTTGACCATGTCGGTGCCGATGCATCCTTTCTTCGACTGGTCGAAGGCGTCGAAGGCCTTCTTCAGCACTGGAGGAAAGCAGGGAAACAGAGAAAAAAAGAACATTAACATACACAATAAAGAGGCGTTGCAAGGGAAAAACAAATTATCAGAACCTTAAATAATTATGTAAACAAGTCAGAAAGAGAGGGAGAGACAGGGGGAAAGATTGGGAGAGGTAGAGAGAGGGAGAGGAACAGGCGGAGAAAGAGGCACAGAGAATACGGGAAAGAAGTTATACAGAGAAAATAATCGATTCAGAAGTATAAGAAAAGTGAGAAAAATTCTCCCTCAGTTCGTTCCTCGGTAGACTAACAGAATGTAGCGGGTTAATATCACTATATGAAAACGACCAACAAAGAGAAGAGTTATAAATAAAATAATCAGCTTAATTTTATTACATAATAAATTAATACACTAAAATAAAAACAAAAAAATACAACAGCAATAAGTATATATATATAAAAGGAAAAATAGAATTTAATGGGGACTAAACCTTAAAATATCAATTAGAGAGGAAAGTTACAAAATCTCAGGACGTTATTTTATTTAATATTCAAATGAGTAAAATTTTAACACGTTCAGAAAAACTATTTGAATTACATATAGGATTAACTAGAACACTAAATTTAGAAATCTGTAAGAAGGAAAGATAAATAAAATAGAATAAATATTCTAAGCGTCAAAAAAAAGAAGAATTTGAATTCTGTAAAGATTTTTACTTTAAAAAAAACTGAATTAAAAATATTCTGTTTGCTGACTTTTTTCCTTCTATTGTATTTTGTTAAAAAATAAATAGAGTTTTTAAGACACCTAATATATATTTTTTTTCACAAGTGTTTGCCCCACATATTTATTTCTTAACGACTATCAATTCCGATTAATAATTTCAATTTTCAATTCCGTTGTGTTTTTCTTGAAATTGTTTAAATAATTCACCGGTTTCCTCTTTTCTTTTTCTCTCTAGTGGCAGTTGAACAACTCGCCTGTTAAGAGAAATGAGATAAAAAATAACAGTGATTTTACTCAGTGGTAAGCTTGCTGTCAATACCAAATTTACAAAAGGAAAGATCAAGGAAATTGACTCGGGATAAATATTAGGAAAAAGTGTAGTTTGAAAGTTACTACACCATTTTAAATTATAAAAGGTAATTTATCAGCTCCCTTAGTACTCAGTTACAGTAAATACACGCGGGGAAAAAGTCACGATGAGGCTTGATAAAACAAAGATTTCCGGGACTTTTGAACGCCGCAGTTGGTAGGTCTTAGCTCTAGCTCGCTCGGGGCGATGACGTAGTTGCTGATGACGTTTTCCTCCCTTTTCCTCCCCGCTGTCAATACCAGAGTAAAAAGAAGTTCTTTTTAGTCAAAGGTCCCTTTTATTGACAAAACCTTCATGACGCAAAGAAATTAGAATAAAGACACACTCAGGACAGAGAACAAATATTGTGTTGTAGTTTCATTATCTTCATTTTCTGATTCATTTTCTGGTTGACAGACATTTTATAATACATTTAAAAAGTGGCCTTATTTTTTATTTTATTTTTTGAATTTCCCCCCTTTCCCTGGAAGAGGGCGAAACAGAACAAACGGTAATTACATACTTCTGTGAACGTAGATTTTTCACTAAGGACGAGGTGGGGGAAGATGGTCAAAATAATGTAGACACATTTATTTTTTTTAAAAAAAAACTCGCCAATGACGACGGTGCTGATGATGATGACAGTCACTAGGGAAAATTTGACCCATTTTTTTATACACCAAACATCTTTCTTTTGGGTGGACAATGTAACTAAAGTCTGGCATGGTTGGAAAAATTAGAAACGTTGACTCCTAAAATAATTGCCAAGGGAAGGGAAAAATAAGAAAGAAATTTTGAAAAATATTTTGTGAGAGCTGGAGAATGTAATACAGAAAACAAAATATTTAACCAAAGAAAAAGAAGAGAGGGGGGATATTTTTAAAGAGAGACCTGATAAGGTCCAAAATGTTTTTTTTGGTTAAAACGTTCCGTACGACTTATATTCTGCTTCTGTTGTAATATTCATAAAGATGTATATGTTTAATTGTAAGGTATTAAATAAAATAAAAATTATTATTACTAAACGTCAGATAAAAACATAATTTTTAATTTTGTAAAATATAAAAGATAATTTAAAACTTTATTGCAAATAAATGCCTGAAAAGGGGAAAAAAAGAAATTCTACCATAATTTTTTTTTTGCAAAATAATTGTGGGCGAAGGAGAAAAAGGAGGGTGGGTGAGTGAGATTCCTGATGAGAATCCTAATATTCCGGGGGGTCAAAACGTCGTACTCCTTCAGTATTTATTTTTTTGGTTGTGATTTTCTTGATGATGTGCTGTTTTAATACATCTGTGTTTCAATAAAAACTTATTCTTTATTTATCTACCTGCGTTTCCCTCCACTTTCTTAGTCTCCCTGTTCGTCCCTCTTCTCCTTTCTTTGCCTCTTTGACTGTGTCTCTGTCTATATTCCTTTATCTGTCATTCTTTGACTCTCTCTCTCTCACTCTTTCGTTCTTTATCTCCTTTTCCGTCCCTCTATGTCTGTCTTTCTCCGTCCCTTTCCGTCTCTCAGTCCTGTCTCTCTCGTTGTCTCTTTTCTTGTATTTTTTGTTCTCTCTCTCTCTCTTTGTTTGTGTGTGTTCGGTCCGTCTTTCCATCTTTTTGCCATTATCTACTTTTCTGCGTCTCTGTTTCTTAGTTTCGCCGTTCGTCTTCCACTGACTGTTTTGGTCTCTATTTCTCAGTATCTATCTTTAATTTAGGTATCTGTCTGCTTTTGTTTGTCTCTCTCCCTCTTTTTTTTTTGGTTAACAGGCTACATGAGGGTGATCCTGAAACAGGCAACTCCCCTTTAATAGCATAGGAAGGGAATTGAAAAGGGGGGATGCGGAAGGTAGAGCAAGGTAGCCTTGCAAGGGTTAACTAGGGCCCCCGGGCTATGGTTTAAGGATCCTACCCTCGCGGTGTTTCACCTAAAGAGATGCAGGGAAAACCCTAGAAAACCTGCATCAGGTAGGTCGGGATTTGGCTACTATTCTCACGCCCTTCCCTACGAATGACGGGAGACGAGTCTGCTGTGGGGTCGCAGCATTCCCTTCTCCGTGTCTCCACCAATTTCAGGAGGCAGTTGGCCCCCTGACTCATCCCAGTGGGATCAGCGGACAGCTCTTGCCATATGCCCAAGGTCTTCGACCCCGGTACATATACCTCCTAAAATAGGTGAAGGTGTCTCGGCATATGAGAACTTTGATAAAAAAAAGTACCCAGAGAGAGTGCAGGAGGCATCCCCGACATGATCAGGTAAGCCCCGCAGTCACTCTGGGCTGAAGCGTCTGCGAGAAAACTCCCGCAGCGCTTTCCATCCATCTCTCTCCCTCTCTTTCTCACTCTATCTATCTAACTATCTCACCCTCGCTCCGTGTGTATGTGTGTTTATATGGACCATATATTTGACTGATTTATGATTTATTTTTTTCATTACTTACAATTTTGATTTTTTTAAATACAAATAAATTCTGGAAAAGAGGGGAATAGAAATTACACCCTAAAAATGTATTTTTTTGACAGTTGTTTGTGAGGGCTGGAGATTAAAGGACAGAAAAAAGTTTATCTG
This sequence comes from Eucriotettix oculatus, assembly GCA_034510155.1. Taxonomy (NCBI): domain Eukaryota; kingdom Metazoa; phylum Arthropoda; class Insecta; order Orthoptera; family Tetrigidae; genus Eucriotettix; species Eucriotettix oculatus. The sequence continues at coordinate 11,571,240 of CM067376.1, forward strand.
GAGAAAGAGAAGGGGGTTAGAGATATCTTATGAGAATCCTAAAATTCGGGGTCGAACCGTAGTACTCCTTCCGATTTTACGCAACCCTTATTTTAGGTTGTAATTTTTATGATTATCTGCTTCTTTAATTTATTCATCTTTTAATCAAAACTTATTACCTGGGCCATATTTGATTGATTTCTTTTCTATTATCACTTATATTTTTTTCAAGGTTTAGTAAACAAAATATAATACTAACCTTCACTGTGGTTGGTTCCGAGCTGGGGGTTATTTTGGTATTACCATTACCACAGTCAGAATTATATATTTTATAAGTGAAATTGGCGGCAAATTAACTCATTAATTTCAATATAGTTGTTATTTTCCATTTTTTGTTTTGCGGAATTTTTACTTTCTCTCTTTATTTTGTTAAAAATCGTATTATTAGGTTACCACTGGATCAGTATAGTTAAAACGACAATCTGATGCAGGGACAAAAATCGTTACTGAAACGTCGAGGTCCCGAATCATGTGTCCGCAAAATAAATAAATAAATTCAATAATCAGACATTATCTTCAATTGTAAATAAAAACGTCCAGCCAATTTGACAGCAGAGACAACATTGATATTCTATTGACCGTCACCCGCAACGTTTCGACCACACTATTGGACTTCATCATTTACATAAAGCGTTGAAGAAATTTAAAATTTATTTTTTTTGACGTTTCAACAATCGACAATTCTCAGGCATCAATTGCTCATCATATGATCTCATTATCAGCTATTGATATAAGCCACCTTCTTTTCCGCCATGTGTGAATCTTTAACAAAAAAAATGTTTGTTACCAAAATATACACATGTATGTAGAAACGTTTCTCCGGTTTCCAACCCCGGGTAATCTCAGTAAACAGCGACGTTTCGACAGATAGCAACTCCGTCATCTTCCAGGCTGAAGAAACGTTTCTACATTTTCTACATATTCTTTCACATATTCTTCACCGGGAAAGCCTTCGTTCTTTAAAAATATACATAGATTAAATTTATTTATAAGTGTAGGATAATTATGTCGGTGAAAATCTTTTTCTTTGTATTTATGCCGTTGTGTTCAGTGTAACATCTGCGAGAGAAAGAGAGAGAGAGAGATAGAAAGCATAGACGAATTCCAAAGACATTATTAATAAGGTTTTTTTCGATTGACTGACCCAAAAATTTCGCTATAGAAACTAAGATTTTTTGATGTCGACAACACAAGAATTATTTTCGATATTGATTCTCTTTTTTTATATTAAATAAATGCAACTTCTCTATAATTAATCGGAAGGTCCAAAGCAGTTTCACTGACCCAAAAATTTCGCTATAGAAACTAAGATTTTTTGATGTCGACAACACAAGAATTATTTTCGATATTGATTCTCTTTTTTTATATTAAATAAATGCAACTTCTCTATAATTAATCGGAAGGTCCAAAGCAGTTTCACTGACCCAAAAATTTCGCTATAGAAACTAAGATTTTTTGATGTCGACAACACAAGAATTATTTTCGATATTGATTCTCTTTTCTTATATTAAATAAATGCAACTTCTCTATAATTAATCGGAAGATCCAAAGCAGTTTCACTACAGCAGTTTCTTTCTTTTTTTAATAAAAAAAAGAGGGGATGCGGAAGGTAGCCAAAACATTAAGGTTTTTTAGCATCCCCGCTGACCGCATGGAAAAATACGTTGTTTGTTCCATTTGGCTACGCATTTAATTTTAAAAATCATAATCTATATATTACTTGCTCTACTGTACATTTCATCTATACCAATAAATAAAATTGAAACGTCTGACCGTCTGTCTGTACGTTTGTCTCCAATAGGATCCGAAATGGCTCAAAGAATTTCAATAAAAAATTGAGGTAATTTAACTTAAAATATTCGTGAATATTTAATTTCGATAATGATGTTTATTTATATATGAATTTGGCGGGAAGGTTTCTTTCCCATACGCGCGTCAAAATCTCCAGGGTGGATGCGATTTTTCCTACACATTCTTGATCTCTTTATGCTCCGAAACGGCTTCACGGATTTCAATGAAAAATTTCAGGGATTGAAACAGGAATTTTAACTTAAAATTTTCGTACATGTTTCATTTAGATATCTTGAAGAGTTCGGAAGGAATTCATATAAATATTTATAAACCCATTGAATTGCCGCGCGAAAGGTGGCGTGAAAACCGACTGCGAGTTAAAAGTCCTATTCGATGTTCCTATACCATTATAAATTTTTTGGGTAACATGCTACATTAAGGTGATCCTGAAACAGGCAACTTCTCTCTAATAGCATAGGAAGGGAATTGGAAAAGGGAAGGATGTCCCATTTACTGTGTAATTATAAGCATAATTTTGGCAGAATGAGCGAAAGAGAGAGAGAGAGAGAGAGAGAGAGAGAGAGAGGGAAAGGAGGGTGAACAGTCTCACTCCATCTATTGTGGTAAAGCATGAAAGCCGGACCCGTTCAAAACCAAAGGTTTGCCATTAAAACGATCATAAATAAATGATACCGGACTTTCGTTTTTAGGGCGAAATGAAAAGTAGCTGTTTTTCCGCGCGAACAAAGTCGCGGCCACAGCTAGTTGAAGGAAATGTCAGGCTATTTATTTTTTGGGACATTTAATTCAGTAATTTGTGGTCCCATTAAATTATTTATTGATAGAGTATTAACTCAATAACACGATTTATACGAAGAAAGAGAAGATAAACTAAACCAACAACATAAACAGCAAAATAACGACCATATTGAAATTAATGTGAAAAAAATTCCCCCCCAATCCTTCTTATAAATTAAATAATTCTCACTGCAATAACCTTTAATTAACCTTAAAGTGGTTTTAGTTTCATAATAAATTTTCTATTATTAGGGGAAAATGGCATTAAGAATATGTAAATAACGTTAATAGTAATAGTGAATAATAAATAAATAAGCGAACTGATTCATTGGCACAGAAAGGTCAACTTCAAGAAAGGAAATAACATGGCTGACGCTGTCGTCAACAAACACATACACATATGATTCATATCGAGTTGAAACCGTGGTAAGGATAAAATTATTACGCACTGACGAATTACTTTGTACGGAATTAATATTTTTAAAGTTATACTGCGCTTTTATCAGCGCCATTTAGGAACTTATTATTATTACGGTTGGCAACACTTCTTTATCTCTCTTGTTTGTTTTGAATTACTTACGTGCAATCTGGTCTGGTGGGAGTTCATCCTGTAAGAAAGCAGAGAAAATTGAAGGTATTAGTTAAACATATAATATATATATTATTAAAGTAACAAATCTTTAAATTGTAATAATAATAACACTTATACAATTTATTTAATTAGTTTTTCAAATGTAACTTATTCGCATTCCACACAATGATCTTAACACTTATTAATTAGGACAGTGATGAGAAAATTGTTGAACTCATTCAGAAATTTATAATTTTATTTTCTCTCATGTTGTGAGCATACAGTAGTAGTATAGGCATTTTTTGCTTTTTATTTGTAACATAATGTATTAAATGAAAACGGAAGAAGATAAAGCCCAGTATTTTCGTCGAAACGTTAATATTTTTTTTTGCTTTTTCAGTATGGTGAAAATGTGTGTTGTAAAAGTCGTTACTCCTTTTTAAAGCTGTAAAAAGTGATTGCTTGGTTCACCTACATGTAAAATAACCCAACGGTCTATATATAGACATACTTCAAGTAAGAGAGAGGGGGGAGGGAGAGAGGGAGAGGGGAGAGGGGAGAGGGGAGAGAGAGGGGAGAGAGAGGGGGAGAGAGGGAGAGGGGGGAGATGGAGATAGAGGAGAAGAGGGGGAGAGAGGGGCAAGAGGGAGGGGGAGAGATGGAGATAGAGGGGTATTGGGGGATAGAGGGGAAAGGGGTGACGGAGAGGGGGGAGGGAGAGGGGGAGAGAGGGTAGAGAGGTGGAGACAGAGAAGAGAGATGGGAGAGAGGGGGGACGTCTGATAAGGGGAAGATTTGGAGGAAATAATTTTAAGAGTAATACAAACAGAGTGGAAGAAATGAATTACTAGGAAACAAGTTAGGCATATATTGGAAGGGGAGAAACAGAATGATAATTTAGACAGGGAAATTGAGACGGAGAAAAAAAAGATATAGCTAGAATATGGAAAACAGAAAGTGAGACAATCAATTTTCGCACAGAAATACCTTTCTAACAGGCTAAATGAGGCTGATCCAGAAATTCCCCTTTAATAGCATAGGAGGGGAATAGAAAATAGAAAGGAGGGAGGGAGTTGGCAGAAGCCTGGGGGCCCTAGTCAACCCTGGGCTACCTTGCTCTACCTTCCAAATCCCCCCTTTTCTAGTCCCTTCCTATGCTATTAAAGGGGAGTTGCCTGCTTCAGGATCACTCTCATGTAGCCTGTTACCCAAAAAAACTGAGACATTCAGTTGGAAAAAAAAAGAGGAGAAGGAGGCAGTCGGAGAGACAGAGGCTGAGGGTCACAGTGGAGAGAAAGTGGAGATGAGTGCAGTCGGGGAGGAAGAGGAGAAGAATTCAGTCAGAACCAGAAGGGACGACGAGATCAGTCGAGGGGAGAGAGGAAACGAATCAGTCAGGCAGACGGAGGAGAAACGATCAGACGAGGAGTTGGACCTGGATCACACTACATTCCTGGATGTAAAGCAGCTGCAAGTTGCTCCTAAAGACAGAGAAACGCGGAAACATTCCTGAGGTTGAATGTTTGTAGGCCCAGTAATTTTGGGTAAGTTCATCAAAGCTGTGAAACTTGCTCATTGTGTTGATTGTATAAATTTAAAAGATTTTTTGTCCATTTTTCAGTAACTGCGTACTTCACTTCTCGAGAGACCCAAAATAACCTGGGATATTGTTTCATGTAAGCATTGTAAAGTTAATAAATATAAAATTTACAAACCGTTTAAAAATTTTTCATTAAATAAATTTTTTAATCTATCCCATGAAGAGGATATTACAATATATATACATTGGAACATGAAAAGTTACGATGAACAATGCAGGCCAGCTTGCGAGTTGCAATTGTTGAGGAACTGACGCAGCCCGGCCCAACAATGTGGTCTGGCGAGACGTTGGGAGTTGTCATGGGGTGATGGGAGCAGGAGCAGGTTGTGTCGGCGGGACGACGAAAGAGAGAATGACCACGCCCTGCGGATATAATTTTTTTTCATGCTCTGATTGAAATTAAAACTAATAAAATCAATTTTTGGTGTTTTCATGAAAAATACCTGGCGCCCTAAAGGAATTGAGAAATCCTCGAATACGGAGGAACGACGTAGGATCGGCTACTATATATATATATATATATATAATGTGACAAAAACGCGGATTTTGTGATATTGTGGCGTTATGAGGCGCCGTTCGGCCAACAACAATGTCTAATCGGCTGAAAGCGGGTGAAACCCCGAAAGGGGTGCCCCGCGGAAAACCTCCTGGGCCTTGTGTAAAAAAACGATGGTGATCCCCCGCGGGAGACTCCCGCCGAGCGTGTGTAAAAAATGAGGGCGGGGAACCCAGAAATTTTGTGAAATGAACTGGCGGGGAACCCCGGAATTTTGTAAGGGACCTGAGGCGGGGAGCCCCGGAGTTTTATGAAATAGACCTATGGCGCGGAATTCCCGTCGGAGAATTTAAAAGGGGAGCCGATGGGTGGCTCGGGGTCAGAAGTCAGATGAGTTGAGGAGAGGAAAGACGTGGTCCGAGCAGATGAGCAGAAGTCAGACGAGTTGAGGAGAGGACGGACGAAATCAGATGGAAGGAGATGCTGTGAGAGAGGGCAGATGAGTTGCGACCAGATGGAATGAGAGCTGAGACGTGGTCAGACGTCGCCAGATGCTGTCAGAGGTTTGCAGAGATCAGATGTTTCGAGGAAGCAGATGAGTTGCGGATCTGGTTCCTTCTACCTTCATCGATAAAAATCCTGCAAGACGCCAGAGAGACGCGGAAACATTCGTGAGGTGGATGATGTTTGTAGGCCCCTGTAGTAATTGTGGGTAAGTTATTAAAACAAGCTGTGAAACTTGCTCATTGTGCGGGTTGAATAATATTTAATAATTTTTTTTTCTATTTTCAGTAACTGCATACTCCATCCATCTCTCGAGAGACCCAAAATCCCCTGAGATTAAGCCCATGTAATCACTCTTAATTAATAAATGTAAAATTTTCAAATTGATTATAATTTGTTGAATTGATTAATTAATGTTTTATACCCTTTTTTTGGTTAACAGGCTACATGAGGGTGATCCTGAAACAGGCAACTCCCCTTTAATAGCATAGGAAGGGAATTGAAAAGGGGGGATGCGGAAGGTAGAGCAAGGTAGCCTAGCAAGGGTTAACTAGGGCCCCCGGGCTATGGTTTAAGGATCCTACCCTCGCGGTGATTCACCTAAAGAGATGCGGGGAAAACCCTAGAAAACCTGCATCAGGTAGGTCGGGCATTGGGTACTATTCTCATGTCCTTCCGAATGACGGGAGACGAGTCTGCTGTGGAGACGTAGCATTCCCTTCTCCGTGTCTCCACCAGTTTCAGGAGGCAGTTGGCCCCTGACTGATCCAATGGGATCAGCGGACAGCTCTTGCCATATGCCCAAGGTCTTTGACCCCAGTACATATACCTCCTAAAATAGGTGAAGGTGTCTCGGCATATGAGAACTTTGATAAAAAAATACCCAGAGAGAGTGCAGGAGGCATCCCCGACATGATCAGGTGGTAAGCCCCGCAGTCACTCTGGGTAAGGCCTTCTAAAAAACTCTAGCTGCATCATATATATATATATATATATATATATATATAGAAGAGATATAGAAGAGAGAGAGAGAGAGAGAGAGAGAGAGAGAGAGAGAGAGAGATTTAAGTTTTATACTGACGTTAATCGTTCTTATATAAGATCTATAGATGTAGCTATCCAAGTGAGGTGGAGAAATATTGTTGCTGCTTGCTAGGAGGAGGAGGAGGAGGAGGAAGAAGACTTCTTATCCTCGGTGCGGCGGCAACTTGCCAACTTTTCCAAGGAGGTTCTAAATCATTGTGACATAAAAAGTGTAAGGCTCCCTCTTGCTGTAACAACGGCATCATCGCCTAGGTTTAGCAGAGCGTGTGAGGTAATTAGCGAGAAGAAAAGGAACCTGCCCTGTGGGGGAGGGGGGCAACGGCGGCGTCATTAAATTGGCATGCATGCTGTAGGTAGGTAGTCGCTAGTTAAACCGCAATTAGTCCATTAGCAGCAGCGGCGGCGGCGGCGGCGTCAACGAATTACCAACCAAAACTGCGCGCGCGGTACGAGCAGGAAGCTCATGTTAATAATAACTACCACAAACGTGCTGCTTAGGTAATAAGAGGGAACAAGGTGTGAGCGCCAAAGTCACACTGGAGGGGGTTAATTAAAGGAAACGTCTTTCAGTGGGGGGGAGTGTGACGTAAGATAGGAATGAACAAGCAGACGACGATTGTGGGTAATCACCTAAGAGAAGGTCAATATATAAACACCAGATAAAAATTTTCGATTAAGCGGGTGGTAACGGAGTGACGAAGGGAATTCCTACTTTGTAATTTATTACTCCTATATAAACACCATATATAAAATATAACCCAAAATTATTTACCTTGTGATAATTTCGGGTTTGGCATTTGTAGATTTAGAAAAAGCGTTGGATAATGTGAACTGAAACACACTATTAAGGATTTTGAAGGGCACAGGACTAAAAGGAAGCTCATCTATAACCCCCCACAGAAGGCAGGGAGCAGTAATTGGAATTGAAAGGCAAGAAATCGACCAAGCAGAAATCGAGAAATGAGTAAGCGAAGGATGCAGTCTCTCGCCCGTACTCTTTAACGTATATATAGAACAGGTGATGAAAAAAGTTAAAGAGGCGCTGCGGGAGTTTTCTCGCAGGCGCTTCACCCCAGAGTGACTGCGGGGCTCACCTGATCATGTCGGGAATGCCTCCTGCACTCTCTCTGGGTACTTTTTATCAAAGTTCTCATATGCCGAGACACCTTCACCTATTTTAGGAGGTATATGTACCGGGGTCAAAGACCTTGGGCATATGGCAAGAGCTGTCCGCTGATCCCATTGGATCAGTCAGGGGCCAACTGCCTCCTGAAACTGGTGGAGACACGGAGAAGGGAATGCTGCGTCCCCACAGCAGACTCGTCTCCCGTCATTCATAAGGAAGGGCGTGAGAATAGTACCCAGCAATGCCCGACCTACCTGATGCAGGTTTTCTAGGGTTTTCCCTGCATCTCTTTAGGTGAAACACCGGGTAGGATCCTTAAACCATAGCCCGGGGGCCCTAGTAGTCAACCCTTGGCTACCTTGCTCTACCTTCCGCATCCCCCCTTTTTCAATTCCCTTCCTATGCTATTAAAGGGGAGTTGCCTGTTTCAGGATCACCCTCGTGTAGCCTGTTAACCCCCCAAAAAAACAAAAAAAGTTAAAACGGAATGTGGCAAAGGAATCACACTGCAAGGAGAAGAAATAAAAGCCTTTCCAATGATATTGTATTATTACGGGAGTCAGACGAAGACTTTGAAAACATAGTAAATGTCATGAGCTTGGTCCTGGAGGAACAATTCATTGTGAGGATCAATCGAGGGAAAACCAAGGTAATGGAGTTGTAGTATCGGAAACAGTGGAATAACAAAGGCTGTTAGATTGGGAAGGGGATATTTTGACGGAGGTTAAGGAATTCTGCTACTTGGGCAGCGTAATAACTGGGGATGGTATAAATATAGTAGACATAAAGAGTAGGATAGCGCAGGCGAGGAAGGCTTTCGCGAAAAAGAAGAATTTACTTACAGCTAATATAAATGTGAATATTAGTAAAACATTGCTAACAGTATTGATATGGATCGTGGTGGTGTTATATGGGTGCGAAACGTGGACGATAGGAGTTGCAGGAAGGAAAAGAATAGGAGTCTTTGCAATGTGGTGCTATAGGAGAATGAGATGGGTGAATAGAATCACTAACGAGGAAGTTGCAAACAGATTACGGGAAGAGCGCCCAATATAGAGGACAATGAAGAAGAGAAGAGATAGATTAAGAGACCACGGTTTAATACATGTGGGTCTTGTAAAATTAGTACTAGAGGGAAGTGTGTGTGGAGTAAGAACAGAAGAGGGAGAGGCGAATGATGGAATGCGCTAAGCAGATTAGGTAGAATATGGTGTGTTGTAGTTATGCGGAAAAGAAAAGACTTGCACAAGATGGGTCAGCATGTAGGGCTGCATTATTTCAGTCTAAGGCCTGAATACCACGCAGACAAGTTTCAGTTTTTCGCGAACGTCGTCGTCGCCGCCGCAGCACGTACACTCGCAGCCGGAATAAGTTCTATATTTCTTTGGGGTAGGACTTATTTAGGTCTAAAAGGGGAGAAGGCCAAAACTCTAAACTTGTATTTAGACACATATACATAGCTACTGTAAACTAAATTAACTTTGTGCGGCTCGTTTCTTTATATAATAATTCTGCAGTGCGACATTTTGCGTATTTATAAACTTATTAAAACGTAGCAACAGTTGTTATTATATAGTTGTTAAGGTTAAAAGAACACTTTATGGTTGTAATGATACTTTTTTAAAACTTGTCTGCCTCAGCGTGTGTCACGTCGTATAAGTGACTTAGTTACAGAAACTACCGTCTCGCGCGCCAGAGTCGTAATTCAGAATCATTTATGCGTTGCTCCTTATAAAAACATTTTGCATCATTACTAAGTAGTTAAAAAGTATCGTTACTTAAATAAAATGTTAGTTAACTTTAGCATTATTATAAACAGCGATTTAATTATCTCCTTTGACAGGTTACGGGAAGGGACAATCTAAACCATTTTCAAGTAATGTACGTCGTTAGGGTAGGACCTTTTTTGGTCTGAAAGAGGGGAAAAGAAGCAACACAATTTTTTTTGTATACAAAATATGGCTGGAAACTTGATCAAATATAGAAACAACTTACCTAATATATTCTATTTTAATTTAATGGTTTTTTAGTATATCTGAGGAAGTTTTAAAAGGGAGACGAAACGTAGTATATTTCAACGTTGAAAGAAAACCACGTATAAAGTAGGCTGTTATACTTCATTTACATTTTATCACCTCCCGTTCCCACAGCCAATCCTCTGCCCCCTCTCTCTCTCTTAATGGTACTTCTTCCTCTCTTTAACCAGTCTCAGAGGTAATTTTTTACAGTAAGAAAAAATATATGTCTAGCAAAATTAAATTTCCTGTTCCCTCTGTCTCTCTCTCTCTCCTCTAAATTCGCTCTATATTTTTATAATCTTCCTTTTTCTATTTCCTTCTCTATTTCCCTTCTTCCCTCTCCCCTCAATGTCTGCCTACTTTTCTTTTTCCACTCTCCTTTTTATTAATATTCCCTTAAAAACCGTCTCCCTAAAAATACTTCGTCCAAATCGTCCCCTCGTCTGAACTCTTTGTACCTCTTTCCCTCTCTCTCTTTGACTGTAAGGGTTCTCTACTAAGAGAAAAAATATATAGACGGTTCAGTAATGCTTTTATTCCTCTTGAAAACGGTAATTTAGCGAGTTAAATAGAGACTGAAACAGGAAGACGAAGATAAGTAGATAACAAAAGTAATAACGACCCGTATAACAGACACTTTCTTAACAGCAGTCCGCCTTCTTTACCACCCTAAATAACACTTATCAAACTTCTCTCTCTCTCTCCCCCCTGCCTGTCTGTCTGTCTCTTCCGCTCTTTAACTCTAAGACTCTCAAAGGTAAGTAATGCAATAAGTGAAAATTTCTACCTGCCAAAATTAAATTTCCTGCTTTATCTGTGTCTCTCTCTCTCCTCTAAATTCTCGCTATGTCTAATTATCTTCATCTTCCTGTCCGTCTTTATTTCCCTTTCTCCCTCTCCATTTAATGTCTGTCTATTTTGTTTGCTGCTAAATTACTTCTTCCGCTCTATTTTTGTATTATTCTTATCCCTAGACCTTCTCCTTAAAATGCTTCGTCCAAATGAACCCTGTCTCACCCCCTCCCCCTTCCCTCTCTATGACTTGAAGAGTCTCTCTTAAAAAATATATAGACGATTCAGAAATATTTTTCTTCCTCTGAAAGTGGTAATTTAGGGAGCGAAATAGAGACTGAGACAGACAGGAGGACGTACGGAAGAAGTTAAGAAAATGATTAACGGCCTGTCTGTATAACAGACACTTCATGAACTGTGGTCCGTTTTGTGTATCACCCTAAATCACATTTATCAACTTCTCTCTCTCTATCTATCTATCTCTATTTTTTATCGGCTTTTCACTATTTATCCTCCATATTGTAGCGACGGTAACCGGCATTTTTATTTAATCCAATCACTCGATTCGTAAATAAAATTTCCAAATGAAGGGGTATCGGGAGGGTTTCAAAGATAATACGCACCATTTTGTGTGTGTGTGTGACGAAAGCTTCAAGAAAAATCTGCTGAAGGAAGAAGGTTGGTTAACCCGAGCCGTCCGCACGTTGCAACGCGACTGACTTGGTTCCCAACTTTCAGTCTCCCCAAGGGGAGAAAAAAAAATATAATATCCCTCCCTCGCTACCAACCTGCCCGATCTAAAATTACTTCATCGAAGTCAGCAGCAATAATCCACCAGCTTGCGTGTCTTTATTTCGGCTGTCTTCTTATAGCGAGGAGGAGGGGCGGGGGGAAACCCCCCCTAGCAACAGGTGGGGGGAGGGGGGAGAAATTCTCTCTTTAAGAGAAGGCTGGGATGTTTAATCGCGCGGCGTCGCGACGCGCCGAGGCTCAACAGAGAGAGAGAGAGAGAGACAAACACCTGTCGCGCATTGTTCATCCGACGCCGGCGGGCCCCAACAAAGGAGGAGCGGAGGCGGGTGGGGGCGGGGGCGGGGGAGAGTTGTTGTGGCTGCTTGCTTTGAAACTGGAACACAACCTCCTCCACACTTCTGGGCTTTATCAGGGGACACCGAGGAGAACAGACAGCTGCTGTTCACGGGGGTTTCCCAATCACCCATATCAAGTCACCAACGGCTTCACATTCGACCCTCTCCAATGTTGATGGTCTAATTTTAGTTTATTAGTTTTATTATTGTTAAGAAAATAATTATTTATAAAGCAAAATAGAATAAATCTGTAACACAAACGTTGTAAGAAATGAAAATAAGACCTGTTATAGATAATCGAGAAAACAGGCTATTAGTGTAATTACTGAATAAATAAATAAAGGTCCAATGCAAACCCCGGATGAGTATAAGAACCAAAATATGGACATCATAACATAAAATAGAATATAAATTATAGTAATAGTAAGATTATTCAAGTAATTATCTTAAACAAAATTACATAACTCTGCTAATACAAATACAGTCATAAATAATTAGAGTATAAAATTAGTAATAAATTTTGGACCAACAACTACTCGACCAACGCGTCATGGAGATCCAGAAACACGTGCTGTGGGGGAAAACACCCCGGAGTTGTTCCACACACAAAATGTATAAAGGTGGAAAGGATGAGGAGGACACAAAGAAATTAAGAATTCTCTCCTTGAGTCTCTCAACCACGAAAATAATATAATAATAAAACTAGTGTAACAGATGATGATCTTACACATGCTAAAACAAATTTAAATATACGCATATACTTTATTATTGTATTCATACATATTTATATCTATGTAAAAAAAATGTACCAACAAAAGAAAAATATTGTTAAACAGACCTGTTATTGAATCTAGAAAACAGGTCAAGTAAATTATTATCAATAAAAAAAAGTACATATATCTCCTAAAATAGGTGAAGGTGTCTCGGCATGTGAGAACTTTGTGTGGAAAAAAAAACAGAGAATGCGAGGCATTCCCGACCTAATCGGGTGAGCCCCGCAGTCACTCTGGGGAAACTCCTGTAGCGCCTTTCTACCATTTAAATAGATAAATAAATATATATATATATATAGAGAGAGAGAGAGAGAGAGAGAGAGAGAGAGAATTAATGGCTATAGTTGTAAGGGAAAGGTGGAATGGAAGACAGGAAGATACAATGGGAGGTTTATTTTAAATATAAAACGAGAACAACTGATATCGGTCTCTAATATATAGTATTAGAGAGTCGCTTACTTGATTTGTTAAATCTAATGACACTCAATACCATTCTTGATTTTCTTCAGCGACTGGTAAGGGATGAATCTAGAATAATAATAATAATAATAATAATAATAATATTGGGACCGAAATGGCACAATAACAATTCGTAAATAATTGATTTCTTTTTGTAGAGGAATGATTCCGAAACATTCCCTCCTTGAGTAGGGGGGGAGAGGGTGAAAAGGTAACGAAAAAACCAATAAGCAGGTGTAGGAACAATAACAATAAAATCCCTTATTCGAAATTAAAGAAAAATAATTTAATTTATTTCTCTAATCCTTACGATAGTTTTCACAGTCATACTTAATCTTTTACTTTTGTTGTACCTTTACAATATTATTCCTACACTTAAAAATATATTTTTCATGGTAAAAAATTATTCTTATTAAGTAATACATTTATGTTTAGTAATTAAAGCGTTTCCTCAGCGTCAAAAAACTGCTCTTCATGTCTTCCTCTTGATGAATTCTTCACAAATATTCTCTCCTTCTCGCATTCACCCTGAAAGACTATTATTCTCCCGTCATCACCTCCATGAATTCTGCGAAAAGAAAGGAGGTTGAAAAAAAGAAATTAGTGAAAGTTTAAAAAAAATGTTGATTTAATTTATTTATTGTGTTATTTCGTGTAAAAGTAAATGATTGGAGGTTGGCAACAGTGTTATGGGAAATGACTTATTTTGTTTGCTTGTTTGTTTACTCTACCAAATTTTATTATTATTATTTTAAAAACTTTTATCGTACAGATTATCAGTTAGGACGATAACGATACAGTATATACAATATTATAAAAAGGTATATAATTAACATGATAACGTGAAGATAGGTTAATTCATTTAATTAACCTACTTTAGGAGAATTGGTTATGTTTATTTATTTTTTTGCGAGTACCTGAGGAGGGGGGCATACGACTTAGGTGAGTGGGTGAGGATTGACAGGTAGTGAGTGAACTGATTTATGGAGGATTAATGAGGATGTGACATGATGATGGTAGAGTAGTGGGTTAGGGTGATGATCAGGGGAAAGGAAGGATGAGGTCAATCGGAAGTTTTCTTTTGAGGCTAGGGGAGCGTGTGGAGGAGGTATGTGGAGGAGGATTGTCATGGATCGTGGTGCGGTTTTGGGTGGTTGAGTTGCGCGCTTTTGATTAGGTTTGTTATGGATTTGGAGATTACTACTGAGTTTACATTGGGAATTTTGATGTTTTTATGGATGACGGAATTTCTTAGGTACCAGCCAGGGAGAGTTTGTGATGGTTTTGTTTGGTTTGAATTTTGGTTGAATGGGTTTTGGCTGTTGTTCCCCACCCATATGGAGGAGGCACAGGACCAGGTGGGTTGTATAATGGAGGAGAGGTATATGAGGCGTTTTGTGCTGCTGCTGGTGGAGACAGGAGGGGATGGATTTTCTGTTTAGGAGGGGAGGGGGGGATATATATAGAGTTCTGAATTTTTGGTTTATTTTGGAGAGGAGAAAATTAATGTGAGGTTTCCAGGGGATAGTTTTGAGTCAAACATGATTCCGAGGTAGGTACGTGGGTGGTTTCCGTTTTTGTAGGGATTAATGAATTGTTTAGATAGAGATGAATTTGGGGAGGAGGGTTTTTTTTGTTAGAGTGAATGAATGGGATGGTTATTGATTTGGTGGTGGGGTTGATACTGATTCGCCATTGTTTGGACCATTGCTCTAGGTTATTGAGCGCTGATTGGAGTGAGAGGTTGGAAATCGGAGGTGAGGGAGGAGATGGCTATGTAGATTGTGCTAGTGTTAGGATGTTGTGGGAGAAGATGTTGTATAGGAAGGGGGCAATGACACTTCCTTGGGGGACGCCCGCCGCGATTGGGTGAGGTTGTGAGGAGAGGTGGTTATATATTTTGACAGAGAAGATTCTGTTTGAAAGGTAGTTTTGGAGTATTTTGTTACTCTACCAATGAAATACGTTAATGAGCTGATACGAAAAAAAATATATGTAAATAAAGTGACTGTAATTAATCTGACTCAATTTTATAAATAAATACAATAGAATGGCCAAGAGTCAGAAGTGAAATAATTTAATTTTGAAAACGATTCGTTCCCCTCCCCTCCCCCCGTTTTTTTCGGAACCTCCTCAGATCATTAATTAAAAGATTACAAAAAAATTTTATGATGTTACAGCTGCAACAACCGGGGCCAAAAAAATAAGGTTTTTTTGGAGCAGCTACGTAAATTTTTGTAATATTTAAATGAATGATCTGAGGAGGTTCCGAAAAACAGAAAGGGGGGGGGGAGGGTGACGAGACGAAACGGTTTCAAATTAAGTCATTCCGTTTCAGACATTTGGATATCCCTCGTATTTTATTTGCATTTTTTTGGGTTGTTAACAGGCTACATGAGGGTGATCCTGAAACAGGCAACTCCCCTTTAATAGCATAGGAAGGGAATTGAAAAGGGGGGATGCGGAAGGTAGAGCAAGGTAGCCATGCAAGGGTTAACTAGGGCCCCCGGGCTATGGTTTAAGGATCCTACCCGGTGTTTCACCTAAAGAGATGCAGGGGGAAAAACCCTAGAAAACCTGCATCAGGTAGGTCGGGCATTGGCTACTATTCTCACGCCCTTCCGAATGACGGGAGACGAGTCTGCTGTGGGGTCGCAGCATTCCCTTCTCCGTGTCTCCACCAGTTTCAGGAGGCAGTTGGCCGACTGATCCAATGGGATCAGCGGACAACTCTTGCCATATGCCCAAGGTCTTTGACCCCGGTACATATACCTCCTAAAATAGGTGAAGGTGTCTCGGCATATGAGAACTTTGATAAAAAAATACCCAGAGAGAGTGCAGGAGGCATCCCCGACATGATCAGGTGAGCCCCGCAGTCACTCTGGGCTGAAGCGCCTGCGAGAAAACTCCCGCAGCGCTTACAGAAAATATTTTTATTTATTTGAGTCTGCGTTTCGCCTCCCTATTTGGAACTTCCTAAGTTAATGTTACATTTTTATGCTTTCAGCGATGTCATTTGGTTTAAAAGCTGCCCTTGTAGGCAAATCAATTTAGGATATTTATACATTCAGTTATCCCCTTTTCCATCAATATTTAACATTACCTGAGGATGTCTAACATAAAGTGGCGAAACGTTGACTCAACTAAATTAAAACTTTGTCTTTAATTTATTTTATTTAACGGTTGGGTTCACAATTTATTATTATTATTATTATATTGTTTATTCGATTGCTTGGCGTTTTTTCCAGAGATGATAGAATAAATTCAAACGAGTTCGCAGATTCGAGAGTAATTTTTAGTAATAGAGCAACGGGGTTTTCTTTTACAAATTATCGTGTTGTCGGGTCGATACGTACCGTCAAAGTCGACCGTGCCCGACCCGTCAGAGTCGATTTCCTCGATCATCATGTCCAACTCTTCGGTGGTGATCTTGTCATCCAACTCTTTGAAAATTTCCTTCAAGACCGCGGTCGTGATGAAACCGTTACCTTTAAGAAAACGGAAGAAAATGTATGAGAAGACGACAACAGAAAAAAAATATATATATATATAGAAAATGGCAGCCAAAGAATTTATAAGGGGGAGCAAAGAGAGGGCCTGAGGGGAGTTTTCTCTCGCAGGCATTTCTTCCCCAGATTGACTGCGGGGGTTACCCGGGAATGCCTCATACTCTGTTTTTTTTTCTTCAAAGTTCATTCACATTTGCCGAGGCACCTTCACCTATTTTGGGAGGTGTATGTACTGGGGGTCGAAGACCTTGGGGCATACGGTAAGAGTTGTCCGCAGATTCCATTGGATCAGTCGACCAACCGCCTCCTTAAAACTGACGCAGACACGGCGAAGGGAATGCTGCGACCCCACAGCAGACTCGTCTCCCGTCGTTCGTAAGGAAAGGCGTGAAACCGGGTAGGATCCTTAAACTATAGCCCGGGAGCCGTAGTGAACCCTTATCTACCTTGCTCTACCTTCCACATTCCCCCTTTTTCATTTCCCTTCCTCTGCTATTAAAAGGGAATTGTCTGATTTAGGATCACCCTCATGTAGCCTGTTACCCAAAAAAGAAAACGAACCTAGTCAACCGTTGGGCTACCTTGCTCTACCTCCTTGATAACGCCCTTCCTCTGCTATAAAAGGGGAGTTGCCTGTTTCAGGATCAGCCTGATGTAACCTGTTAACCCCCCAAAAAAAACTGCCTACAAGGGGAGCTTTAATCCAAATGGCAATTACTACAATATCGTCCATCACAAGTAATAAAATAAATACTTCATTACATATTTTAATTGCCGAAAAAAGCAATGGAACGAAACTATTTCTACTTAATTTTTTTAATTTATTCAATTCAGGTTGTTGTTGTTGTTGTGGTATTCAGTCCTAAGACTGACTTGATGCAACCATCCATGCTTACATTGCTTGCGCAAGCCTTTTCATTTTCTTATAACTAGCACACCCAACATCCTCTCTAATCTTCTTAGCGTATCCTTGGCCTCCCTCTTCAGTTTTTACCCCCCCACACACACTTCCCTCTAATGCTAATTTTAACAAGACCCTCGTGTCTTTAAAACGTGACCTATTAATCTATCCCTTCGTCCTCCTCCATATTGTTCGCTTTTTCCCCTATTCTATTTAGAACTTCCTGGTTTGTGATTCTATCCACAACTCATCCATCTCATTCTCCTATAGCACCATATTTCAAAGGCTTCTGTTCTTTACCTCCTCGTTAGTTACTCTAGTCCACGATTCGCACCCATATAACGCCACACTCCATACAATGTTCATACCGTTCTCAATAATCAGCGGCAATTTGCTTTTACAAAAAAATTGTACTATTTTCTTAACTTTGTGGGGTGAATTTCGTTTTTTTTAAAAACAAATATATTATTCTTCCCCTGCTTTGTCGATGATTTCAGACTAGTTTTTCTACTTGCGAGGTCATGCCTACTCCCACTCCACTTCAGGTCTTCTCTGCGTATAGAATTTTTGAGACAAGCAGGTATTTCTCTACACTTAAAAAAATAAAACAGACATATTTTTTTTTCATTTGCTCCTGTCTCAGGAAACGCTGTGACGTGATTATAAGGGTTTTTTTTTTGAAAATGTAAGTCTGGTTAGACAGGGTCGGAAACCTTTTGGAATAAAGACAGGAAAGAGAAAAAATATATAATTGTTATTGAAGACAGTCACCTTCTTTGTCGTATAACCGGAAGGCTTCCCTGAGTTCCTGTTGCATCGCTTCAGCGTCTTCCTCAACCAGGAACCTCGCGGCCAACGCCACGAACTCTTCAAAGCCGAGGGAGCCGGTTCCTTTAACACAAACAGGAAAATATTACACTGCATTACAATATACATATATATATATTGGTATATGTCATGTAAACATTTCTCTCATCCGTCATCTTATTTCGGGGGGTCATAATAATATTTTCTTTGTTGTGGTTTATGAGACCTTTTGCTCAGATAATACTACAATAGTGTGATATATATATATAAATGGAATAAGAGATTCAGCTCACCCTCTCTGTATCTGTCAATCACATTCTTCTCTCTCTCTCTCACACACATACACACACAATCTCGGTATTTCGTGGACTCCCTCTTTTTCTCTCTATTTCCTCAATCTGTCTCTCTTTTAGTCACTCGTTTTTTCTTTTACTTTCCCTCTCTTCCTCTCTGCGTTTCGCCCTCTTTGTGCTTTGTGTCTCTTCTTCTCGTTGTCTTTCTGTATCTTTCTGCGTCTCCCGTCCTTAGTCGCTCTGCTCGTGTCTCACCCTTTGTCTTTGTCTCTCCCTCTCTCCCTTCCTCTTCTCCCTCTCTGTATCTGTCAATTGAATTCTTCACTCTCTCTCTCTTCCACTATTTCTCTATATGGGTCTTTATCTCTCTCTCTCTGTCTCTCTCTTTCTTTATTTGTCTATCTCACTGTCTACGTTTATTCTCTCTGTTTCTTGCTCTCTTTTGGCGGTCCCTTTTGTTTCTGTATTGCATACATCGGTCTGTCTACCTCTCTTTCTCTTTGTCTCGCCATGTGTACGTCTCTCTCTCTCTCTGTCTCTCTCTCTTTCTTTATTTGTCTATCTCACTGTCTACGTTTATTCTCTCTGTTTCTTGCTCTCTTTTGTTTCTATATTGCATACATCGGTCTGTCTACCTCTCTTTCTCTTTGTCTCGCCATGTGTACGTCTCTCTCTCTCTCTCACACACACACACACACTATCTCGGTATTTCGTGGACTCCCTCTTTGTCTCTCTATTTCCTCAGTCTGTCTCCCTGTCCGTCTCTCTTTTCGTCTCTCATTCTCACTCTTTCCATGTATCACTCTTTTTTTTCCTTTACTTTCCCTCTCTTTTTCTCCGCGTTTCGCCCTCTTTGTCCTTTGTGTCTCTTCTTCTCGTTGTCTTTCTGTATCTTTCTGCGTCTCCCGTCCTTAGTCGCTCTGCTCGTGTCTCACCCTTTGTCTTTGTCTCTACCTCTCTCCCTTCCTCTTCTCCCTCTCTGTATCTGTCAATTGAATTCTTCACTCTCTCTCTCTCTTTCTCTCTTCCACTATTTCTCTATCTGGGTCTTTATCTCTCTCTCTTTCTGTCTCTCTCTCTTTCTTTATTTGTCTATCTCACTGTCTACGTTTATTCTCTCTGTTTCTTGCTCTCTTTTGGCGGTCCCTTTTGTTTCTGTATTGCATACATCGGTCTGTCTACCTCTCTTTCTCTTTGTCTCGCCATGTGTACGTCTCTCTCTCTCACACACACACACATTATCTCGGTATTTCGTGGACTCCCTCTTTGTCTCTCTATTTCCTCAGTCTGTCTCCCTGTCCGTCTCTCTTTTCGTCTCTCATTCTCACTCTTTCCATGTATCACTCTTTTTTTTCCTTACTTTCCCTCTCTTCCTCTCTGCGTTTCGCCCTCCATTGCGTCTCTTCTTCTCGTTGTCTTTCTGTATCTTTCTGCGCCTCCCGTCCTTAGTCGCTCTGTTCGTCTCCCTCCGCTGGTCTCTTCTATGTCACTCTGTCTATGAGTCTTTCTTGGTCTTTCTGTGCTTCTCATTCTCTCTCTATATTTCCTCACTCTGTATATCTCTTGTCTTTCGTTCTATGTCCTCTCTTTCTGTTCTTTTTTTCCGTCTCTCTAGTTCTCTATCTGTTTTCTTGTCTGTTTCGCTTTTTGCCTCTCTATCTATATCTGTGTACATTCCGTCTCTTTCTCTAGCTTTCTGCACCACGTATTTCAGCCTCTCTGACTGTATTTGTCTCTCTTCCGCTGTATTTTATTCTCTCTCTTTTTCCCCCCACTCCCTCCTTGCCTGTCCCAAATTTCATGGAAACAGCAGGTAAGCTCCTCGTCTGCCCGTAAAATTAGAGGCCAACTATTGCTAATAGACGTTATTTCTAGTCTAGTAAAATACTCTCGTCAAAGTCAACAGAATCCCGAATGTAGAATCTCTGACAATATGGCCGGCGCCAGGAAACTCCCACGTGGTAACGATTTATTATATCTTCTACTACAATAATTCCCCCTCACATCCAAAATTTGTTTTTGACATGTATAGTTACTCGTAAAATTAAAAAATAATAACAATTGTAATGGAACTTGGATAATATTTACAATTCAAATTCTGGGATAAATTCCATGAATTTGAATTTTGGAAGTAAGTAACGTAACTAAAATGCCCCCATGTTTATTCTAAGTTTAACCTCTCTATTTCCAAAGTGTTTCGTTTTTTTTTCTCTTCAGAAACTCCAGGGCAAAAAAAATGGGAAGAAGGGATGACGTCATCGGCGTCAGTGGAGTTTGCAACATCTTAACAGACTGAACTTAATTGACTGCGGTGAAATGTGACAACACTGCCTCTTCTCTCAACTCTTCTCATTTGCAATGTAACTACGAAGGAAACCTTTCTCACAACCCCCCAATCCAGCCAAATATTTTACTTTCGAACTTTTCGTAATTTAATTATTTTTTTCGATATTTGGAATTTTATTTTCCCGTTCTTTCGCCGTCATCATCCAAGTTCCACACGCACTGTTATTTGGACTTTCACCTACCGTCAGGGTCGATTTCCTCCATCATCTCCATGATCATGTCGTCGTCAATCTTGACGCCCATAATATCCAGCACAGACTTGACCATGTCCGTCTCGATGAATCCCGTCTTCTCATGGTCGAGGGAGTCGAAAGTCTTCCGCAGGACTGTGAACCAAGGACAGACAGAGAGAAAAAAAAAAGTGATAAATAATTTTTTTTTAAAAAATAAAGGGGGAAATAAATAAGTTTTAAACCATACCACGGAGAAGAAGAAGAAAGTATTTCACGGTATTGTAATTGTAATGAATAAGGGGGATATTTAATTATTTAAATGGGATATTTATGTCTTCCGCAGGACTGTGAACGAAGGACAGAGAGAGAAAAAGTGATAAATAATTTTTTAAAAAATAAAGGGGGAAATAAATAAGGACTGTGAACGAAGGAAAGAGAGAAGAAAAAGTGATAAATAATTTTTTTTTAAATAAAGGGGGAAATAAATAAGTTTTAAACCATACCACGGAGAAGAAGAAGAAAGTATTTAACGGTATTGTAATTGTAATGAATAAGGGGGATATTTAATTATTTAAATGGGATATTTATGTCTTCCGCAGGACTGTGAACGAAGGACAGAGAGAAAAAAAAAGTGATAAATAATTTTTTTTAAAATAAAGGGGGAAATAAATAAGTTTTAAACCATACCACGGAGAAGAAGAAGAAAGTATTTCACGGTATTGTAATTGTAATGAATAAGGGGGATATTTAATTATTTAAATGGGATATTTATGTCTTCCGCAGGACTGTGAACGAAGGACAGAGAGAAAAAAAAGTGATAAATAATTTTTTTTTAAATAAAGGGGGAAATAAATAAGTTTTAAACCATACCACGGAGAAGAAGAAGAAAGTATTTCACGGTATTGTAATTGTAATGAATAAGGGGGATATTTAATTATTTAAATAGGATATTTATGTCTTCCGCAGGACTGTGAACGAAGGACAGAGAGAGAAAGAAGTGATAAATATTTTTTTTAATATAAAGGGGGAAATAAATAAGTTTTAAACCATACCACGGAGAAGAAGAAGAAAGTATTTCACGGTATTGTAATTGTAATGAATAAGGGGGATATTTAATTATTTAAATGGGATATTTATGTCTTCCGCAGGACTGTGAACGAAGGACAGAGAGAGAAAAAAAGTGATAAATAATAATTTTTTAAAATAAAGGGGGAAATAAATAAGTTTTAAACCATACTACGGAGAGAGAAGAAAGTATTTAACGGTATTGTAATGAATAGGGGATATTTAATTATTTTAATGGGATATTTATGTCTTCCGCAGGACTGTGAACAAAGGACAGAGAGAGAAAAAGTGATAAATAATTTAAAAAAAAAAAAATAAAGGGGGAAATAAATAAATTTTAAACCATACTACGGAGAAGAAGAAAGTATTTCACGGTATTGTAATTGTAATGAATAAGGGGGATATTTAATTATTTAAATGGGATATTTATGTCTTCCGCAGGACTGTGAACGAAGGACAGAGAGAGAAAGAAGTGATAAATAATTTTTTTTAAAAAAATAAAGGGGGAAATAAATAAGTTTTAAACCATACCACGGAGAAGAAGAAGAAAGTATTTCACGGTATTGTAATTGTAATGAATAAGGGGGATATTTAATTATTTAAATGGGATATTTATATAATAATAATATTTCGTAATAAAAATAAGAAAACCATTTACTTGATCCAAAAACATATTTTACATTAACGTTTCAATTTTGCTATTTTAATCTTTATGCCGGTAATTCTTTCTTAAATTAAAACTGCATATCTATTTCCAAAAAAAGATGATACAAATAAATTCCTTAAAACTAAACAGTTATGGGTCGTATATTGTGGACGTCTCTACTCGGACCCGGGCAGTACAGGAAATCAGCAAAGAGTCACCCGGGATAATTACCGTGCCTTCTCCTTCCTCATAGCAATATCCTCCTCAGAGTCGCCGCCGGTTTTTTTTGCCTTGTTATCTTCCTTCTCTTTGGACTACTAAATATGTCTTGCCATCTGTCTCGGACTCTTGTCTCAGTCTCCTCGTCGCCCTCAAAAGTCTCTCTCCCCTTAAATCTGTTCTCGAAAAATCTCCGTCTCACCACTCCCCGAAAAATCTGTCCAAATCTCTCTGCTCGTCTTTTTTTAAAAAAAATCCCCTCCATCACTTCTTTGGTTCATATCACCCAAGGTGGAAGGGATGTTATGTTGACCGATAAACATTTATGGCTGCACTAGTGGAAAACACGTGACCCGATGCCCCCCCCCCCAATTCTCACCAAAAATATGGGAAAACACCCCTAAGGCGCGACGTGAAGTCTGGGTTTTATTGCCCCTGGCTCGCATGCCGTCTCCTTTCTTTTGACTCCGCACCGCCAAAAGCCCGAGCAGACGTGTTTGACCCGTTACATAATATTTTTTGGGGTACTTACGAGCGATCTGGTCTGCTTCGAGCTCGTCCTGTAAAAGGCGAAAATAATAATAAAATATAGATAAAAGAGGTCGCAATTCAAAGGTATATAAATAAATATATGTTTATATATATAAATACATCCGCATTTTTTTTTCGTAAAATGCTAACTTCGCAAGCTCTAATATTTGAATAAAGGAAAAATATTCGAATACTGAAGCATTGGTGCTTTTTAAAGGTCGAGCAGGTCCTTGATCAATTTCCTCTTCTTATTTGACGCTGTCTTTAGCTTGTGTCAGTCTTCTTTTTTTTATAGCTGTACTCTTCTAGTCCTTCTTCGTCCACCATGTACCTACTAGTACATCAACCCCTTTAGGATTTACCCTTAGATTCTCTTGAAAACTGTGGTCAGGATGAATCTCTTCACTACATTAACCTTTTTTTTTATAACCACTTCACTTTTTTACTGTTTGTCCAGTTTATCCTGCAACGTCAGTGTATATCGTATCCGTATTTTCTAATTTCATATTTTTTTTTCTGCTCCGGATGTAGCACCACTTTACAAATTGGCGTCTTGGCCAATTAATCTTGGTCTATTCTACTGTGACCTTGAACTCTATCCATATTTTGCCCCCTTTTTTCCACCCCCCTCCCTTCGATAACGTATTACGGCAAACAATGCGTTAGAATACAATTTTTTTTTGCTTCTTTTTACGAAGGAGGATCATTTACCCTCATGTACTTTTCTTAGAACCACTTCATCTTCTAGCTTTTTTCCTCTTTCCATTTACCTCAACCCCACATTTTTCAAGGTATGAATTGTCTTTCATTCGTTTCCCCAAGTATTTTGGCACTGGGAGGGTGGGATGGGTTCTTTTCTTTTTGTGTATGGTTGTCTGAGCCAGTTAGACCAGTTGTTTCTTTCCTTTGCTTTTTTTTGGGGGTAACAGGCTACATGAGGGTGATCCTGAAACAGGCAACTCCCCTTTAATAGCATAGGAAGGGAATTGAAAAGGGGGGATGCGGAAGGTAGAGCAAGGTAGCCTAGCAAGGGTTAACTAGGGCCCCCGGGCTATGGTTTAAGGATCCTACCCGGTGTTTCACCTAAAGAGATGCAGGGAAAACCCTAGAAAACCTGCATCAGGTAGGTCGGGCATTGGGTACTATTCTCACGCCCTTCCGAATGACGGGAGACGAGTCTGCTGTGGGGACGCAGCATTCCCTTCTCCGTGTCTCCACCAGTTTCAGGAGGCAGTTGGCCCCTGACTGATCCAATGGGATCAGCGGACAGCTCTTGCCATATGCCCAAGGTCTTTGACCCCGGTACATATACCTCCTAAAATAGGTGAAGGTGTCTCGGCATATGAGAACTTTGATAAAAAGTACCCAGAGAGAGTGCAGGAGGCATCCCCGACATGATCAGGTAAGCCCCGCCGTCACTCTGAGGCTGAAGCGACTGCGAGAAAACTCCCGCAGCGCCCTCTTAATCCGTCTTTTCCTTTTCTGTAGTCATCCAAGTCTTTCAAGGGTAGGTACGCTACCTGATCCGCCATTTTGTATCTCATCTCTGTTGGGGTTTCTGTACTTGAGACCAACCTTCTTTTCTTTCAACTCACGAGTTTCTTGTTCTGCTCTCATAGCAAGCGATTGTCCTTTAACGTTAATCTCCTTTCCTTTGCTGGGCTGATTGGTTTTTGTTAAATTATTCACCATCAATATGTCTAAGGATTATACGACAATTTCATCCCATAGATCTCCTACGCGCACTTCCTTACTGTTGTTGCTGTTATGGTATTCAGTCCAAAGACTGGACTGATTCAAAACCATTCCACGCTAACCTATCTTGCGCAAGCCTATTCAATTCCGCATAACTATCACATCCCACATCCTCCTTAATCTGCTTAGCGGATTCCATTCTTCGCCTCCCTCTTCTGTTCTTACCCCCACAAGACCCTCATGATGTCTTAAAACGTGGCCTATTAATCTATCACTTTTCTTGGTCAACATTCTCCATATTTTCCGCTCTTCCCCCTATTCTGTTTATAATTTCCTCGTTGGTGATTCTATCCACTATCCATCTCATTCTCCTATAGCACCACATTTCAAAGGCTTCTATTATTTTCCTTTCCCCCTTCTCCTACCCTCCACGTTTCGCGCCCATATAACGCCACGCTTCATTCGAACATTTATAGCAACGATTTCATAATGTTCACACCTATATTACCCGTAAGTAAATTCCTCTTTTTCGCGAAATACTTCCTTGCCTGTGCTATCCTATTCTAGTTATTACGCTTCCCAAGTTCCTTCAAAATATCCCTTCCCAACCTAACACCCGTTCTTATTCCACTGTTTCCCATACAACACTCTATCAACTTTATTTTCCCTCTATTAATCTTCATATTGAACTCTTTCTCCGTGACCACGTTCATGTCATTTATTACGGTTTCCAAGTCTTCTTCTGATTCTCCTCTAATAATACAACAATATCGTCGGCAAAGCGTACTGTTTTTATTTCTTCTCCTTGCTATATGATTCCTTTTCCATATTCATTTTTATCTTCTCTTCATCGCCCGTTCTATATATAAGTTATACAGAGTGGGGCGACAAACTACTGCTGCATCATCCTTGTCCTACTCCTTTTCTTGATTTCTGCTTCCTTTTCTTGATCTTCTATTCTATTTACAGCTGACTGCCTTCAAGTAGAAAATATGTATAAGCCTCCTTTCTCGATATTTTATTCCGGTGCTCTTCAAAGTCCTGCATAGTTCACATTATCAAAACGCTTTTTCTAAATCTACAAATTGCCACGAACGTAGGTCGGTCGGTTTTTGTTTCTCTTTTTTTCTGTCTTCTACAATTACCCGCGGATTGCTTCTCTTGTCGCTACATGTTTCCTAAAAACAAAATTGATCTCCTCCTAACTCGCATTAAATTTGACGTCCCATCCTCCTATACAACTATTTTTCGTTCCATTCCTATGCTATTAAAGTTCTGGATCACCCTCATGTGGCCTGTGAAACAACCCAAAAAAAAATGTTGGTTGAGTCAATCTAACATCCTGAGGTCATGTTAAATATTGATGAAAAAAAGATTCCAAATGTAATGTATACAAATATCCTACATTGACTGCGTAGAAGGTCAGCTTTAACCCAACTACAAAATCGTTCTTCCTATCACCACTATTTTTGAGTTACACTTTAACCAATGCTTGCCTTCAACTGCTTGATGGTAACTAAAAACAAAAAAGGGGTAAATAAACTTTCCCCTGTAACCTACCATCTCTGCTGCTGTAGTGGTGAAGGTTGCTGTCGCACTCTTGAAGCACAACTCGACTCGACTGACTTTGTTGGTTATGGTTCTCGTTCGCCTCCCCCTCTTCCTGGACCAACCGCATATATAGATTCCCCCGTAGGCGATTTGCAAATCACAGATAGGGTTACTCGCAATCGATTCCGCACATTGACATTTCGTCCGGCTGCCAAGTCATCCATATTGCGATATAGAAACGCTCTTGGTAAGAGACTGGCAGGCATCGATCCAGGAGCAAGGAAGGACACTCTACAATCATCTGATATATATATATATATATTGTAGCCGATCCGGCGTTCCTCCGTAATCGAGGATTTAAATGCTTTTTGGGCGCCAGGTATTTTTTAATAAAAATACCAAAAGAGTGGATTTTAATAGCTTTAATCCATTTCAGAACATGAGAAAAAGTTATCACTACAGGGCGTGGTCATTCTCCGTCCGTAACTGCCGACACATCCTTCTCCTTTCACTACCCCATGACGACTGCTCAAGTCTCCACAGACTCAATTGTTGGCCCGAGTTGCGACAATTGCAACTCGCAAGCTGGCCTGCATTGTTGCGTGTAACTTTTCATATTACAATATATATATATATATTGTAGCGGATTCCGCGTACCTCCGTATTCGCGGATTTCATAATTCTTTTTAGGGCGCCAGGTATTTTTCACAAAAAAAAACACCAAAAATGGATTTTAATAGTTTTGTTCCAATCAGAGCACGAGAAGTAATTATATCTGCATGGATGGCCGTGGTCATTCTCTCTCTCGTCGTCCCGCCGACACAACCTGCTCCTTCCACTACCCCATGACGACTCACTTAAAGTCTCGCCAGACCACATTGTTGGCCCAAGTTGCGTCAGTTTTCCTCAACAATTGCAACTCGCAAGCTGGCCTGCATTGTTAAGTGTAACTTTTCATGTTACAATATATATACATATATTGTAATATACTTTTTTGAGTATAAAACATTTATTAATTTAAAGTACAAATATGATCAATTTTTATATTTTTCATTTATTAATTTAAAGTGAAGACACGGGCTTAATCTCAGGGGATTTTGGGTCTCTCAAGAGATGGATGGAGTATGCAGTAGCTGAAAATAGAAAGAAAAATCATTGAATATTAATTTATCCAGAGCAATGAGCAAGTTTCACAATTTTTTTTATCGCTTACCCACAATTACTACAGGGGCCTACAAACATCCACCACCTCACGAATGTTTGTGCGTCTCTCTGGCGTCTTGCAGGATTTGATCACGTCTGGACACGTCCGTCCACTCGTCTGCCTTCTGGGGTCGAGCCACGTCCTCTCCTCTCCTTGTTTCACTTCTGCTCGGTCCACGTCCGTTCTCTGCTCCACTCGCCTGCCTTCTGCCCTCTGGTCCACGTCCTCTCCTCTCCTCCACTCGCCTGTCTTCTGGGATCTGGCCCTGAGCCACCCATCGGCTTCCCTTTTAAACCTTCCGACGGGAAGTCCCCTATTTCACAACACTTCGGGCTTCTCCGCCCTCATTTTTTAAACTCGTTCGGCGGGGTTTTCCCGCGGGGGTTCACCATCGTCATTTTTTTATACACGCTCGGCGGGCCTCCCCCGCGGGGAACCACCATCTTTCGGCCGACTAGCCATTGTTGTTGGCCGAACTGCGCCTCATAACGCCACAACCTTACAAAATCCGCCTTTTTTTATCACAATATATATATATATATATATATATATATATAATATTCTCTTTACGTAGGTGACAGATGCGAACAACACAGGACAATTAGTTTAGTATCCCATGCATCCCTAATTTTTATTTTTCGGTAACGGGCTGCATGAGTGTGATCCTGAAACAGGCAAATCCCCTTTAATAGCATAGGAAAGTTTCTATTCTTTTCCTTTCTGAAAATCCTATCGTCCACGTTTCGCACCCATATAACGCTACGTTCCAATACGAAGATCTTTAGCAATGATTTCCTAATATATTCATACTTATATTAGCGGTAATTATATTCCTCTATTACGCGAAAGCCTTCCTTGCTATCCTGTGCTATCCTATTCTACATGTTATGCTCCCGAAATAACAGAATTCCTTAATTTCCTTCAGAAAATCCCTTCCCAATCTAACAGCCTTTGTTATTCCACTGTTTCCCAAAACACACTCCATTACCTGGGTTTCCACTCTATTAATCGTCATTTTGTACGCTTGCTCCAGGACCACGTTCATAACGGTTATTAGGTTTTCCAAGTCTTCTCCTGACTCCCCTAATACTATAATATCTTCCGCAAATCGTAAGGTTTTATTTCTTCTCCTTTCAGTATGATTTCCTTTTCCGTATTCCGTTTTAATTTTCCTCATCGCCTGTTCTATACATAAGTTAAAGAGCATGGGCGATTAACTACATTCTTGTCTTACTCTCCTCAGTATTTC
Organism: Eucriotettix oculatus; assembly: GCA_034510155.1. Taxonomy (NCBI): domain Eukaryota; kingdom Metazoa; phylum Arthropoda; class Insecta; order Orthoptera; family Tetrigidae; genus Eucriotettix; species Eucriotettix oculatus. Next base: position 11,600,528 of record CM067376.1, read on the forward strand.
TGCTTTCTTTTCTTGGTCCTCAATTCTAATTATTGCTGACTGCCTTGAGTACACGTTATGTATAAGAATCCTTTCTGCATATTTTATTCCAGTGCTCTTCAAAATCTTTCATAGTCTCTTCCAGTTCACATCATCATCATCAAGCTTATTTTCTGTATCTACAAATCCCGTGAACCTGTTTTTTTCTTCTTATCCTGTCTTCTAATATTAGTCGCAAAGACAATATTGCTTTTCTTTTATCCCTACAATCTTCCTAAAATCCAAACTGAGCGGTTAACAGGCTACACGAGGCTGATCCTGAAACAGTCAAAACCCCTTTAATAGCATAGAAAGGGAATTGAAAGATGGGGATGCGAAAGGTAGTGAAAGGTAGCCTAGCAAGGGTTAACTAGGGCCCCCGGGCTATGGTTTAAGGATCCTACCCTCGCGGTGTTTCACCTAAAGAGATGCGGGGAAAACCCTAGAAAACCTGCATCAGGTAGGTCGGGCATTGGCTACTATTCTCACGCCCTTCCGAATGACAGGAGACGAGTTTGCTGTGGGGACGCAGCATTCCCTTCTCCGTGTCTCCACCAATTTCAGGAGGCAATTGGCCGACTGATCCAATGGGATTAGCGGACAACTCTTGCCATATGCCCAAGGTCTTTGACCCCAGTACATATACCTCCTAAAATAGGTGAAGGTGTCTCGGCATATGAGAGCTTTGATAAAAAATACCCAGAGAGAGTGCAGGAGGCATCCCCGACATGATCAGGTAAGCCCCGCAGTCACTCTGGGCTGAAGCACCTGCGAGAAAACTCCCGCAGCGCCCTTCCCTGTCTCTTGCCATATGCCCAAGGTCAAATTAAATAGAGCCAAAAATAAAATAAACCTGGAAGAGAGACATAAAATATGGAAAAATAAAATTGCCATATATAAAGTGTTATAAAAATTATTTAAAATTAAAGATTGAAATAAGGTAAAATAAAGTGGCTAGCGTCACTTCCTCATACGACGGAGGTCCTGAGTTCGATTCCTCGCAACGGCTTGGGAGCTGTTGGCCAATCCGCAGCTCACTCGAAACTCAAACCGATTAACCTCTACATATCACAACATATAAGAGGACAAGAGAAACAAAGAATAAAGAAAATAAATCATACGAAATACAGAAACAAATAGAATTTTATAATGATATAAATAAAACGAATTAGGAAAAAAAATAAAATTAAATAAACAGAAATAAAAATGTAATAGCGAAATAAAATAGTGCAATACTTAAAAATAACTTAATAAATACAATTCAAAAAATAAATTAATATAGAAAAATATATAAAATGAAATGGAGAAATAAATAAAGTAGATATAGGAATAAAATGTAAGTAAAATATTAGATCTTAATAAATAAACAGAAATAAAAATGTAATAGCGAAATAAAATAGTGCAATACTTAAAAATAACTTAATAAATACAATTCAAAAAATAAATTAATATAGAAAAATATATAAAATGAAATGGAGAAATAAATAAAGTAGATAAAGAAATAAAATGTAAGTAAAATATTAGATCTTAATAAATAAACAGAAATAAAAATGTAATAGCGAAATAAAATAGTGCAATACTTAAAAATAACTTAATAAATAAAATTCAAAAAATAAATTAATATAGAAAAATATATAAAATGAAATGGAGAAATAAATAAAGTAGATAAAGAAATAAAATGTAAGTAAAATATTATATCTTAATAAATAAACAGAAATAAAAATGTAATAGCGAAATAAAATAGTGCAATACCTAAAAATAACTTAATAAATACAATTCAAAAAATAAATTAATATAGAAAAATATATAAAATGAAATGGAGAAATAAATAAAGTAGATAAAGAAATAAAATGTAAGTAAAATATTAGATCTTAATAAATAAACAGAAATAAAAATGTAATAGCGAAATAAAATAGTGCAATACTTAAAAATAACTTAATAAATACAATTCAAAAAATAAATTAATATAGAAAAATATATAAAATGAAATGGAGAAATAAAATAAAGTAGATAACTAAATAAAATGTAAGTAAAATATTAGATCTTAATAAATAAACAGAAATAAAAATGTAATAGCGAAATAAAATAGTGCAATACTTAAAAATAACTTAATAAATAAAATTCAAAAAATAAATTAATATAGAAAAATATATAAAATGAAATGGAGAAATAAATAAAGTAGATATAGGAATAAAATGTAAGTAAAATATTAGATCTTAATAAATAAACAGAAATAAAAATGTAATAGCGAAATAAAATAGTGCAATACTTAAAAATAACTTAATAAATACAATTCAAAAAATAAATTAATATAGAAAAATATGTAAGTTGGAATGGAGAAATAAATAAAGGAGAGAACTAAATAAAATGTAAGTAAAATATTAGATCTTAATAAATGAAATATCAGAGACAAATTAAAGAAAATAATTATGTAAAAATAGAGAAGTTAACATAATAAAGAAGAAAATAAAAATAAACTAAACAAACAAATAAACTGAAACAGGTAATCAGGAATATATAATAAAGTTCACAGCAGATAGATCGAAAGATAACGGCGGTTTAACCCTCCGCCCCTATCCATTTCCCCCAATCCCAGATTTCCACCCCCCACTCCCACCCCCCCCCTCCTGCCTCCTTTGCCATATTTATATAGATGATTACTCTTCCGATTGTTTTCTCCCTTCACCTCGTCTTTACCATTCAGCCTCACGTTGCTGCAACGTTTCCAAACTTGTTCAGAAGCTCATGTCAGACTCTTCCTTTCTTTTATCTCTCTTTTTTTCCTCCAGTTTAAAAGTCTTCTTTCGGTTGTTATCACGTCGTTACAATCGGCAAAGAATGTAACCATTTTCTTCCGCTGTATTAAGTCCTTTATTTATCTTTATTGTATTGTATTTGCTAATAATCTACAATTGGGCGCAAGCCCCCCCTGGTGGCAGATACATAATTAAATATACATAATTATAAACTAAAGAAAGATAAACATGTTCTGTGGATGCCCTGAAAGAGAAAAGAGAAACACTTCACTTCACTTTAGTTTTTTATATTCGGAAACACATTTATATTAAAAAAATATCCACTTCACTTCACACGTTTTTTTCAGATTTGACCTAAATTTATTTTCTTGAAGAGGATTTCCTCCAAACACTCCTCCTGCCACAGGTAAATTATTCCAGTCGTTGATGGTCCTATTTAGGAATGAGAATTTGCCAACATCTGTTTTTTGTTTTCTATATTTCACTTTGAATTGGTGATCCTCCCATCATCTACCTATATAACTGGGCTTTTGCATTTTGTAGCTAATTCCCCAATCCATGGTTTTTGCCCCATATAAGCTTATGCAGTCTTGCTTTCTCCCTCCTTTCTGACAATATCCTCCCAACCTAGCTGTTTTACTTTTTCCTTCCTATGACCCCTGTGGCCCTACTTGCACAAAATTAGCAGCAGCAGCCCTTTTCTGAACTTTCTCTAATGATTCTATTTGATTAATTCTACAAGGATCCCAACAAGCCAAGGCCCCATATTCCAAAATTGGTCTAACTAGAGATAAGTATGCCACCTCCTTTGTTTTTGAACTTCCCTTTTTTAAGTTCCTCATAATGAAATGTAAGGAATTCCACGCTTTTCGGGCCGTGAAATTCACTTGTTCCTCCCACCCAAGTCTGTTGTTGAAATATATCCCCAGATATTTGCAGCTCGTTACCCTTGGAATTAGTTCCCCCACTCGTCTATTCTATATTCTGTCTCATTTAACAACGTGTGTGCGTTTAGTAAACGAGATTGAGCTGCTGCTTTTCTTTCCATTAATTTTCATTTTATTTTCCAGAGCCCAGCTATTAACTTTATCTAGATCTTCTTGTAATAATAAAGTGTGTCTTCCTCGTTTGTTATCTTTCTGTATATGATACAGTCAGTCGTCAGCGAAAAGCCTTCCTTACCCCTGACTTCAAGTAATTCGGTAAGTCATTAATGAATATTAAAAACACAGTAAAGGGGGCCGATTACAGAGCCTTGGGGAACTCCCGATGTTACAGCGCCTGCCTGAATCCGAAAAAATGTTCCCCCCGATTTTGACTTTTTGCGATCTGTCGCTTAAGAATTTTTCTACCCATAGTAACACTCTTTTATCTATACCTGTTTTATTTAATTTATCCAATAGGATATCATGAGGTACTACATCAAATGCCTTAGCGAAGTCTATGATAACCCCATCTATTCTACCCCCATTATCTACTTCATCTGCTAACTCCTGAAATAGATTCATCATTTGGCTTTCGCACGAGTTTCCTTCCCGAAACCCATGCTGACCATTAAAAAACCACCCCTTTTCTATCGAGTTCAGATCCTAACGTAGGCTGCTAATAAGTGCTCCATAATCTTACACACTACTGAAGTAAGACTGATGGGTCTATAGTAAGTCGTGTGAGTGCCTTCTTTCTCTGTGTGTGTGTGTGAGAGAGAGAGAGAATGGGTTTCATTCTCTTCTATCCAACTCCGAGCGTTTCTTTGTATGAGTGTTTAAATGTCCCACTAATTGGCTCCGGCCTGCGTGGAAGAGAGAGAGAGAGAGAGAGAGAGAGAGAGAGAGAGAGAGAGAGAGAGAGAGAGAGAGAGACTTCCAACTCCTGCTGGGAACTCGCCAAACAGTGTCCAGCTTCTTCGTCCTCTTTGTTCTTCTCCACGCAGGTGTTTATTATTTCTTTACTCCTCCTCCTCCCTCCTCTGTGTGTGTGTGTGTAATTAACGTGCGGCAGGTTCGAGTGAAACTGAGCCAAGAAGAAGGAGCAACAGTTGTAGGGAGGGAGGGAGAGAATAAGATAAAGGAAACTTAAGCTTGAGTAACTCGTTACAAAACGCACTATATATATATATAACGGCTTAAACATTCTCTAAGCAACCTTCATCAGCCGCGAGAAAATAAACACAGCAAATAATCTCGGAAATATTATATTATATTAACAGATGTAAAAAAAAGAATGTTCTGTTATCGATATCTCGTAGTATTCGGTTACTGAATTTTTATTAATTGATTTTGATTGTTCCTCTTGATATCACTTAGTTATATTTATACTCATTCCCAAAGAGATATATAACCATCATAGAGAGGACGATTACAGCGCCCTGGGTGGCAGCAACTAACAACAGGAGGGACAATCACAATGTCTACGGTGGTCAAGAACTTTGACCACCGTATGTACTGTGTTAAATGACTGAGGTTGAATAATCGTGTATTTTTGTGATTAAAATATATTGTTTTTCATCCGAAATCATGCCAAATGTGTGTGTGTTCAGCGTACAATTGTACTAATCGTAGTTCAAAAACAACTGGAATATCGTATTTTAAGTAAATATCATCATATTTTCACTTTTGACAGCACGTGTTTGTAACTTCGATATTTACCAAATTTCTGATCTTCGTGGTGCTCTAGAATATGCAAGCCCATGCTCTTGTTCTTTTTATGAAAGTAGTTCTCTGTACTGTAATTAATGAATGTGTTTTATTTCGTTTAACCTTGATCCCTATCAACTTTCAACTATATTTAATGTCAGTCTAGATGCATTTAGATGTTACTTGTACAACGTACAATTGTATAATTTGTAAAAAAAAGTAAAATTTTAGATATTGGGAGTAATCTTTATTATAGACTGATGAGCGAGATGCTTCATCATATCTCATCTAATAATTCGGCATTAATATCAGAAATGACTGATTTAAAACAAAAATTATAAATTAACTATTATAAAGTTTCCTGTTCATTAACTGTCAATGTTTACATGTTGTATTTAGCATTGAGATGATGTTAATGAGCCCTTTTATCCGTGTTAACTTTAATTTCGGCACTTTCCTTGTGTGACAACAGAAATAATTTACAATTTTTAAGTGATGTGTTATATATATATTATATGTAATGAAACACTTTCTAGCTGGTTTCCGCTCATTTGTAACTTTAATACATATGTATATATATAGTTTTTAAATATTGATTTACGAGATACGCTTCCTGCACGTATTCCTAAGTCCACCTCAATTCAATGCCATGCAGCAGACGAGGACAGGACACGCCCCCACCTTACCATTCAAAAAATGGCGCCTGAGCCTTCAATTTGCTTCAAATATGGCGGCGCCTTGTGTCCAGCCAGTCTATGTTGTTTATATATGTCTTTGCTCATTCCCTTATTACGTACGTCATCTGAAGTGACGTCATCAACCAACTACCTTGATGAAAAAGAGAAAAACCGAGAGGGAAAAAACTCGGTGACTTGTTCCTGTTAATAATAAATAAAAAATAGTAGTAAATTGGTAAATGAAAATGTCATTAATAAATCGTAAACCGACATTATCTTCAATAATTGTAGAAAAAAAAGGATACAGCCCCAAATTTCTCGTCAAGATACATTTAAATTTATTTAATACATCTAAAACATTTTCGACCATACTTATGAATTTAATATGCGGTAAATTTTTAAATGGACTAATCCGCTTAGCGTATTACAGCCTCCAATAGTGTTCCAAATTGACATTATTGTTTCTCTAGAAATTATATCTTTTGTATATGTTATGTATACTTTTTCTTTTATTTGTCTATCATTGTATACATAGTTTCTTTTACTATCTCTCTCTTTCTCTCTTATTGTTTTGTACTCATATTCTTGATATGTTGTTGTATTCATCATATTTTGTTTGCTCTGCTTTGTTTTATTTTATTTTATCATTGTATACATAATTTTCTTTACTCACTCATATGTTGTATCCATATTTTTTTGTTTCTTATATTCGTATTCTTAGTGTGTGTGATATGTAGCATATTCTCTTTGACTTGTCCTATTTCCTCAATAGAGGACTAATGGATCCAATAAATCTTATCTTATCTTATCTCTCCATGTTCTGTTCTTACCCCGCACACTTACCTGTATTTTTTTGGGGGGGATAACAGGTTACACGAGGCTGTTCCAGACACTGGCATATATCCCCCCCCCTTTAAATACCATAGAAAATACTACAGGCTACATACAACATGAGGGAGTTCAAGAAACTGGTAACTACTCTTTAAGAACATAGGAAGGGAATTGAACAAAACGGGAGGGGGGGGATTGCAGAAGGGAGACTAAGGCGGACAAGGGCACTGTTGTATGAAAGGGTGGATCTTTGGGGGAAAGGGGGGATGAGGGCGGAGGAGGAGGAGGTGTCGCAGGCTACATGAGGGTTATTTTCTTTTTTTTGGGAATAACAGGAAACTTGAGGGTGTTCTAGAAACTAGAATAGGAAGGGAATTGAAAAAAAAAATGGGAGGAGGGCAGATGTGGAAGGTAGATAAGCGTAGCCAAGGGTTAACTCAGGCACCTCGCGGTAATTAACACAAAAAAGATGTAGGAAACCCCCCCTAGAAAAAAAACCTACAAAACGAAATCAAGCATTTCTTGCTGTTGTTGTGGTATTCGGTCCTAAGACGGGTCTGATGCAACCCTCACATCCTCCCTAATCTGCTTAGCGTATTCTATCCTTGGCCTCCCTCTTCTGTTCTAACCCACACACGCACACACACACACTTCCCTCTAATGCTCGTGCCTTAAAACGTGGCCTATTAATTTAACCTTTCCCCTTGGTGAACGTCCTCCATATTGTTTTCGCTTTTCCCCTATTCTGTTTAGAACTTCCTCGTTAGTGATTCTATCCACTCCACCTCATCTCATTCTCCTACAGCACCACATTTCAAAGGCTTCTATTCTTTTCCTTCCCCTAACTCCAACCGTCCACGTTTCGCAGCTATATTTCTCCACGCTCCATACAAACATTTTTAGCAACGATTTCCTAATATTCACACTTACGTTACCCGTAAGTAAATCCTTCTTTTCCTGCAAAAACCTTCCTTGCTATCCTGTGGCTATCCTACTCTAGTTATTTCGCTTCCCCAAGTAGCAGATTTCCTTAACTTCCGTCGAAAGATTATTTAATAAGTAAATAATACTTTATTAATAATACATTTGAAGAGTTTGCTTCTATTATGACTAATTTACATTAAAGTACTGTTAAATCAGTCGCTAAATAAAAAAAAAACTGTACCGCCATCTATAAGCATTTATTGAATTTAGTGCTCTTAAGAGATTCCTCCTTACAGCATGAGGACATTCATATGTTTAATTATGAATGACGTATACGTTGAAGCCTAAAATTTAAATTACTTATCAAGTGTTGCGCAGATCCTCTTGTAAATTTTCTTTTACAACCAATTAACTAGTCTTTAAACAACCCGATTTATTTTTCAGTCCAATTCACATATCCTCCTCCTCCTCAGTAGCTTTCGACTATATTGTCATTTTCAACAACAAAAAACAGATACATATTAGCTTAAATTTACATTAAATAAACAGTAAAAATAACATAAGATTGAACAATTTTCTTTACCCGTTATCTAATTTAACGCAGGTTTCTTTTACTACTTTTTACCCCTTTTAATAGCTTTCAGTTGTCCAGTAGATAGACTCTTTTCTTCTTCGTCTTCCACCGAACTCCAACCCTTGTTTTGTCCTTCCGCGGATGACGTCAAACACTAAATACTGACTATAGTTAAAAGCAACAGATTATTATGGATATTAACATGAAAGCTCCTGTCGATAAATAAATATTATTTTTGAGGACTCAGAATTTAATTAGGCAATTAACTTGTTTGTGATTGTTAATAGTGAGGATATATATTTTTTTTAAAAATAAAAATCTTGAATAATACCTCCATTATTTATTATCAATACTTCTTTCAGTATGTTCATGGAAACAAAGTCAAAGAGGTTTCACAGAAGGAAACACATATATGTTGGGTGTTTTTCTTGTAAAAGACTGTATATAATGTATTTAATTTTCCCATCAAGAAAATAAATATTTACACTTAGAATTTTAAATTGATTTTTAAAAGTAAACAAAAAAAATTGGACTTATGCTTGGGAAGGAAAAGAAAATGAAAAAAAAACCTTGGTTTAAAACCGTCTTAGTTTTAATAAATAAATAAAATTATACTTAATTAATTTGGATTATTGTTATATATATATATGTGTGTGTGTGTATAAAGGAGCTTTGGCCAAATAAAATGACCAAATTATCTAATCATTAAAAAATTTACAAATATACATTATATAAAAAAGAAACTTTTATTACCATTTGTTATAAAATCTTTTTTGCAATACATAATTCAAATAATGTTTTTAATTAGTTATTTTTTATACGTAAATGACTATTGTTTGTGGCAAAAGCTCCTTTATTTATTTAAAATTATTTTAACAAATTAATTATGCTTTAAAAAGAATAATTACTTTTATTTACGTTCAAAAAAATTATTAATGGGCCCTGCGCACTATTAAAATTATACGTATCAATTATAGGGGACGATTGTTTTAATTTCAAAGCGTGGGGTAAATTATTGGGGTAACTACGTGCAGCAGAGATTTCACGTCCGTGACGAACCTGTTTCATCTTCTCAGCGATTCCGGAAGTTCGATCCCACGGTCGACGCGCAAAGAACTCCGGACCTGGTTCTGCCCGGTTTTCCTCCTCCTTCACTCGAACAAACACAGATCCTTGCTCGCTCTTCCTTCTAACTCAAGAGCAACAACGCTCGCCTTCCTTTCTTTCAACTCTCGATCAACACTGTCTTATTATTCATTTCTATCTCATCTCCTAATTCTTCGGCTCCCTGTTCCCTTCCACTTCGACCAACACCCTGTTTCCTCTGCCTCCTCGTCCTTTCAACGTCTTGAACAATTCTCCAGCTTCCTCCTCCCTATCAACATCTTGTTCTGTTCTGTTCATTTTACGTGTCCTCACCTCCCAGCTAAACTCTTACCTTCCCCTTTGGAAAGCGCTTCCCCCCGCGTGACGTGTGTTCGCCAATCTTTATGCGTCCTTCGTCTAGCGCCGTAATTTCTGCTGACGAAGAGAATAGTGTCCTTGGGAAATTTTTAAGGGTGAACGTCCCTTCAGAAAAACAAGCCTAATATTTTTTAAGCCGCAGACAGGCACCCTTGAAATTCCAACCTCTTTCCTGCCTGTCTCCGAAGCTAGAATATTCTAACAGAATTTTGATCGTTTAAAATCAAACAAGTGCGGTTAAAATTAGGGAGGGGTCCTACTGCTCTATTCTATTAAAATTTTAATGAAAATAATTACAATATATTTTTTGGTTTATTAAAATTGAGACTGATGTTTGCTTTTCATTTCTGTTACACTTAAATGACAATTGGGCTATTAACACGAAAAATTACTTGAAGACTTTAAAACTATTAATTAACTACTGCGCCTTATAAAACAATTCTACTTACTGTTTGTTTGTTCAATCAACGATCTCCTATAAAGGAGAATTTTTTGACGAACGAAAAGGTAGGTCGCCGATTGTATACTAATGTCAACGGTTCTGTAATTAACTAACATCTCTGACTTACTCGTCTTTGGTTGTGTTGTTTGCAATACTTATACTTAACATTCTAGAATCTCTGCCAATCTTTAAATTTGAGATATTTCGTGTGGTAAATGAACGATTGTATACTAATGTCAAAGGTCGTCTTTGGTTCTGTTGTTTGCAATACTTATACTTAACATTCTAGAATCTCTGCCAATCTTTAAATTTGAGATATTTTGTGTGGTAAATGAACGAAAAGGTAGGTCACCGATTGTATACTAATGTCAAAGGTTCTGTAATTAACTAACATCTCTGACTTACTCGTCTTTGGTTGTGTTGTTTGCAATACTTATACTTAACATTCTAGAATCTCTGCCAATCTTTAAATTTGAGATATTTCGTGTGGTAAATGAACGATTGTATACTAATGTCAAAGGTTCTGTAATTAACTATCATCTCTGACTTACTCGTCTTTGGTTGTGTTGTTTGCAATACTTATACTTAACATTCTAGAATCTCTGCCAATCTTTAAATTTGAGATATTTCGTGTGTTAAAATTTGCGAACTTGTTAAACTGATAATTAATATCTTAGTTTTTTTTGCGTACGTTCTAAATTTGTCCGTTACAATTTCACGTTGATTTATTACCTTATATATAAATAGCTGCTATTCTGTTCGCTGGAACTTGAGAGCAGCCTTTTATTTCTGTTTTGGCACCGTGGCGCCTTCTCTGCTGTCCTTCTTCTTCTTTCCATTCTTCTGGGTGGAAAGGGAAATAATGACGACGACTAAAGACTTGTTCAGTAATTAAAAGTGACAAAGCTTCTTTTTTGTTATAACTATCTTTATTAGATGTCTTTTGGTACAAAAAAAAACACTTAACAAATTGTGTTTCTTCTTCTCTCCCAACTCTGTTTGTGCTTCTTCTCTTCTATTAATAATAATTTATTTACTTTTGGTCCTCGTGATTACTGTTAAAATAATTAACATTCCAACAACGTCTTAGATTTCTTCTTTAATAATAAACGTACAAGGGAAAAAAAAAGATGTTTTATTCTCCGGTCATGACCTCCATGAATTCTAGAGAAAGGAGAATAAAAGGAAAACAAAATTATCACTTCAAGAAATTTCTTAAATACTTTCTCAATAATTAAATAAATATATATATTTAGTAAACGTAAAGCGTAACTCGACGTCTGAAAGTAATTTTCCTATAATGGAATTTTTTTTTAGTTTCTTACGCTGGTCACGATTTTTTCTTTCTCCTGGGATGTTGTTGTAGTGATATTCAGTCCTAAAACTGGTCTGATGCAACCCTCCATGGTAACCTACCTTGCGCAAGGCTTTTCATTTCCGCATTACTACCACATCTTCCTTAATCTGCTTAGCTGATTCCATTCTTCCTCATCCATAATGCTTTTTTTACAAGACTCTCATGCCTCAAAACGTGGCCTATTAATCTAACCCTTAAAAGTCTTCCATATTGTCGTCTATTACCCTATTCTGTTTATAACTTTCCTTTTTAGTGATTCTATCCACCTCATCATCTCATTCTCCTATAGCACCACATTTCAAAGGCTTCTATTCTTTTCCTTTCCGCAACTCCTATCGTCCACGTTTCGCACCCATATAACGCCATCCTTCAAACAAAAATTTTTAACAACTATTTCGTAATTTTCACAATTATATTACCCATAAATAAATTCCTCTTCCTTGTCTGTTCTATCCTACTCTAGTTATTAAGCTTCCCAAGTAACAGAATTACTTACCTTACTCCAAAATATCTCTTCCCAATCCAACAGCCTTTGATATCCCACTCATCCTCCCTAATTTTCTTAACGTATTCCATCCTTGGCCTCCCTCTTCTGTTCAAAATATGCTTTCCCATTTTAAATCCCTTTGTTATTCCACTATTACTCATACAACATCTCCATCACCTTGGTTTTCCCTCGATTAATCCTCATATTCAACTCTTTCTCCAGGTCTACGTTTATGCCATTTATTATGGTGACCAAGTCTTCTTCTGACTCCCCTAATACTACAGTATCATCGACAAAGCGTAGGGATTTTATTTCCTCCCCTTTCATTATGATACGTTTTCTATATTCCGTTTTAACTTTCTTCATCGCCTGCTCTATTAGTCAGTTAAAAAGTATGGGCGACAGACTGCTGCATCCTTGTCTTACTCCTTCCTTAATTTCTGCTTTTGTTTTCTTGATCTTCAATTCTAATTACTGTTGACTGCCTTCCGTGGAGGTTATGTATAAGCCGTTTTTCTCCCTGAGGATACCGGAAATTTGGTAAATTAATTTTTCTTTTTTTTTTGTTTTCATTAGTTACTTCAGTATTCACGTTTTGTGTTAGTAAAATAGTATATGCAATTCCGAAATATAATCCGACGAAAGTGTGTTGAACGGAATAACATGTGTAAAAGGATTGAACGATTGCCCAGAGATATAAAAAGGTGTAGAATGTAATTTCAGATGACGCAGCAAACTACAGGGAGTAGAGAAAGGCCAGATAATGCAGAGACGGCTGAAAGGGGGGGATATAACGTGTAGAAAAGTCAGAAAGTGCAAGATTTCGAAAAGGTAGATAATGTCTAATGTTTCACATAGTGGAGAAAAGGCCGGAGTAACAGAAAATATGTGGCAGGAGGCAGATAAATTAATTGGAAATGAAGTAACGATGAAAGAAACTCTCAAGAGTCCTGATTTGACTACCACGAGGAAAAAGATTGACCCAAAATAGAGGATTGACTTCCACCGGAATCTATATATTTTATTTTTCTACTGTAATCAGTGGGTTACTGGTTAAATATAAAATAAACGTAATTACTCTCACCTTTATTAAATTGTCTGTGTGAATTTCTATTTTTCATTTTTTATCTTTTCGTTTCAAAAATAAGTTATTTTTGTTATCCTCATAATTATTATCCGTCCCCTACATTTATTATTATCATCAACAACAACAACAACATTACCGTCGAAGTCAACAGTTCCTGAGCCGTCGGTATCGATTTCTTCTATCATCATGTCCAGGTCATCGCTGCTGATCTTGTCGTCCAGCTCCTTGAGGATTTCTCTCAGGACGTCAGTGGTGATGTAGCCGTTACCTGAAGAAGAAGAAAAGACCAAAAAATGAAGCAGAATTTATATACTCTGTAAAGGAAAAATAAATGAGGAAGAAAACGAACCTGATAAGTAATGGGTAATAAAATTCTTTTTCGATCACTGTTTTGAGAATTATTTTATTTTAAAACTGGTAGGTTTCTGCAGTTATGCTCCCATATTCCTCCTAATTGTATAACAAATCCATCTATACATTGATTACAATTCAGTTCTTAAAAGGCTTTATAAAATATGAGATCAAAGCTCGTAAATAGAATATAAAAAATTTTTTCATACCTTGTACTTACGAACTATTTTATATTATCCCTATTTTCCGTGTTGACAATTCTAAAAGAAAAAATTGTGTTGTTTTACACGTCTCCGTTACAAATTGTCGGAAAACCTCGCTTGATCTTGCGCAAGCCTTTTCATTTCCTTAAAACTATCACAACACGCATCCTCACTAATCCACTTAGCGTATTCCAACCTTGGCCTCCCTCTTCTGTTCTTACCCCACACACTTCCCCCTAAAGATAATTTTACAAAAACCTCGAGTCCAAAAAACGTGGCCTATTACTCTATTCCTTCTCTTAGTCAACGTCCTCCATTTTGTTCGCTTTTCCCCTATTCTGTTTAGAACTTCCTCGATTGTGATTCTATCCACCTCATCTCATTCTCCTATAGCACCACATTTCAAAGGCTTCTAATCGTTTCCTTTCCCCTGCTCCTATCGTCCACGTTTCGCACCAATATATCGCCATTTTTAGCAACGATTTCCTAATATTCACACTTATATTACCCGTAGGTAAATCCCTCTTTTTCGCGAAAGCCTTCCTTGCTATCCTGTGCTATCCTACTCTTTATTGCTACTATACTTCTAACATCCCTAGTTATTACGCTTCCCAAGTAGCAATATTCCTTAACTACCGTCAAAATATCCCTTCCCCAATCTAACTGCCTTTGTTATTTTTCCACTCTTTCCCATTCTACACTTCATTGTCTTGGTTTTCCCTGTATTAATCCTCTTTCCCCAGGACTACGTACCTGCAATTTGTTATGGTTTCAAAGTCTTCTTCTGACTCCCCAAATACTCCAATATCATCGGCAAAACGTAACGTTTTTACTTTTTTCCTTGCAGTATGATTCCTTTTCCATATTCCGTTTTAACTTTCTTCATCGCCTTTTCTATATATATATAGCGGATCCGTCGTTCCGCCGTATTCGAGGATTTCTCAATTCCTTTATGGCGCCAGAACGACACAACCTGCTCCTTCCACTGCCCCATAGCGACTGCCCTCGTCTCGCCAGACCACATTGTTGGCCCAGGTTGCGTCAGTTCCTCAACAATTGCAACTCGCAAGCTGGCCTGCATTGTTGTGTGTAACTATATATATGTTAAACATAGATTATGAGAATTATGAGAATAGTAGCCCAATGCCCGACCTACCTGATGCAGGTTTTCTAGGGTTTAACCTGCATCACTTCTGGTGTCACAACGGGGTAGGATCCTTAAACCATAGCCTGGGGGCCCTAGTCAGCCCTAGGCTACTATGCTTTACCTTCCGCATACCCCCCTATTCAATTCCATTCCTATGCTATTAAAGGGGAGTTGCCTGGTTCAGGATCACCCTCATTTAGCCTGTTAACCCTACCCCCTTTCCCAAAAAAAGTGTTACCTAACAATTTTCTTTTTATTGTATTTTAGTTAACTGTTTCCTTACCTTCCTTGTCGTAGAGCCTGAAGGCTTCACGAAGTTCTTGCTGCATGGCTTCATGGTCCTCTTCAACCAGGAACTTGGCTGCCAACATACAGAACTCCTCGAACTCCAACTCTCCCGATCCTAGTGAGAAAAAAAATCGATGATATATATATATATATATATATATATATAAAAATCCCTCGTTTTCCCGAAAGCCTTCCTTGCCTGTGCTATCCTACTCTTTATTGCTACTATACTTCTAAAATCCCTAGTTATTATATACATATATATATACGGGGTTTTAAAAAGTCCTACACGTGTTGGGCACTGGGAAGTTTCTGATTGGTGCTTAAGCCTGTGACGTGGCCGAGTCCCTGTGACGTCACGCTCCCTTCAAAACCTCACTCCGTTCCATTACGTTACCTTACGCTCCTTATTTCCGCAATCAACCAACTTACCTCACCGCGAGTTAAGGATGTTCCACTTCCAAAAGAGAATCAGAAATCCCACCATGAATTTAAAATGGTCCAAAGGTCCCAGATAATTTTAATATTAGTCTCGATACACGCCGCTCAGCTGCAGAGTTTTTGTTTTTGCAAAAATGTATTTCTTACCGTCAGAGTCGACCTCTTCCAGGATCTCCTCGACCATGTCGTCGTCCAGCTTGGTGCCCAACATCTCGAGGATGGTCTTGACCATGTCCGTGCCGATGCATCCTTTCTTCTCGTGGTCGAAAGCGTCGAAGGCCTTCTTCAGCACTGTCCGAGAAGAACAAACGGCGTCCTTATCGTTAAAGAAGACTTGGAACCCTTAATAAATGGCATGAATGTGGTCATGGAGATTGATAGAGGGAAAACCAAGGTAATGGAGCGTAGTAGGGGAAACAGAGGAATAACAAAGGCTGTTAGATTCGGAAGGGATATTTTGGGAAGCGTAATGACTAGGGATGGTAGAAGGATAGTAGACATAAAGAGTAGGATGGCACACGCAAGGAAGGCTTTCTGGAAAAAAGAGTAATTTACTTACGAGTAATATAAGTGTTGATATTAGGAAATCGTTGCTAAAAATGCTCGTATGGAGCGTGGCGTTATATGGGAGCGAAACGTGGAAGATAGGAGTTGGGGAAAGGAAAAAAAAATAGAAGCCTTCGAAATGTGGTGCTAAAGGAGAATGCTGAAAATCAGATGTGGTGGATAGAATCACAAACGAGGAAGTTACGAGCAGAATAGGGGAAAAGCGAACAATATGGAGGACGTTGACTAAGAGAAGGGATAGATTAATAGGCCACGTTTTAAGACATGAGGGTCTTGTAAAATTAGCATTAGAGGGAAGTGTGTAGGGTAAGAACTGAAGAGGGAGGCCAAGGATGGAAATATGCTAAGAAGTTTATGGGATGTGCTTGTTATGCGGAAATGAAACAGCTTGCGCAAGATGGGTTTTCATGCAGGGTTGCATCAGGCCAATCTTATGACTTAAAATTAAATTGGTAATAGTGGTAGGACATCATATTAGCCGGCATTGACGTATAAATTTAAGACGAAAATAAGATACTCACGGGCAATCTGATCGGGTGGAAGTTCATCCTGAAACAACGAGGAGAAAAGAAAGAGAATTAGAATCGTTTGAAAAAGTTGATATTTGTAGTGTAAGTAAAATTTTTAATTGAAAGATTGAACCTATGTGAAAAGAAAGAGAATTAGAATCGTTTGAAAAAGTTGATATTTGTAGTGTAAGTAAAATTTTTAATTGAAAGATTGAACCTATGTGAAAAGAAAGAGAATTAGAATCGTTTGAAAAAGTTGATATTTGTAGTGTAAGTAAAATTTTTAATTGAAAGATTGAACCTATGTGTGTGTGTGATTGCAGTTAACCCAAGACGAACAAAAATAATTATTGACGGATTGTTTTCAAGTAAATTTTCTCATATGTTACCTTACACCCAAGACTGATGAAATACATATGTTATATGTAGAAAATAATGCTCATAAAAGCAACGTTAAGTACTCGGATTTGTACAACCTTTTTCTTTGTTGCCAAGGGTGTGGTGAGGTTCCTTAGTGAGATTGAGAATGGAGAGAGAGAGAGAGAGAGAGAGAGAGAGAAAGAGAGAGAGTCTGGTGACATCGCGATCGCGGTGCTTGACGCGATCATAAACGAAAAAAGATAATCAACATCAACTTGGAAAATGATTTGTTTACTGAACTCATATAAAATGTCGTGCACTCGTGTGAGGCAACACAATATTTAACATAGTCATTCAGATCATTTTTGGAGATACTGTACCGGACACTCATAATTTGGAAATCTCCAGACGTTCGCTTCTGCCCATTGGAGGAATACGAGCAAGGTCATCAAGGTAAGGGCGAGCATGGCTGCCGATTCACTTGCACGGTTCCTACTACTAGACGTAATTAAGAGGAAAGGGTTTCGTCACATGAGAGAAATCAGTCAGCACCTTTCCGTCACATGACTGAGTCACGTCACTGCGGATTCTCTAAATGATTTGTGACCAGTGCCAAAATAAAATACTTCTCATTCTCATTCTGTCTTATTTCGTCACAAAGTATTTTTTTCCCTCCCTTCTCGGCTTCATCAGTCATCAAGAATTAATTTTCTGTCTATTACCATTATCAACCCTTACGGGACACCACCATAAACCTCATCTAAGAAAATGTCCCAATTCTAATGTGATATACATTGCAAGCCATCAGACGTACCTTATTCAGACAGCAAATATAACAGCAGAAAAAACAAAAAGGGGGGTTTAAGAAAATAAATGTATGAAAAAAAAATTGATACGGAGTCAGAAATCACTCTGGATGAAAAGTTGTTCATTTAGTATATAATAATGTAAATAATACATGTTTTATAATGAAGTAAATTAAAAAGTTATTTGCAAAGTAAAGGGAACAAAATTCAGTATAAGGATCAATTCAAAGTTAATGAAATTATAACTGAACGAAAATGGACCAATCTTATTTGAAACCAAAAATTTATTGTATATAAATGGAAGTCATAATAATAGAACCTAGAAGTGGCCATTTAAAGGTAGAAGAAAAATTATAGTAAATAAGTACGTTTTAATATACTTATACATTGTATACAAAGCAGTCAAATTGAAAAAAATCATAATTAACAAAGAGAATTACCACTAAAAGTTATAATCAAAATTATATATTATCATAATGTTGGTATTAAATTTACAATAAAATAACAGATTAATTTAAAAATATTGTATTTATAATTAAATAACTGCTATGAAATATTCCAAAAATAAAATTAAAAATGATAAATGATCATGAACATAGTGAATATGAGATGTGAAACAATATTATTTTTAAAATAATTATTACATTCAGTGCAAATATAGAAATAATGATAGATTCTATATAGTTGTAAAAATTATATATAACTCAAAAGGAAACAGTAGAAATGCAACCAATTAATAAATTGTGGTTAAATTTTAGAACAAAAATGAGAATGAAAATGTCAGAAAAGGTAAAAGCAGTTACTATAAATACACTTACTAAAAATCAACAAATAAATATAAAATAATGAAACATAGCCCTAGAAATCAGTCATAATAGATTTAGTCACTGAATAAATTAAATGTTACATTGCATAATTAAAAAATTAAAATGATCTTGTCTTTGGTCAATATTTCACTATTTTGTCACATATTAAATAGTTGTATTAATGAAAAAAATTTTCAACCTAAATTTAGTATTATTATGAAATAAAATGGAAATGGTTGAAATATAAAATTAAATTACATGAATTCAGATGAAATGAATACTCAAAAAGTAATGGAAATCAGTAAATTGAGAAAGAAAAGAATATTTAGTCTTGTAACAGTTATGAAAATGAATTACATTTGAAAAATTATACAGCACTTCAACAGTAAATAATGAAAATATAGGGTAAAATATGTTGTATGAAAAATAGACTTCTAGAGGATTATATCCTTATTTCAAAAGTAAGATCAAATGAAATTAGGCACTGAAACACCCATATAAATAAATTGCAATGCAAGAGTGGGAAATATTTTAGAAATTAATTCAAATATTGTGAAAAAAAATTAGTAGTTGGTTAATAGTAATTAACCAAATATTATAAAAAAATATATATTCTCCAAATTGTAAACTCTTTTTAAATATATTACATAACAAGCTGAAGCATGGAAATTGTTAATATTCAAACTATTTCTCAAACCATAAAAAACTTTAAATTCAATAAAAATTTCAGAAACTTGAAGACCCGAATAATTTGGGTTTGAAAAGGCAAAATTAATGTGTTTTTTTTAAAAAAAGGTAGACGGGGTGTAATTTTAATTATATAGATATTAGAATTATAAATATTAGAGCAAACATTATTTTTTAATAACTGAGTGTGTTAAAAAGGAAGTAAAAATAAGTATTTATTTTTTAAAAAAATAGTTGGATTGCATAAAACCATTCTAAAATATAACGACACAGTGGGTTAACAATGGGGAGTTAAGTAATTTTACAGAGTATTGTCGAGCCCGGAATCTTTCCCATTGTTTCCGAAGATCCGGAAAATGGGAAACGTTTCTTACATCTAACTGTAAAAAAAACTGCAGGGGGGGGATGATGTGGGAATAATTGAAGGTGATTGGTTGAGGCAACATGAGTACGGTCACATCATTAATAAATAAATAAAAACGTTATCAAATTTCAGTTGATCAAAAGAGCCTCCTCTGTGGATCTCTGATCCGTTCCTCACACCTGAAGAAGACGGTTGTTTCGACCGTTCGAAACGTCGGAGACTGATTTCCACCAATCGGAACGTGCACAGTGACCATGTTATAGGACAGTGGTTTGTCATGGTTGTTGTTACTCACCATTTTCGGCTAGTTGAGTCTGATGGTGACTGATGGATGCACTTCTCTCCTCCCTGTCAAAGAGCCGAGTCCGTCCAGACGACTGAATAAACTCCCCCTTTCTCTCTCTCTCTCTCTCTTTCCCCTTACGACCTCTCACTCCGCTAAATTTACGCGTCCGAAATGTCACCTTCGTCACAAGTCCCCCTAGTAAACCTCATTTTTTTTTTGTTTCCCTTCCCTCTCCCAACCCCCCTTGTAATTTTCCCTCTCCGTCTCTTTCTGCGTCAGTATTAAAGTGTCTTTGTAGCCCGTTGCTGTTTAGTTAGCTGACATTTCAATCGGCGGCCAGAAAATGTCCGACATCCCAGTCATCCGTCAACAGCTATACACACACACACACACACTCACACAAATTTGGTTCCATTGCGTCTGTCCGTATCTTCCTATCGTCAACCTCGTTCGAAAGTCAAATCAACCCTGGTCGAAGTCTTCTGGAACATTCCTATAATGAATGAAATTAAATAGTAAGTCACAATCAGACTGAAATGAGGGGGAAAATATCCCTCCGAAATACAGTGAAGTCATCAGGAACCTTCAGTAAGTAAATTTTGTGCAAGTAGGGCCACAGGGGGTCATAGGAAGGAAAAAGTAAAACAGCTAGGTTGGGAGGAGGTATTGTCAGAAAGGAGGGAGGGAGAAAGCAAGACTGCATAAGCTTATACGGGGGGCAAAAACCATGGATTGGGGAATTAGCTACAAAATGCAAAAGCCCAGTTATATAGGTAGATGATGAGAAGAGGATCATCACCAATTCAAAGTGAAATATAGAAAACAAAAAAAAACAGATGTTGGCAAATTCTCATTCCTAAATAGGACTATCAACGACTGTGGAATAATTTACCTGTGGCAGGAGGAGTGTTTGGAGGAGGGAGGAAATCCTCTTCAAGAAAATAAATTTAGGTCAAATCTGAAAAAAAAAATCGTGTGAAGTGAAGTGACTGATATTTTTTTAATATAAATGTGTTTCCGAATATAAAAAACTAAAGTGAAGTGAAGTGAAGTGTTTCTCTTTTCTCTTTCAGGGCATCCACAGAACATGTTTATCTCTTTCTTTAGTTTATAATTATGTATATTTAATTATGTATCTGCCACCAGGGGGCGGGGATTTGCGCCCAATTGTAGATTATTAGCAAATACAAATACAATAAATGAGTTTGGCTAAGAAAGAATCACTGCAGGGCATGAAAGTCTTAGACAGCAACAGTAAGAAATGGAGTCCAAATGGATGAAAATAAGGATCCCTCTCTTCTGCATACCTTATTATTCACAACATATAGTAGCCAAGACGTTAGTTTAAAATTAAATCATTTCAAATAATAATCACACTCACCAAAAATTAATATATACACACACAGTTTCTTCCAGCAATCCATGGAGATCATCAGGTGGACACTACAAATATATATATATATATATATTATAGGAGTACAAAGACTCATAAATGTCCTCGGATAATTTGTATCACTTTTAATATTAGTGGATGAACGCTTACTTGCATTTGCGTTGTGTATTCAGTCCTAATACTGGTCTTCCATGCTGACCTATCTTGAGCAAGCCTTTTCATTTCCGCATAGCTACCACATCCTCCATAATATGCCTTGAATATTCCGTCCCTGGCCTGCCCTTTTCTGTTCTTACCCCTCACACACACACACACTTCCCTCTAATGCTAATTTTTTACAAGACCCTTACGTCTTAAACCGTGGCCTTTTAATTTTGTGTTTCCCAGTGTGTGTGTGTGTCCCTGGTGTTGTGTTTATATTGACTTTTGTCTATATACACTTTCTCTTACAAATTTATTTTAAGTTTATTTGTCTTTAATTATTTACTTTATTTAGTTCATTTTTAATTTTTAATGTATGACGTATCCTATTTCCTCAATCGAGGATTAATGGAAACAACAATAAATCTAATCTATCCCTTCTCTTGGTTAACGTCCTCCATATTGTTCGTTCTTCCCCCGTATTCTGTTTAAAACTTCCTCGTTAGTGATTCTGTCCACCCATCTGATTTTTCCTATAGCACCACATTTCAAAGGCCTCTATTCTTTTCCTGCCCGCAGCTCCTATCGTCCACGTTTCGCTCCCACATAACGACACGCTCCATCCGAACATTTCTAGCAATGATTTCCTAATATTTATACTTATATTAGGGTAATTAAATTTCTCTTTTTCGCGAAAGCCTTCCATTGCCTGTGCTATCCTACTCTTTATGTCTACTATACTTCTACCGTCCCAAGTAGCAGAATTCCTTAAGTCCCTGCAAAAAATCCCTTCCCAATCCTAAACAACCTTTTTTTACCATACAACACTCCATTACCTTGGTTTTCCCTCGATTAATCCTCATATTGAACTCTTTGTCCAGGACCACGTTCATTCCATTTATTATGGTTTCCAAGTCTTCTTCTGATTCTCCTAATACTAAAATATCATCGGCAAAGCGCAGGGGTTTTTCCATATTCCGTTTTATCTTCCTTCATTGCCTCTTCTATATACATGTTAAACAGCATTGGCGACATATTGCATCCTTGTCTTACTCCTTTCTAGATTTCAGCTTTATTTTCTTGATTTACTTGTCTTTTTTTTGGGTAACAGGCTACATGAGAGTGATCCTGAAACAGGCAACTCCCCTTTAATAGCATAGGAAGGGAATTGAGAAGGGGGGATGCGGAAGGTAGAGCAAGGTGGCCATGCAAGGGTTGACTAGGGCCCCCGGGCTATGGTTTCAGGATCCTACCCGGTGTTTCACCTAAAGAGATGCAGGGAAACCCCTAGAAAACCTGCATCAGGTTTTTTGATTAAAAGTTCTTATATTCTTTCAGTCGGAACTCATAACTGAAAGCTATGAACCTAAATTGAGGGACCAAGATGAAGGGTGCGGTAATTTTCTCGCAGGCGCTTCAGCCCAGAGTGACTGCGGGGCTCACCTGATCATGTCGGGAATGCCTCCTGCACTCTCTCTGGGTATTTTTTTTATCAAAGTTCTCATATGCCGAGACACCTTCACCTATTTTAGGAGGTATATGTACCGGGGTCAAAGACCTTGGGCATATGGCAAGAGTTGTCCGCTGATCCCATTGGATCAGTCGGCCAACTGCCTCCTGAAACTGGTGGAGACATGGAGAAGGGAATGCTGCGTCCCCACAGCAGACTCGTCTCCCGTCATTCGGAAGGGCGTGAGAATAGTAGCCAATGCCCGACCTACCTGATGCAGGTTTTCTAGGGTTTTCCCTGCATCTCTTTAGGTGAAACACCATGAGGGTAGGATCCTTAAACCATAGCCCGGGGGCCCTAGTTAACCCTTGCTAGGCTACCTTGCTCTACCTTCCGCATCCCCCCTTTTTCAATTCCCTTCCTATGCTATTAAAGGGGAGTTGCCTGTTTCAGGATCACCCTCATGTAGCCTGTTAACCAAAAAAAAACCATGATGAAGAAATCTTGACCAGACCAGGATTTCAAAACTCAAGACCTTCTCTTAGAAATAAAAAGGCATTAGGGCCAAAATAAACGTTGCGAGAAGATTTTAGTTTTTTAAGTTAGGGAGTCGAACACAACGCACCCCCTGTGCGATGTTAACAGTATCAATTAATTATTAAATTACTGGAACACACCTTTGGAGTTCCTGGTACAATTATCAAGAGTGTCGACTCGAAACGTTTTCCTGTCGTCGCACCGTGTTTGACTATTTATTTATTTTTAAATATATAAATGTCCTATTTAATGTTGAAAACTCCGCCCTCCGACGTTCGTAATTAATTAATTAATTAACCTTTTCAAGTGTTTGGTGTACACAGCAGCAGTGACAGGGACAGGGAAATTCTCCTGGGGGGGACAAGAGAGAGAGAGAGAGAGAGAGAGAGACTCGGGAAACGTGAAATTAATAATTTTACACGTGTCACATCACCACAGCTGCAGCGTATTGCAAATATTATTTTATATATATATATATATATATATATTCAGTCCACCCCGAAGCGTCGAAACGGAAACTAGTTCAATTACTGCAATTTAATTTAGTTTCTGGTAAACGAAATTACTGAAACGAACGGGGGTTAGAAAAAGGGGGGAGGGAAGGGGGTGGGTGGAGGGTAAAGCTCGAGCGAGGTAGCTTTGATGTAGACAAATTAAATTATTAAATTACGGAAGCAGCCAGGCTGTTAGTGTAATTTAATTTGGAATGGAATATCTACTATTATGAGGGACGGATCGACGGGGGAATTTGTTTTTATAGTGGGGGATTTTCTATTACTGAGCTAAATTCAATTATGTAACTTCATTTCGAGTACTGTGACAGTGGGAATTTTTTTTTTGTTTGTTTCTCTCGATGCGGGTGAATAGAGGTTGGGCTGCTGTGGAAACGTCCGCCGCCATATTGTCCCAACGTGGCGCTTTACAGATTCTCCTCTAACTATCTGTAAAACTGGCCAATAAGTCGGTCGGCATGTTGTTGTGGTGTTCAGTCCTAAGACTGCTCTGATGCAAAAAAAAACAACAACCTTGCACAAGCCTTTTCATCTCGGCATAACTACACACAGCCTACATCATCCCTAATCTGTTTAGACTTGACTCCCCGCTTCTGTTAACTTCCCTCCAGTACAAATTTCACAAGACCCTCGTGTCTTAAAACGTGGCTTATTAATCTATCCCAACTCTAATTTACACAACTAAAAAGATTCAAATTTATTAATAACAATTACAAAAAAAAAGGTTAAAATATGTACAGAGCAAAATTTATATTTTTGGGGTTCCAAATATATTCTCCTTTTTTCCCCCTGGGGATTTTGGGCCAAGTAGCAGTGGCACGTTTTAAAAAAAAACAAATCAACTGTGTTCAACAATGCATATGACAATGCGTGGGTTTCACCTGCGTCCAATTATTTAAGGCTCGGTCGTCCTTATTCAGGCCATCAGCAAAGGGGTCCAACTTTCCAGCTCATGGATCATCAGATTCACCAAAAACTGCTAACGTCCACGTCCAGACTCGCTGTCTTGCCAACGTGATAAAATTTATTAAAAAACTTTTTTTTTCGATCGATAATGTACGCCACAATATACTCCATTACAATTTTTAATTGCCGAAAAAAGTAATGAAATTAAACTAATTCTACTTAATTTTTTAATTTATTCAATTCAGGTTTATTAACAAGTAAAAGCGTAATTTTCTATCTTTACGTTTAAAATAAATAAAAAATACGGCCTATTAGTCAGAAAATACTACGTTTCATCCAAGTTTGTGGAGTTCTTCAGGTGACTGATAACGTTACAATTTCCCCCTTTCTTCCAACTAAAAAAACAAAATACTTAATTTCTTTGTGAAGGGGAACTAAAAAGAGGGCAAACGAATGACTGTATGTAGTACCGGTAAAATATATTTATTTCCGAGTTTACATAACGTCAGGATTTTATTTATTTACAGATTTTTTGGGTGTGCGTATTTCCTCCCAACTCCATCTACATTTCCGTCTTCTTCCTCCTCCTCCTCCTCCTCCTCCTCTTGCGCCTTTTCCAATCTAGTCGTCTATTCCGGTTTCTCGCAAATAGTTCACTCACTCACTCATCGCCTCCTGTCATCACCTCCATAAACTCTGCGCACAAAACAAATACAGTTTTGTTTATTAATCTGAAGTTTTATAAATTATGTGGGGACGAAACGATGTTAACTATTAAATGAAACCTTTATGTGTCTGGGAATCGGCTGAATTTAATTTAATATCTATAATTAAGTTTCTGTATGTGTGTATGAAATTAAATGTATGATCAAAAAATTGATACGTAGTCAAAAAAATCACTCTGGATGAAAAGTTGTTCATTTAGTATATAATCAAGTAAATAATAGAACTTAATACATGTTTTTTTTATAATTAAATAAATTAAAAAGTTACTTGCAAAGTAAAGGGAACAAAATCCCAGTATAAGGATCAATACAAAATTAGTGAAATTATTACTGAACGAAAATAGTCCAATTTTATTTAAAACCAAAAATTTATTGTAGATAAAAAAAGTGGCCATTTAAAGTTAAAAGAAGAATTATAGTAAATACGTACGTTTTAATAGACGTATATATATATATATATATGCTGTACAATGCAGTCAAATTGCAAAAAATCATAATTAACCAAAAAAATAATAATATCATAATGTTGGTATTAAATTTACAATAAAATAACAGATTAGTTTTAAAAAATATTGTATTTAAAATTAAATAAATGCTTTGAAATATTCAAAAAATAAAATTAATTAAAAGTGATAAATTATCATGAAAGTAGTGAATATGAGATGTGAAACAAAATTATTTTAAAAAATAATTATTACATTCAGTGCAAAATATAGAAATAATGATATATTCAAAATAATTGTAAAAATTATATATAACTGAAAAGGAAACAGTAGAAATGCAACCAATTAATAAATTGTGGTTAAATTTTAGAACAAAAATGAATATTGAAAATGGCGGAAAATTAAGGAGCACTTACTACAAAAACGCTTACTAAAAATCAACAAATAAATATAAAATAATAAAACGGTGTCTGTCTGTCTGTATGTTCCGCATACAAGTCTAAACGAGTGGAACAATTTCGACCAAATTTTGCATACATGTTCCTGGCGATCTATCTCAAAGAAATTACGGTAATACACGGCTACAACAACTTGGGACCGGGTGGTGGGGTTTTAATTTTGTAGATTTAGAAAAAGCGTCTGATAATGTGTACTGGAACACGCTATTAAGGATTTTTTTAAAGCACTGGAAGAAAATATCGAGAAAGGAGGTGTAAACATAACCTCTACAGCAGACAGGCAGCAGTAATTAGAATAGAAGGTAAAGAAAAGACAGCCGTAATCAAGAAAGGAGTAAGACAAGGATGCAGTCGGTCTCCGATGCTCGTTTACTTATATATAGAACAGGCGATGAAGCGAGCTAAAACGGAATATGGAAAAGCAATCATACTACAAGGAGAAGAAACAAAAACCCTTCACTTCGCCGACAAAACATTGTATTATTACGGCAGTCCAGAAGAAGACTTGGAAACCATAATAAATGGCATGAACGTGGTTCTGAAGAAAGAGTTGAATATGAGGTTTAATAGAGGGAAAACCAAGGTAATGGAGTGTAGTATGGGAAACAGTGGAATAACAAAATGTGTTAAATTGGGAAGGGTTATTTTGACGGAAGTTAAGGAATTCTGCTACTTCGGAAGGGTAATAACTATGGGATGGTCGAAGTAAAGTAGACTTAAAGCAAAGGCAAGGAAGGCTTTCGCGAAAAAGAGGGATTTACTTACGGGTAATATAAGTGTGAATATTAGAAAAATCATTTGCTAAAAATGTTCGTATGAAGCGTGACGTTATATGGGAAGCGAAACGTGGATGATAGGAGCTGCGGAAAGGAAAAGAATAGAAGCCTTTGAAATGTGGTGCTTTATGCGAATGCTGAAAATCAGATGGGTGGATAGAATCACAAACGAGGAAGTTTTGAACAGAAATAGGGGAAAAGCGAACAATATGGAGGACGTTAACCAAGAGAAGGGGATAAATTAATGGGCCACGTTTTAAGACACGAGGGTCTTGTAAAATTGGCATTAAAGGGAAGTGATAACAGAAGAGGGAGGCCAGATTAGGGATGATGTGGGTGTGCGGAAATGAATAGACTTGCGCAAGATAGGTGAGCGTCAGACCAGTCTAAGGACTGAATACCACAATAGACATTTAAAAGGACATTGATTAATTTTAGATTAGGAGTATTATGTACAAGTAATTTCATCATGTATCTTTCACCGGACCAAATTGTAGATCAACAACAAATACAAAATGTAAATGCTACTGAAAGCACACTTATTATAATAGTGACTTACAAAAAGGAAGACAGTACTTAATAAAACATAAAGATTCAACGCCTATAATTTCTTTATATATATTTATTTCTGTATTATATCAACATTTAACATTCGTAGTGCAAAAGAAATCTTTGCTTCGTTGCACTGGTAGTCAGTCTTTGGTCAAAGGTTGCATAGTTCCTCTGGAGGCTAGTATGTAATCGTTGAAGGCCAGACATTCAAATGTCATACGTCGCAGTTTTGCGAATATTAACGCAGGCCTGATTCCAGTTCGCTGTAAATTCTTATGAACTAATTTACGCAATTTCTAAGTGATAAGGTACGTTATTAATATTTTTAAATCGTATTTGAAACTTATTCTATTATTTAGTATTAATTTTGTCATTTTGTAACCGGAAGTAAAATATAACTTCAATTTTTCTTTGCTTCGTTGCACTGGTAGTCAGTCTTTGGTCAAAGGTTGCATAGTTCCTCTGGAGGCTAGTATGTAATCGTTGAAGGCCAGACATTCAAATGTCATACGTCGCCGTTTTGCGAATATTAACGCAGGCCTTGATTCCAGTTCGCTGTAAATTCTCATGAACTAATTTACGCAATTTCTAAGTGATAAGGTACGTTATTAATATTATTAAATCGTCTTTGAAACTTATTCTATTATTTAGTATTAAATTTGTCATTTTGTAACCGGAAGTAAAATATAACTTCAATTTTTTTTATATGTCGTTTTCGTAATTCAACATGTTTCTTTGCTGTAACAACAGTGGTATTGTAGATTTTTTTTTTGCTTCTACTGCGAGTGTGTTTCTTTGTTTTGTTGTTCGGGATCGTATTTTCCCCCTCTTAAGACGTGGATATTTATCCTCGCCGCTAATGGCGGTGGTCGGGACTCGCCAACATTGTGTTAAATTGTTTATTTGTTTGTTTGTTTGTGGTGGGTTGTTATTGCGCAGACACCAGGAGGGAAATCCCCCCTCGTGAATTACGTTTTCAACTACAAATATCAGCTTTTATCGTCTCTGAGATAGCGTTGACTTTTATGGTATCCGCACGTACCTTGGGGGGAACCTAAGGTGGTGAGAGATGATATCAGCAGCAGACGGTGCTTTTAGGGGATCAACGTGGAGACAGGAAGAACACTGTTCAGTTGAAATTTATACATAATTATGTAAAGCCTTGATTCTTCTCTTGGGGGGATTCAGGCGAATAAACTAACACTTTATCATTCCATTAAATTAGATAAAACGTACGAAACTATTTTGCCCGGATATTCTTTCTTATTTTGGTACAAAAACGTTTTATAAATATGGGAAATAGTGGACTAACAAAGGCTGTTTGGTTGGGAAAGGATATTGTGAAGGAAGTTAAGTAATTCTGCTACTTGGGCAGCGTCATAACTAGAGTAGGATAGCCACAAGCAAGGAAGACTTTCGTAAAAAAAAGAAGAGGAAATCTCTTACGGGTAATATAAGTATGAATATTAGGAAGGCATTACCAAAATTATCAGCATCTTATTAAGTTTTTTTTGGGTTGTTTGGTCACTTTTTTTTGGCGTTCTTGCCAATTTTTTCGCGGAATATAGCCGAGCATTTTCAAGGCTTGAAAAGGTCTTGAAAATGCTCGGCTGCTAACGAGCGAAAAAAAGTCATATAACAGTTTGTAGCGCAGTAGAACCCGCGTCCAATTTTTTTTATTATTATTTACGGGAACTTAAGTAACAAATATTCCGGCATGAGCAAGTCGCTTGCCAGGAAGGAAGAAGGGGTTTTTACCGTGCGCCGTCTTGGCGGCTCGGAATAATAACAAAGGGACTGCGGCTGACACTCGGACACCTCCTCGTCGCCGGTTTCGGAATGTCCTAATCTGCCTGGGAATTTGGTGACCGGGTGGCGTGTGTTCCCCAAATGAAACAAGGGATATGATTGGAGAATATCCATCCCTGCCACCTTAGTGATAGGTGTCGGATAAGTGGGGACAAGGCTTTAAAGAGGATGACGGAGACAATTTGGGAGAGTTTTTTGGCAGTTAATGCAAGGTGATGGCGAGAGGATATTGAAGGAGAGTGGTGGAGGAACAAATTGCTGGTGATACAAGGTGGTGGTGCAAGGAGATTGGCAGCAGAGTGGTGGAGAGAGGAGATTGGTGGTGAGGTGGCAGCGGAGACCATGCTTTGATCAGTCCAGGAAGCAGGGAAGAAAGGTCTTAACAACAAGGGAAGAAAGAGGAAAAAGCGGAGTTTCCTCAATTTGGCAGCACGACTTCGTGCTATTGTCGACCGGCCGCTTCAAGTTCCACAACACGGAAATTACAGCGAGACGCCTATGAAGACAACTCAGGTTCGTCAACGAACAGTAGATCTGCTACACGTGGTCAACACCCAAACCATTAATACCCTGAGATCTTTAATACAATCCCATTTTAATTAATTATTTTTGTACATAATATATACACGCATTACCCATATAAAAATTATTGTGTTTACAATTAATAAATGTATATATTTAAACCCAATTATTAAATTCATTAATTAATATTCCCCCCATCATTTACAAGTGTCCACGAAAACAATCAGCAGACATTACCAAAAATGTTTGTATGGAGTGTGGCGTCATATGGCTACAAAACGTGGACGATAGGAGTTGCAGAAAGGAGAAGAATAGAAGCTTTTATAATGTGGTGCTATAGGTGGACAGAATCACAAACGAGGAAGTTCTAAACAGAATAGGGGAAGAGCGAACAATACAATATGGAGGACGTTGACTAAGAGATGGGATAAATTAATAGACCACGTTTTTAAGACACGAGGGTCTAGTAAAATTAGCTTTAGGGGGACGTGTATGGAGTAAGAACAGAAGAGGGAGGCCAAGGATGGAACGCGCTAAGCAGATTAGGGAGGATTTGGCGTGTGCTAGTTATAAGAAAATGTAAAGGCTTGCGCAAGATATGTAAGCATGGAGGGTTGCATCAGAACAGTCTTAGGACAACCCACAAAATGTTGTGCTATTGGAGAATGAGATGGGTGGATAGGGTAACTAACCAGGGAGTTCTAAGCAGAATAGGGGAAGTGTGAACAATTTGGAGGACTTTGAAACATGAGGAAGTGAGCAGAAGAGGGAGGCCAAAAATAGAATACTCTTAGCAGTTATGGGAGGATGTGGGATGTGCTAGTTGTATGGAAATGAAAAGGCTTGCACAGAATAGGTTAGCATCAAATCAGTCTAATACAACAGCAACAAACAAACAACACACCCTTAAAATAAATAACTAATTCCTAATCCATTGAACCTGCTGTTTCTTTACTTTTCACTCGATTTCTTGACTATTAATCAGTTAAAAATAAATGGAATATTTTTTTATGGGTAGATAAAAGCAATGTTTCTATTTTAGCTGAACCAACGTTTCGTCACTATGATTAGGATTCTTCAGGTAAGGCTAAAAAAATACGTGAAAAGGGCTTTGCTTTAAAATGCCCTGGTAAGGCAGTCACGATTAAATTTTTTTTCTACATTATTCTAATCCGTTCTGGATGAAATGTTATTTATAATTCACCAAAATGATTTTCAGGTAGTTAAACCCTGTAAATTTACCTCCATAGCAGACAAAATGATTTAAATAATTCATGTGTTGAAAACCTCTGGCTTATGGATGATAAAAGCGATGATTTACTGAATGTGGTTAATAATTACTGTTCTAAAATTAAATACACCATTTGAGTCTGATACAATTTCTATCAAGCTGAAACGACGTTTCGTCACCATATTTGGGACAAAAAGTTGTACATTACATGTTTAGAAAATGGTACACAAATAGTTATTAATATATTCGAATCTTTATAACATTGGTAATAATATTTATTTTTTGATGAAAAAAGGGAAGCCAAACATAAAAAAAGTCTAACCCGAAGGTCAGCTTCAACCGAAATGTGATACAAGAATTACATGGCAACAGTGTCATATAAAATGTTAAACCTAACAATGTGTGGAAGTTGAATCAGTGGAACAGTCACGCTAATCAAATTGAGGATATTGTTATAACAACATTGCAGTTTAACAATTAACGTAACTAATCATAAAATAAGTTAAATTCAAAATAAATAGTTTCTATAAACAAATTTTAAAAGTAATAACGAAATTATCAAATGTTAAAACGTAAAGTGCTACAATTATTAATGAATTTTAATGTGTCATTAAGAGGATTCTGTATATTAACAGTTGTTTCATAAAATAGTATTTCAGATTTATTTCGTTTAAATAAATTTTGCTCCAATTATAAAATTTCAACATTATCCGAATCAAATTCAATAGTTTCCTCTAATTTATGTATCGTTTTTATGATTATTTCTTTTTTGGGTAATCTAGTTTCAGGAACGCTTTTGGTTTTCCCTTATGTAGCATTTTCTACAATTAAGGTGACCGCAGTTAATTTTATAAATAACCTTACATGTAAATATGGTGACGAAACTTCAATTCAACCAAAATAATTTTTTTTTGGCTCTACATGGTTGTAAATGTTTTCGATTTAATTATTGTGAAAAATAGACGTTAAATTATTTTCTACTTAAAAGTAAGAATTTCGTGTAATTTCAAACTAGAAAAGTGAAAATTTCGTAAAAAAAGTACGAACAATTAGTTTTATAATTGGCTATTGTTTCAAATTGTGCACTGTGAATTTAATTGGAAGAGTTACAAATATTTATTCAACTCGTACTGTCATTACTTGGGACAGAGTTTCCTGATTTGACCATTAGAAAAGTATAATTCTTTTTTTTAACATACTACGTCATTTGTTGCTGTTTTTTCACAATATCTATTACCTGAGATCAGTCAAAAAATTATTAGTTAATTATCGAAGACACTGAGTTGTTCCTGGTTTTAGCTGTTTATGCATACAATAGTAAATGAGTCTGCCAATACAGATAACATGTGTCATAGTTGAAGTATGGGGCCATGATGTGAGTTCCTCAAGGTTCAGTTCTCGGTCCTCAACTTTACACCCGATATACAAATAATCCGTCTGTAGTGGTAGTAATGTAAATATTTTTAAAAAAGAAAAGGATTCCTGATCGTCTATTTGGAAAAACATTTACTGAAGACAATTAAAAAGTGAATTTTAAAATAATTTTTCAGTAAATGAGGACAGAATTAATAAATAAAATGGGTAGTGTGCTGTTTAGGTACATGTAATTAAGTGATACAGTCTTTTTAACTGGACACAAAGTGACTATTGTTTTCTTTAACCCCCAAGAAGCTTCTAGGAAATTTAGTAAATGTATTTATGTCTATCAAAAAATTAAAAATGGTCACCTTAGATTCATAGCAGTGGGTTGAGTGGACCCAAGTACATATTCAAAGGGCCATGGCAAGATATACAAGGGCACAACTTGGGGGCCTCAGACAAGAATGCAACATGAATATACCAAGAAATAAACACTTTGACAAGTAAATCATAGTTATACCATAATACACCTGTATCTATAAAATTGAAAAATTCCTATTCTTGTAAGGATAAGTAATTTGTATAAAAAAAATATGATTAATGTGTACCTGAATATTTCAGTTCTTATATGTAATTGTAATATTATATAATATTAAGGATCATGTAGTAGTGTCCCATTCAACTTGTATAAATTGTTAACAACAAATAATGGCTAATTTATACTTATTCTATATCTCTGGTTCACTATTCTACTAATGAAGGCTACAATGAACTGTAACATGCGAAATGAGACTTAATACTTGAGGGAAGTTAAACGAAAGGAGCTTTTCAGGAAACGTAGGTATATAATAATTTGAATACATACAGGAACAAACTGTGATTCATGATTTAAAAAAATGATCAAATAAGACATCATACAATCAAAAAATATTTGAAAAAATACAAAAAGTAAATCTTTCAATGATTTCTTGAATGATCTACATTTTACAGGTATTCAATTCAATTATGAAATATTTTTGGTTACTTTTACTAATGTTTACTCCAGTTACATATTTTTTCCTAACTACGTCAACAGTTACATGGTGATGATTACTGTTCTATATAAAATGGTTAGCATATACACTACTGTTCTTTTCTCCAACAGATTGCAATTGTCTTGTAGCAGTATGTGCGATGCATGTATCTTTGTAAATTATTGGGTGGTCTGGTAGACTTGATCCCATTTATTCTACACGTTTCTTTTTTAGATATATTGTTTTTCTTTTTTTAAAAAAAAACGTTTATTGGAAAGTATCTAAATTTTCATGCCTCTACTCTCCAGTCATCACCTCCATAAACTCTGCAAAAACAACATTAGTTACATACAAAAGACAAAACAATACTAAGACAAAATTTTGTATAAATATTTTTAAATATAAAATAAACATACAATCTAATGTATATAATAAATGTATATATAAATAGAAACATCTTTATCTATATACATGTAATTGTATAATTTATAATAAGAGTTTATCTTCAATATGATAAAATTGCCTGTATGTGTGTTTGTATGTATGTATGTATGTATATTCCGCGCACACATCTAAACTAGTGGAACAATTTCTTGACCAAATTTCGTACACGTATTCTTTGCAACTTTAAAATTATCACTGTCCAGTGGCAGAGCAATGGGGGCGAAAAATTTTTAAATAAGGAGAATATAAATACATCTTTTGTCAATTAATTTCAGAATGTGTCCTTAGATACTGTTAGACTATAATTTTAACCCCATCGATAATGGAAGAAGAGTATTCTTAGGGGTGGAGGATCATCACAAGCATAACCAGAAAACAATCGCGATTGGGCTCTAAACCGGTGTAATGTGAGCTACTGAGTTTAATTCTGAACATAAAAATTGCAATTTAAGTTATAATTCATCCCCTAAGAGAGGTTGAAAGAATGTAAAACCGGTGTAATGTGAGCTACTGAGTTTAATTCTGAACATAAAAATTGCAATTTAAGTTATAATTCATCCCCTAAGAGAGGTTGAAAGAATGTAAAACCGGTGTAATGTGAGCTACTGAGTTTAATTCTGAACATAAAAATTGCAATTTAAGTTATAATTCATCCCCTAAGAGAGGTTGAAAGAATGTAAAACCGGTGTAATGTGAGCTACTGAGTTCAATTCTGAACATAAAAATTGCAAATTTAAGTTATAATTCATCCCCTAAGAGAGGTTGAAAGAATGTAAAACCGGTGTAATGTGAGCTACTGAGTTTAATTCTGAACATAAAAATTGCAAATTTAAGTTATAATTCATCCCCTAAGAGAGGTTGAAAGAATGTAAAACAGGATTTCCGTATACTATGTTTAACGGATGGAACAATTTCGACTAAGTTTTGAACACGTGTTCTTGGCGACTGGAGATTTAATACCGTTGGGGTAAGCCACTTGGGGCGGGGGGTGGACGGGGGGACGGAAATGTTTCAATATTTATAATATAACCAGCAGTTTTTTTCCTTCTAATATATATATTTCCGTGAGTCCATTAATTTGATATTACTTTCTCTGAATTTGTTTGCTCATAGTTTCACCCCAATTAAGCGTCGAAGAGGACTATTCATTTGGACGGGGGGGTGTAGGGGGAGGTTACATGAAAACAGTGAAGTTTGGTATCGGAATCGTTGCTATCCGAGTCTTTGTGCTTGATTGATAATTAATTGTAAGTGTTTATTTTATTATTAGATAGTAGCCTAAATCTCTCAAAGCAAATGCTGTATTTTATGTCCCTAATATATATTAAATAAATGCTTTAGTTTAAATTAAATATCAAATGTATACTATACAATAAATAGTGTAGTTAATATTAGAAAATAATATTACATTCTTTAATGTTCTACAGTTTATAGGTAATTTTAATAATCATATTGCCACGTGCACACTCTTAAAACATGAAAAGTTATGCAGAAACATGAGGTGCCTTAATTACCTTGCTATTCTTACCTTTATCAAATTATTCAACCTTTTTTTAACAAACAAAAAAGTACCAACTTAAAGTTCAAAAAAAGAACAAGTACGTTGGATTACATTAAAAAAAATATTCAGTCGATTTGTTTGTTTTTTTTAATAATCTATACAAGAAAATAAATAAAGTATCTAAGTAAGTAAGTGAGAGCTCGAACCTCATTAATTAGTAAAATATTTTTTGGTCTCGACGAATCAACGGTTAACCCTTGTATGTTATAAACTGTTCCTCGCGTATATTTTAATAATATATATTTGTGGACAATAAATAGTGTCTTGTGACTATATTTTATCGTGTATTAAATAAATAAGCAGTGCTGCCAATTTGTCAGGAAAAAAAACACTCTTATATTTAGTTAATGTAATTAGGAAGTTTCGACCATTTTGGTAGACTTCATCAGGTAAATGTTTATGATTTTCTTTGCTGACAAATGGGCTGTATTTTTTTTTATTTATCATCTTTCAATGTCAGGCAATTGATTTATAGGAATCTTTCGTTTATTAGTTTTTATCACTGAACTAATTTTTTTGAGTTTCGTATGTGTTTTTACATATTTTCTCTGTATTGAATCCAAAATTGATGCCACCTGAGAGTTTGGGAATTAGTAAACAAGTGTTTTTTTTCAAGTCTCTGTTCCGAGCAATGAAATTTCTTCTTTTCTTTTTATTTATTCACCCACAGAGACAAAACTTGTAATTTCTAAGGAAATGTAAATCACTTTTGGATAGTAGCTTTCAATGTAAATTTTTTTAATGTTATAATAAGGCCAATAAAAGACAAAAAAATTTCAGGTAATATAAGTGTGAATATTAGGAAATCGTTGCTAAAAATGTTCGTAAGGAGTGTGGGTGCGAAACGTGGACGATAAGGAGTTACAGGAAGGAAAAGAATAGATTCCTTTGTAATGTGGTGCTGTAGGAGAATGAGATGATGATGAGGTGGATAGAATCACAAACGAGGAAGAAGATGTAAACAGAGTAGGGGGAAGAGCGAACAATATGAAGGACGTCGATGAACGGAAGGGATAGATTAATAGGCCACGTTTTAAGGTATGAGGTGTCTTGTAAAATTGGTAGTAAAGGGAAGCAAGAACAGAAGATGGGTGGCCAGACTAGGGATGATGTGGGGTGTGCGGAAATGAATAGACTTGCGCAAGATAGGTGAGCGCCAGACCAGTCTTAAAATAGGGGGAAAAGCGGACAATATGGAGGACGCTGACCAAGGGATAGATTAATAAGCCATATTTTAAGAGATGAGTGTGTGGGGTAAGAAAATAAGAGGAAGGCCACAGATGGAATGCACTAAGGAGATTAGGGAGCATGTGGGATGTGGTAGTTATGTATTAAATGAAAAGGTTTGCGCGATATATGTCAGCATGGAGGGTGGCATCAGACCAGTTTTAGGACTGAATACCACAACAACAACAACAAGAAAATACAACAGAGATAAAAAAAATTAGTAAAACGCAACCGACTGCAAGTTAAAATCAACTACTTGTTTCGGTTCGTGATCTGGAACAATCTTCATAGTTATTTAGTTCAACCTGAAGAGAGTCCGGATCAGGACCGAAACATGTAGTTGGTTTTTAAATTATAATTGGTTGTTTCTTACTAATTAATTTTTAGTCTGCTTTTCGTCTCATTTAAACGTTAATTTAAACATACCGACGTTGATAACTAATATAATTTTTTTTTAATTTTTAAAAAAAAGAAATGTAATATAAGGAATTATTTTTCTTATAATGTAACTATAAATGAGATTAAAATAGAAAATATATTTTGGCCAATGCCAATGCTGTAAGCTGAAGTAGAATCATTTGAGAGTAGCGCACTGATCTCTTTTAATGTGTGGAAAGAGTCGAGTTTATAATCGAAGGGGGGCTTGAATAGTCGATTTTGAATGTCGTTACAAAGACCACCAAGTTCAGAATTTATAGGATTCAGTCGACATGAACCTTCCTAGTCGGATTCTCACCGTCAAAGTCCACCGTTCCCGATCCATCAGAGTCGATTTCCTCTATCATCATGTCCAGGTCCTCACTGGAGATCTTGTCATCCAGTTCCTTCAAGATTTCCCTCAGGACTGCGGTCGTGATGTAGCCGTTACCTGTGTGTGGAGAGGGGAAAAATAACACCCAAGAAATTAGTTTGTTTGCAAGAATTTATAACAATTATGCTAGTTTTTATTTTTTTTCTTGTTGTTGTGGTATTCAGTCCTAAGACTGGTCTCATGCAACCTTCCATGCTAACCTATCCTGCGCAAGCCTTTTTATTTCCGCATAACTACCACATCATCACCTAATCTACTTAGTGTTTTCCATCCTTTGCCTCCCTCATCTGTTCTCACCCCACACACACACACTTCCCTCCAATGCTAATTTTACAACAGGACGCTTGTGTCTTAAAAACGTGGTCTATTAATCTATCTCTTCTCTTGGTTAACGTCCTCCATATTGTTCGCTCTTCCCCTATTCTTCTTAGAACATTCCTCGTTATTGATTGTATCCACGCATCTGATTTTCAGCATTCTCCTATAGCACCACATTTTTAAAGCCTTCTATTTTTTTTTTCCTTTCTGAAGCTCCTACCGTCTACATTTCGCACCCATGCAACGCGCCACGCTCCAGATGGACATTGTTAGATTTAGATTTATTGTTGTTTCCATTAATCCTCGATTGAGGAAATAGGATGATACGTCATACATTAAAAATTAAAAATGAACAAAATAAAGTAAATAATTAAAGACAAATAAACTTAAAATAAATTAGTAAAAGAAAGTGTATATAGACAAAAGTCAATATAAACACAACACCAGGGACACACACACACTGGGAAACACAAACAAGCACACACTGAGGAACACGCAATGGAGTTTTGAACTACTTGGACCAGGAAACTGTCCTTGCTCCAGCAGCAGCAGCTATATACATGAAACAAACAAACAAAAGAGCAGAAAAAACTGAATAGAAATTTTAAAGATATGTGATGTGCTATTTTATAAGGTTGGCAGCAGCTCATTCAACACTTGCAGCAGCAGGAACCTTGATTTAAATACTAGAAGGACGATTAAGAAAATCCTGTACCACAGAGTAAAACAGCAGCAGCGCCATTTAAAAGAATAATTTTACTCTGCTTCACGAAGCTTTTGTAGGTACTATTTTTAACCTCTGGCGGAAGGAAGGAAGGCTGTTGTATAAAATTATCCCCGGGGGTATTGTGAATACTTTTAGCAATGATTTCCTAATATTCACATTTATATTACCTGTAAGTAAGATCCTTTTTTTTTGTGAAAATCTTCATTCCCTTGTGCTGTCTACTCTTTATGTCTACTGTCCCTCTACTATCCCTAGTTATATCCTCCCCAAATAGCAGAATTCCTTAACCTTCCCCCAAATAAATATCTCTTTGTTATTCCACTGTTTCCTATACTACTACATTCCATTACCTCGATTTTCTCCTCTATTAGTCCTCATGTTGACCATTTAGAGATTATTTTAGAACGTTTATGACTGTAATATCGAAAGATCTCTTTATGTAAAACGAAATTTTAATAATCAGCTAATCCTGAAATTTTCAACTTGCCGATGATGTTGCAGTATTAGGGG
Organism: Eucriotettix oculatus; assembly: GCA_034510155.1. Taxonomy (NCBI): domain Eukaryota; kingdom Metazoa; phylum Arthropoda; class Insecta; order Orthoptera; family Tetrigidae; genus Eucriotettix; species Eucriotettix oculatus. Next base: position 11,640,018 of record CM067376.1, read on the forward strand.
AGTCAGACGGAAAAACTTAGGAAACCGGGACACGAGCGTGGTCCTGGAGAAAGAGTTTAATATGGGGATTAGTAAAGGGAAAAGCAAGGAGATGGAGTCTAGCATGATAAAAAGTGGAATAAGAAGGAGTGTGTAGATTGAGAACGAAGTTACTGAAATAGAGTAGGATAGTACTGGCGAGAAACAGGAATTTTGCTTACGGCTAATATAATGTGGTGATTCATGACCCTTACATTCATCGGGTAAAGCAAAAATAATTTAGTTTTTGTTGTTTACGTAAACAGGACGGAAGGCGAGAATGGTTTGGTGGTGAGGCCGAGTAGGCGGGAAACGTCACCGTCTACTACAACATTGTTGATGGCCTGGAGTGCATTGTAGATTCAACAGTTGGTCCGGGAGCTCTCCTGAGAAGGTCGGAGAGAGAGAGAGAGAGAGAGAGAGAGAGAGAGCAGTGGAGGAAACAATATGCAGAAAAGTTAATTTCGCCATTGTTCGAGAAAGAAGATTTTGTTTTGTAGTAAGGAAAACAAAAAGAGGATAGAGATTTGTGGTGTTCGTTGATTACACCATCAAAAATATTGTTGTACAATCAAACAAACAATAATAATAATAATAATAATGAATTTAATTTGAATAGAAATATAACTCAAATTAAGTTATAATGGAAAACATATAAATTTACGATATCAATTTAATCATTAGCTCAGTCGGTAAAAGCAAAAATAATACTCTACGCAGCTTCTTAAATGGCTGCTGCTCCCGGGAACAACGCCGCGGGTGACGAACAACGATATAGTTGAAAATTAAATTCGCGAATCAGACGAGAATGGTTTGTGTGGAAAAACCGAGGTAAATTGCCGTTACCGGATGTTAACAAGGGCCTGGTGGTGACGTCGTTCTTCGTTTTTGTTCGTATGCCGGTTGTTCCTTTGCTGGGTCACGTCTTCTTCATATTAAGATTCTCTAGCGCCTCTCCTTCAGATCAAATGTTGTCTTTTTATTTTCTGTACTCCCACCAAATGAATCTCCTTTCTCGAAACTAAATTTTATACATGTCGCCTTGTTCTGCCACTGCTTCGTCTCTCCCTAGCGTCTCTCTCAGGCAGCCTCCCTGCAACAATCTACTCCAGGCCATCAACAATGTTGCAGACGGTGACGTTTTCCCGCCTACTCGGCCCCACCACCAAGCCATTCTCGTCTTCCGTCCTGTATACGTAAATAACAAAACTAAATTATTTTTGCTTTACCCGACTGTAAGGGTCATGAATCACCACAGATTTAAGCTGAAGAAGAAGAGGCGCTAGAGGATCTAGACGTCGTGTTTCAGCGAAGGAACATCCTGCACGGCAAACCAGGAACGACGACGTCACCCACCAGGCCATTGTTAACATCTGGTAACGCGCATTTTAACCCGGTTTTTCCACACAAACCATTCTCGTCTGATTCGCGATTTTAATTTTCAACTATATCGTTGTTCGTCACCCGCGGCGTTCCCCCCGGGGAGCAGCAGCCATTATTTAGAATCTGCGTAGATTATTCTTTTTGCTTTTACCGACCGACTGAGCCAATTTGATATTCGTAAATTTATATTTTTTTTCCACTAAAACTTAATTTGAGTTATATTTCTATTCAAATTAAATACATTATTATTATTATTATTGTTCGTTTGATTGTACAAAAATATTTTTGGTTAGTGTAACCAAGCGAACACCACAATAAGGATGAATATTAGTAAATGTGTTCTATGGAGTGTGGCGTTCATATATGGGTTCGAAATGTGGACGGTAGGAGTTGCATAAAGGAGAAGAATTTAAATAACTTAAATAAATTTAAGCTAATATGTATCTGTTTTTAGTTGAAAATGACAATATAGTCGAAAGCTACTGAGGAGGAGGAGGATATGTGAATTGGACTGAAAAATAAATCGGGTTGTTTAAAGACTAGTTAATTGGTTGTAAAAGAAAATTTACAAGAGGATCTGCACAAAACTTAATAAGTAATTTAAATTTTAGGCTTCAACGTACACATCATTCATAATTAAAACATATGAATGTCCTCATGCTGTAAGGAGGAATCTCTTAAGAGCACTAAATTCAATAAATGCTTATAGATGGCGATACAGTGTTTCAATATAAATTAGTCATAATAGAAGCAAACTCTTCAAATGTATTAATAAAGTATTGTTTACTTATTAAATAATCTTTCGACGGAAGTTAAGGAATTCTGATACTTGGGGAAGCGAAATAACTAGAGTAGGATAGCCACAGGATAGCAAGGAAGGCTTTTGCAGGAAAAAGAAGGATATACTTACGGATAACGTAAGTGTGAATATTAGGAAATCGTTGCTAAAAATGTTTGTATGGAGCGTGGCGTTATACCGGATGCGGAAAGTAGACGGTAGGAGTTGGGGAAAGGTAAAGAATAGAAGCATTTGAAATGTGGTGCTATAGGAGAATGAGATGATGAGGTGGATAGAGTAACTAACTAGGTAGGAAGTTCTAAGCAGAATAATAGAGAAGAGAGACCAATATGGAGGACATTGATCAAAAGTAAGTTAGATTAATATGTCACGTTTTGAGACACGAGGGTCTTGTAAAATTAGCATTAGAGAGAAGTGAACAAAAGAGGAATACGCTGAGGAGATTAGGTATGGTTTTGGGGATGTGGTAGATATGTGGAAATGAAAAGACTAGCACAGGATAAGTTAGCATGGAGCTTTTGCATGAGACCAGCTTAAGGGCTCAATACCACAAGAAGCACTTTTTCGTTATTGGTGGAAGAATCGTCCCACCTTCCTTGTCGTAGAGCCTGAAGGCTTCCCTCAGCTCGTCTTGCATCGCTTCCGCGTCTTCCTCAACCAGGAACCTGGCGGCCAACGTCACGAACTCCTCAAACTCCAGTTCTCCGGAGCCTGCAAAGAGAGCGCGTTCATCCTCATGTCAAGTCTTGAGCAGGCAACACACACAAGTACGTACGCAACCATTGCAGTGTATGTAGTTACCGTCAGCGTCGACTTCGGCGATGATCTCGTCCAGCATTTCCTGGTCCAGTTTGTGTCCCAACATCTCCAGGATGGTCTTGACCATGTCAGTGCCGATGCATCCCTTCTTCTCGTGGTCGAAGGCGTCGAACGCCTTCTTCAGCACTAAGGAAAACAAACATGCACGTACAGGAAATAATAATTACTGAGAAGTGAGCGGTTAAATTCATGTACTCACGCGCTATCTGCTCTGGTGGTAGTTCATCCTGAAACGGAGGAAAATGGGGTATCAGTACCAGTCTGTAAGTATTACGTGACATATGAAAATAACCAAGGAAAATGAACAGACTCGAAATGTTCGCCTCAACCACAAAACCCTTGAGCTGTAGAAAACTGATTCCACATATAGTACACTTGTGGAAAACAGGAATAAATCCTGAGAGGTTAGATGAGAAATTAAAGAAGTGGAGGAGGGACAAAGTTGTAAGCTTTTTATAATTCTGTATCAAATACTTTAAAAAATATAACATTTATTTTTGCAAGCAAATAACCTAAAAGTAATGTGTGAAAACATAAAAACGTCTGTTTAAGATGAAAACTAAATTCGTAGTCAACACTTGGCTACCTTGCTCTACTTTCCGCATCCCCCCTTTTCAATTCCCTTTCCTATGCTATTTCAGGATCACCCTCATGTAGCCTGTTAAGCCCCCGAAAAAATATGTAGCCAATGAAGTATTAAAATAAATACCGTACCAGAACGATTCTGAAATCCTTGTTGCTTTCGGCAAGTAACTCAAAATCGTAAGAAATTGTAAGAACGATACAGAACGCAAATCATGAGGTGTACACGCTTTACTTTTTTCACTTTCTATCCGTGTGCTTCCCTTTCTCTTCTTATCTCGCTTAGTTTACCCTCTTCAGACTTTTATTACTTCTGTTTTCTTGCTTTTTCCTCTCTTGTCTTTCTTTGCCCATTCTTTCCAGTCTTATTTCGCTTGTCGCTTGTTTCGCTCTTTTTCTGTCTTCCTTATTTCCGTTCCCTCCTCTTTCACCTTATCCCCATTTTCCTGTCTTGTCCCTGTACCCTAATTTTTCCCTTCTCATATCGTTATCTCTCTCTCTCTCACACAGTCTTTCCCTCTTCCACCTCTTTAATTTCTCATCCATCCTCACAACGTTTCTTCCTTTTTTTCCCCTTATTATCCCCTATTCTTTCCCAGCGTTCTCGCCTACTTCTCTTGTCTCTGTTCCAATCTCATTCCCCCTCCTCCTCCACCCTCTTATTTTGTTTCATCATCCTCTCTGTACTGTCGTTTTGAAATCTTTAATAATTTCCGAATAATATCTCATTTTTTCCCGATTTATTCTCAGTAAATGAGACAACGTATCAATATTATTGACCGAAAAGTTCTTGGGTTACAACCCTGGGCCACGTTAGAATTTAAAAACGACGGTTCGATGAAAAAAACACACATTCAACTTTACTTGATAAAGACGAATGAGTATCTTCTTTTTTTATCGGAACGTCGTTTTTAAATTCTAATGCGATCCGGGTTGTAACCCAAGAACTCTTGATTCACCGGCGGGAAAACCCTATGATATTTAATATTATTGACAGAAATATAACCGACAGCGTTGTTAAAAAAGTTTTCTTCAGTCTGGACACTTTGAACGATAGGATGTCGTAAATGGGAAATACATGAAAGTCCTTTTTTTTTAAGAATGGTAAATATGAAGTAAAAGAAAAACGAAAAATTCCGACGGTCGTAGAAAATTCAGGAAATTACGAAAGGGGAGAAAGAGTATAAAGGAACAATATAATTCGTGTGTTACGAGGCAAAACATCCGCAGACAGGGAAGGGAATTGTATGTGAAATAAAAAAATCCCGATAGTTTGGGGGACGGGGTCGGGGTTGGGAAATGCTGGTTGATTTGGACAGAACTTTGGACACACAAATTTGTAATAACGAGAGCATCGTTGGAGGCTCGAAATTCTAAAGGAAGATATTTAGAAAAAACAAAACAAAATACTTGAGTGGTGTATAAATTGAAACTTCTAATATGACATTAATCACCTCACTGACTGGATTATCATGTGCAGTTACGTCATCCCTGCTATAATGTCCGAATTGCGGAACCGCATAACTACAGCCGTGGAAGCAGTAACTCAAGACAAGAGATCTTAGAGTGTGAACACAGCGTAGACATATTCCGGGCATCTCATGCGAGTCACACCGTTGAGTCGCTACGTGAAAAATCTTTTTTTTTTAAAAAAAAACATTACCGTTAATATTATATATTATATTCATGTCAAATAGGCTACTTCTTTTTGGAAACCCCATTTATTGCGGAGTGACTGAAGGATAGCAGAATGCGCCGCCCTCGGCATGACGTCATTTTTTCATGATGCCTACCACACATTGAGATCATCCAAACACAAGGAATTGAAACTGTCACCGTTTCCAGAACGACTTTGACCGAACCTTCAAGATGGACACTGATCAATTCCTTACCATGTCTCTGGAGTCTGTGCTGCGGTGATGGTGGTGCCTTGAGTCCTCCTCCTCGCAGACTGAGTCCTCCTCGGCCCCGCAGAAGTGCTAACAATCATCCCTCAGGAATCCAAATCTCTCGCTCTCTCTCTCTTTCTCCGTCCGTCTTGGGGGAACAAAGGTGTCGCTATTCCAAGGAGGAGAGTGTGCAGTCGCTTGCCACATTCCGTCTTATAATTACTGAGGAAACACAAGGATGGCCACAGAAAAATATTGGAGAGAGAGAGAGAAGATAAGTGGAAGACAGAAGAACATGAATGACATTGTCCTGCTCTTGGCATAACCCGTCGAAAAAAAAGGCTGAGAGGATATTCAAAAGTTACCTGGCCGCTGGCCACCGACGTAACAATGGTCTTTCAATTCCACTCCACCTCGCTTGCTGATGCACGTCGTTATTTTTGCACCTGATTCTCTTTTGCCTCCCTCCCCTTTTAATTGCGTACACGACAGCGCGTTACGAAAGTGATTGACGACGTTGGTTGAGGAAAGGGAACCATCGAGAAGGGTCGATTACCAAATAATGGCGGGGGGGGGGAAATTGGTGTCAAAGGTTCCGGAGACGTCGAGTGTGGGGGGTGGGGGGGGGGAAATTCTCCTGAAAGAGGAAATGAATTTGAAATTTAATCGTTCTTCTTATTTAATAAGTGATTTTCAGGTTCATCAGCCGACTGAGAGTTCAGAGTTTCACCGACTTTCCTCATCGCCAACCATCAGTTAGTCCGCTGCATTTTTTTTCATTAAATAGATTAAGTTACAATCTTACGTTCATCAGACTTACGGGCTACATGAGGTTGTTCAAGAAACTGGCATCTACCCTGCAATAACATAGGAAGCGAGTTGAAAAAGGGGGGCGGGGGTTGCACAAGGGAGAAGAAGGCAGACAAGGACACTATTGCATTTTTGGGGGGGATAACAGGCTACATGAGCCTGTACCAGAAACTGGCATATCCCCTTTAAATACCATAGGAAATACTACAGGCTACATGAGGGAGTTCAAGAAACTGGCAACTACCTTTTAATAATATAGGAAGGGAATAAGGACACTATTGCATTTTGGGGATAACAGGCTACATGAGGGTGTTCAAGAAACTGGCATTACCCTGCAATAACTGGAAGCGAGTTGAAAAAGGGGGCGGGGGTTGCAAAGGGAGAAGAAGGCAGACAGGACACTATTGCATTTTTGGGGGGGATAACATGTTACATGAGGCTGTTCAGAAACTGGCTATCCCCTTTAATACCATAGGAAATACTACAGGCTACATGAGGGAGTTCAAGAAACTGGCAACTACCTTTTAATAATATGGGAAGGGAATAAGGAACTATATGCATTTTGGGGGATAACAGGCTACATGAGGTTGTTCAAGAAACTGGCATCTACCCTGCAATAACATAGGAAGCGAGTTGAAAAAGGGGGGCGGGGGTTGCACAAGGGAGAAGAAGGCAGACAAGGACACTATTGCATTTTTGGGGGGGATAACATGTTACATGAGGCTGTTCCAGAAACTGGCATATCCCCTTTAAATACCATAGGAAATACTACAGGCTACATGAGGGAGTTCAAAAGAAACTGGCAACTACCTTTTAATAATATAGGAAGGGAATTGAAAAAGGAGGGGGGAGCGTTTTAGAAGGAAGAATAAGGTAGACAAGGACACTATTGCATTTTGGGGGATAACAGGCTACATGAGGGTGTTCCAGAAACAGGCATATAGCCTTTTAATACCATAGGAAATTTCAAAAGGGTGGACCTTTGGGGGGGTAGAGGGAGCAGGAGAGGTGTCACAGGCTACATGAGGTTGTTTCTTTTTGGTTAACAGGAAACTTGTTGAGGGTGATCTAGAAACTGGAAAAGGAAGGGAATTGAAAAACAAGAATGGGAGGAGGGCAGATGTGGAAGGTAGATCAACGTTGCCAAGGACACACACCGACGCTATAATTTAAGAATCCTACCCTCGCGGTGCTTCACCTAAAAAGGATGTAAGGAAACGTCTAGAAAACCTACAAAGGGGAAATCAAGTTATATTTAGGAAATTATTATATTAACTTTGAGTTAAATCTCAAAGTATAAATTTAATGCTGTAGTTTAAAATTTTTTTTGGGGGGGTGGGAGTTAAATGGCTACATGAGGGTGATCCTGAAACAGGCAACTCCCCTTTAATAACATAGGAAGGGAATTGAAAAGGGCCGGGACGTGGAAGGTAGAATGAGGTAGCCAATGGTTGACTAGGGCCCCCGGGCTATGGTTTAAGGATCCTCCCCTTGCGGTGTTTCACCTAATGAGATGCAGGGAAAACCCTAGAAAACCTGCATCAGGTAGGTCGGGCATTGGCTACTATTCTCACGCCCTTCCTTATGAATGACGATAGATGAGTTTTCTGTGGGGTTGCTGCAGCATTCCCTCCTCCATATCTCCACCAGTTTAGGAGATTGATCGAATGGGTTGGAGTGGACAACTCTTACCGTATGCCGAAGGTCCTGGACCCAAGTACATACACCTTCTAAAATAGGTGAAGGTGCCTCGGCATGTGGGAACTTTGGAAATACCAGAGAGAGTGCGAGGCATTCCCGACGGAGTCTGGGGAAGAAATTCCTGTAGGACAAAACTCCCATTGGCACGAGGCTTTTTTTTTTTGGGGGGGAGGGAGTTAGCAGGCTACATGAGGGTGATCCTGAAACAGGCAACTCCCCTTTAATAACATAGGAAGGGAATTGAAAAGGGCGGGGATGTGGAAGGTAGAATGAGGTAGCCAATGGTTAACTAGGGCTTTCGGGCTATGGTTTAAGGATCCTACCCCGTGTTTCACCTAATGAGATGCAGGGAAAACCCTAGAAAACCTGCATCAGATAGGTCCCGAATGACGGGAGACGAGTTTTCTGTGGGGTTGCAGCATTCCCTCCTCCATATCTCCACCAGTTTAGGAGATTGATCGAATGGGTTGGAGTGGACAACTCTTACCGTATGCCGAAGGTCCTGGACCCAAGTACATACACCTTCTAAAATAGGTGAAGGTGCCTGCCTCGGCATGTGGAAACTTTGGAAATACCAGAGAGAGTGCGAGGCATTCCCGACGGAGTCTGGGTAAGGAATTCCTGTAAGACAAAACTCCCATTGGCACGAGTTTTTTTATTATTTTGGGGGGGAGGGGGCGGGGGAGTAAGTGGCTACAAGAGGGAACAGGAAACTCCCCTGCAATAAGCATAGGAAGGGAATTGAAAAATTGGGGATGTGGATGGTAGAGCAAGGTAGCCCCCATTTAAAAGTTAACATTTTTGAGGGATCATTCGCGCTCCTCACTAGTGTCACTTATTTATTCATTTTGGTAGGTTTCCATTGATGGACTTTAATAGACTTCTTCATATGTTATGCATTTTTTTTTGAGCTCAAAAATTTTTAAGTGTTCCGTTTATGTAGTAAAATTGAGATTTAGAAAACGGCTGAAGTATTTTTCATATTTCAAATGTGTTTAGGTAATTACCGAGGCACGGCGTTGGCGCTGCGGGGGAGTGAGGGGGAGGGGAAGGAGAAGGGAGGGGGAGGGGGAGAGGACACGCAATGAGATTTACCGTCCGTGGTTGCAGGGCGATTGACCGTAATTGGAATGGACGCGAGGGCCGCGTCAAACTAATGGGCGGCCTACCAGGTTACCGACCATGCACTGGAAAATTCGTTCACGCTCACACACACACACACAAGTGGACCTTTAAACCGAGATAATACTATATAAACTTTATTTAACAGCGAACAGATGCTATTATGGACTAAAATAAAACTAACGTCACGCTACATCAGTCGTGGTTCAAAGTCAAAAAAAAAAAATTAAATTCCAGGACGTAATAAGACCAGTGAAACTGACGTAACTATTTAAATTTTTCAATGTTGTCTTCTGGTTGCATCCAAAAAAAATATGTTTCTGTAACTGTTGTGTTAAATTAAAATTTCGATAAACTGCTCTCTAAAAACTGCTGTCCTCTAAAACTGCTCTTGTAAACTGCTCTTATAATCTGATTAAAATGCTCTTAATGCACTCTGGTTTTCTTCTTCTCGCCCCGCCCCAATTCTCTCCTGGTGGTGGGCGTGGTGCACTTTCTACTTCCTCCATATGGAGATAAGAATTCTGGAGATTCTTATTTTCGGCAAGTGTCCTTCATAATCTTGGGCATAACAAATTGTTGTTATGAAGTCACTTGCCTCTATTGTTCCGGCTTTCGGGGAATCGGGGTACAGAAGCAGGTAGGAAGCAGGCGTCAGGTCAATTTTTCCCGCGGCTGACAACAGATGTATTGCTGATAAATAACATCTGTTGTCCATGTCTTCCGCAGAAGGAAGGGCGCTGCGGGAGTTTTCTCGCAGGCGCTTCAGCCCAGAGTGACTGTGGGGCTCATGTCGGGGATGCCTCCTGCACTCTCTCTGGGTATTTTTTATCAAAGTTCTCATATGCCGAGACACCTTCACCTATTTTAGGAGGTATATGTACCGGGGTCAAAGACCTTGGGCATATGGCAAGAGCTGTCCGCTGATCCCATTGCATCAGTCGGCCAATTGCCTCCTGAAACTGGTGGAGACACGGAGAAGGGAATGCTGCGTCCCCACAGCAAACTCGTCTCCCGTCATTCGGAAGGGCTTGAGAATAGTACCCAATGCCCGACCTACCTGATGCAGGTTTTCTAGGGTTTTCCCTGCATCTCTTTAGGTGAAACACCGGGTAGGATCCTTAAACCATAGCCCGGGGGCCCTAGTTAACCCTTGCTAGGCTACCTTGCTCTACCTTCCGCATCCCCCCTTTTTCAATTCCCTTCCTATGCTATTAAAGGGGAGTTGCCTGTTTCAGGATCACCCTCATGTAGCCTGTTACTCAAAAAAAATGTCTTCCGCAGGCGAGACTTGATGCTATCTCGTCCAATAATATTTAACCGAACCTTAATGTTTCCGTTTTTTCTGGCCGAGGAGGAGAAGATGACTGTAATTCGTCATTTAATTAACCTATCGCGTTCATTCATGCTCCCGACTTCGTCCTGCTTAGACCTAAATACTTATGATGTACAAGAAAAAAAATACAATTTAATTAAAATTATGTGGTGCCAGGCAATCGCGTACCACAAGCGATAAGCCCTGGAATAGTTAAGAATCTTGGATGATTTCCGTCAACCCCTAGCATCCTCACCCACACTGTTGTTATTTATTTGCATACTTCCTCGGTATTTAGAACGGAGAATTTGGTTTACTCTCTTCCAAACTTCTCTTAGGGTCAAAAATTATAAGTTAACCAGCCTGTTGAATGTGAGAATCAGTCTCAGCGACTCACATTACGCCGGTTTCGACACCAAGCTCGATAGTTTTCGGCTGGCATCTGTCCACCACACCCCCATGAGTTCTGCCGCCCCCCACCCACCCCCTCCCGTTCTGAAAGGGCTTGAGATTGTACAGAGGAACGCTGTCAGTAGACCCACGTCCCTAGGGATGGTAGCCATGTCTTTTACCCGACTGCCGACGTCCTGTGGTCTAGTGGTTAGCGTCATTCCCTCGCAACAAAGATAATTGTATTATTTAATTTATTATATTATGAAAATTTTTCTTTTACAATATTGGTAAATAGGCATAATTACGGCAGGCCACGCGTATATGCCAATTATTCTTGGCTTGGACGCCATCTTATTGTTGTTGTCTCTACTTTCCATTGCTTCTTCCGCGCCTTCCCCCTCTTAGTGCGTCTTTAATTGAGTGTCCAATTCCAATCTTAATTGGCTGTCTCATTTCTGACATTCCTTTTAGTTGCCAGTACCAAGTTAGCCTTGCCCTTTTTTTTCCTATTATCTTCTTCGGTGTTCATTTCATCCTTTATTTTTATATTGGAAATGTGTTCTTATCTCGATAGTTTTATTATTTATTATTATTATTATTACTTGTCTGCTGTTGGGCATTTTCCCGGTGGCAGTAGCTATATACAAAGAAAACAGAAATACAATTACAAAAAGTTTACACTAAGGAAGAATTTTGAAGTGTAGATTTTGATCTGCAAAAGATAAAAAAAAGTCAGGAGTCACACACAAATCACTTCACTATTATCACTTCACTGATTCTAAAAAAAAATACTACTCACTTAAGGTTTCTTAGCCTATTCCTAAACTGATTTACGCTACTCGGAAAAGTCGTCAGTATTTCTGCAGGAGGCAAGGAAGTGGAGACACGGAGAAGGGAATGCTGCGTCCCCACAGCAAACTCGTCTCCCGTCATTCTCTCCTGGTGGTGGTCGCGGTGCACTTCCTACTTCCTCCATATGGAGGGTAGGATTCTGGAGATTCTTATTTTCGGCAAGTGTCCTTCATAATCTTGGGCATAACAAATTGTTGTTATGAAGTCACTTGCCTCTATTGTTCCGGCTTTCGGGGAATCGGGGTACAGAGCAGGTAGGAAGCAGGCGTCAGGTCAATTTTTCCCGCGGCTGACAACAGATGTATTGCTGATAAATAACATCTGTTGTCCATGTCTTCCGCAGGAAGAAGGGCGCTGCGGGAGTTTTCTCGCAGGCGCTTCAGCCCAGAGTGACTGCGGGGCTCACCTGATCATGTCGGGGATGCCTCGCACTCTCTCTGGGTACTTTTTATCAAAGTTCTCATATGCCGAGACACCTTCACCATTTTAGGAGGTATATGTACCGGGGTCAAAGACCTTGGGCATATGGCAAGAGCTGTCCGCTGATCCCATTGGATCAGTCGGCCAACTGCCTCCTGAAACTGGTGGAGACACGGAGAAGGGAATGCTGCGTCCCCACAGCAAACTCGTCTCCCGTCATTCGGAAGGGCGTGAGAATAGTACCCAATGCCCGACCTACCTGATGCAGGTTTTCTAGGGTTTTCCCTGCATCTCTTTAGGTGAAACACCGGGTAGGATCCTTAAACCATAGCCCGGGGGCCCTAGTTAACCCTTGGCTACCTTGCTCTACCTTCCGCATCCCCCCTTTTTCAATTCCCTTCCTATGCTATTAAAGGGGAGTTGCCTGTTTCAGGATCACCCTCGTGTAGCCTGTTAACCAAAAAAAAAGGAATTCCAATCGCGTATTGACCTATTAACAAATGAAAATTTTCCTACGTCTGTGCGTTGTTGCCCTTTTTATTTAATTTTGAACGAGTGGTCATTTTCAGAAATATAATTGGGCGGCGCCGTAGTAAGATGGTTTGTTATTTCTTTCCAGGCCCCTGTGTGTGTGGTTCACCCTTATAAGCTTTATATATTGCCTCGCATGTTTCCTTCTATTACTGAGACCTTCTAAATTCTCGTGAGGATTCATCGCGAATCACCTGACCCCCAAACATTTTTTCAGCCCGTTTTTGTATATTTTTTCTCAACGCTAGAGTGTGTTTATTTCGATATGGATCCCAGCAGCCACGTTACCCCCCACACCCCACATATTCTAAAATTGGCCCTGACCAGCCCTGTTTTGTAAGCAGAAATCTTGGTTTTTCTCGTGCTTTTCCTCAAGACCCTGTTTACAATGTGAAGCAGCAGCAGCAGCAGCGCCTTTACCTCGCTGGCTCACCTCATTACCCCCCAATTTAAATCTTTACTAATCGTGATCCCAAGATATTTACAGTTATTTGACTCCGTTACAACTTCGTTCCCCATTTTATATCTAGTGGGAGGGACATTTCTCTCTTTTTTTATGTAAAAACGACGGCCTTACTCTTCGTTGCATTTATTTGCATTTTATTTCTCACTTTACCATTGGTAAATTTTGTCTGCAAATCAGTCTGCAGAATCTGTGCTTCATCGTCAACGTTTTTCGATTTCCTCTATAAACCATACAATCAATCATCGGCAAAAAAGTTTGATCTGTGATTTTATACCGATTGTTAAGTCATTTATGAATGCAAGGAACATGAATCATGACGTCACTTTCACAGAGTCGGACAATTTGTCATTCACGCCAAACTCTGAGTGAACGATCTTTTTAAAAATTCCCGAATCCACTTCAGTACCCGAAAATCTATACCAGTATTTTTTAACTTACTTAATAATAGATCATGTGCGACATTACATAAATAAATATTCGTATCAAAACGAATAAACAACTTTTATTATATTTTTACAAAATGGTTAAACCGTTTTATTATAATGCATGAAGAAAACACGAACGAGCACTCAGGCCTAATGGGTATAATATTTTTGCCAGTAGTTTTTTTCCTCGGTATTGCTGTACCATGGTATGATGGTTGTAGCTGGTTCTGTTGCACCAGCAGTAGTAAGATGGACTGGAAAGAGGACAGGATCTGGTGGTGCTTTGGTTCGCGTCTCGGGAAATGCAAGCGTGACGTCACTGGTCCTGACGTGACGTCATCAGCCAGGGGCGAGTTTGATACAGTCTCTCGTCTTCAACGTACAAAGTACACATGTAATATTTGAAATGAATATAATTAATAACAATGGAAACAACAATTTCGGTTGACTTATATGAATTAAAATTATTTAAGTAAATTTATTCAATTAACTAATTGAATAGATTGTTTATATATATAAATGTATACAGACAATGAATCGTCGCTCCCTGGGATGTCTCCCTAACACACATCCAGCTCCAAGCAAAGCAAAAGAATACAGACATCAACAATACGTTCAGTTCAAAGAAAATATAACTTCAATTGTTTTTCGTTACTGTTTATTCATTGTAATTTTCACTATTTGTGACCTTCAGTATTAATTTCCTTTGTGGTCAACAATTTAACATCAAACGTATATTAATGTTACACTTTTAAATTAATTAAATCACGCGAAAAATAATAATAAATGGAAATGACATATTCGCGAACTCAAAGATATTTCTGTTTCCAACCAGGGAGATGCTAACATACCAGAGACGTTGCTTACGCGCGAATTATTACTATGTTTGAAAAGGAAAGAAATGCGCGGTAACGTGTACGAATGTCACGTTACACATGCGTCACGACGTCGAAGGCTTCAAAAAAATCAATAATTATAGAATCCAGGTGTGAAGCCATGTTGTCCATCGTAAATCCACCCCCTTTCGTCCCAGTGCTTACGCAAATATTCACCTATCAAGCGTTCAAATTGCTTTCATATCACAGACGTGAGGCTAAAGGCCTGTAATTCCGATCGTGCACCTGATTTAAATATGGGAACTACAATCGCTTCGTCTCAGATGCATTCGATTTTCTCATATGACGGATCTACGATATATTATTTTCTTCGTCTCACGTTGAATTCCCTTGCTCCACAAAATACCATTGAGTTTACTGATCTCCTTTGCCGTCCTTGATACTTTCTACTCTTTATATCTTCTTTTCCGAATTCGGTATTTTAATGCAAAAAAAACTGACCATAAATATCCTAATTCATTGCAGGGTTTTTCCCCCCCATTTCTTTTATTAATATCTAATTTTTATGTCTCCTTTTTATAGATCTTTTTTAATTTGCAAATGTATTTTTGTCGTTTCTCTTCCGCCCCATATTGTCGTCTTTATTTCCCGTTTTATTCATATCATGTAATATTTGTTACACTATCTCCCTTTTTGCTCTAATTTTCTTCTTGACCATTTGTTATATTTTTCCTAACTGTTTCGCTGGAAAATTTCTATATGTATCTGACCGATTTATCCTACTTTTTATCATTTCCACACGTTTTCCTTCCTCCGTCCCCGTTGTATCGTCTTTATTTCCAGTTTACTCAGACCACGTAACATGTGGAAAACATACCTGTAACACTATTCTCATTTTTCTTCCAGTTTTCAATTTGGCAATTTATTGCTCGTTTAAAATTCTATTTTTACAGTCGCACTAACATCTAGGGTCATAAACGACTTTATCATTAGGTAACTTACTTCGCTTTATAAATCTCTCTGGTTTATTTATTTAGTTCGGTCTTTATCATTTCACGTTTTCGTGTCTCTTTTTCTCGCTTTTTTTTCTATTTTTCAAATGTATTTTCTTTCTTCTTTCTCCGCAGTCCCCGATTTTGCTCAAATTTTTCTTTGTGACGATTTGTTATTTCTTTTTGTTTCGCCAAAATATTTCTATACGTGTCTATCCGGTTTATCCTCATGTCTTTTTTTTTCGTTTTTGTATCCGTTCCACACTTTTTCTTTCGCCCCCTATTTTATGGTCTTTATTTCCTATATAATTATACCGCGTAATTCCCGGAAAACATACTTGTAACACTATTCAACCATTTTTTGTGCAAGTTTTCGTTTTGACGATTTGTTACTTCTTTTGTAACTGTTCCTCAGAAAAAATTTTCTATATGCAGCGGTCCGGTTTATCCTCATGTTATATTTTTTTTCATTTTTGTATCCGTTCCACACTTTTTTCCTTCGTCCCCCTATTTTATGGTCTTTATTTCCTATATAATTATACCGCGTAATTCCCGGAAAACATACTTGTAACACTATTCAACCATTTTTTGTGCAAGTTTTCGTTTTGGACTATTTGTTACTTCTTTTGTAACTGTTTCTCAGAAAAAAATTTTTATATACAGCGGTCCGGTTTATCCTCATGTTATATTTTTTATGTTCGTTTTTGTATCCGTTCCACACTTTTTTCCTTCGTCCCCCTATTTTATGATATTTATTTCCTATATAACTATACAGCGTAATTCCCGGAAAACATACTTGTAACACTATTCACCCGGTTTTTTTGTTGCAAGTTTTCGTTTTGACGATTTGTTACTTCTTTTGTAACTGTTCCTCAGAAAAAATTTTCTATATTCAGCGGTTTGGTTTATCCTCATGTTATATATATTTTTTTCAATTTTGTATCCGTTCCACACTTTTTTCCTTCGTCCCCCTATTTTATGGTCTTTATTTCCTATATAATTATTCCGCGTAATTCCCACTTGTAACACTATTTAACCATTTTCTGTGCAAGTTTTCGTTTCGACCATTTGTTACTTCTTTTGTAACTGTTCCTCAGAAAAATTTTCTATATGCAGCGGTCCGGTTTATCCTCATGTTATTTTTTTCCATTTTTGTATCCGTTCCACACTTTTTTCCTTCGTCCCCCTTTCTTTTTTGGTCTTTATTTCCTATATAATTATACCGCGTAATTCCCGGAAAACATACTTGTAACACTATTCAACCATTTTTTGTGCAAGTTTTCGTTTTGACGATTTGTTACTTCTTTTGTAACTGTTCCTCAGAATAATTTTCTATTAGCAGCGGTCCGGTTTATCCTCATGTTTTGTTATTTCTTTTTCGTTTTTGTATCCGTTCCACACTTTTTTCTTTCGTCCCCTATTTTATGGTCTTTATTTCCTATATAATTATACCGCGTAATTCCCGGAAAACATACTTGTAACACTATTCACCAGTTTTTATTTTGCAAGTTTTCGTTTTGACGATTTGTTACTTCTTTTGTAACTGTTCCTCAGAAAAATGCAGCGGTCCGGTTTATCCTCATGTTATTTTTTTTTTCGTTTTTGTATCCGTTCCACACGTTTTTTCCTTCGTCCCCCTATTTTTTTGGTTTATATTTCCTATACAATTATACCGCGTAATTCCCGGAAAACGTACCTGTAACTCCTATTCTCCTTTTTTACTTCAGTTTCCGTTCTGACAATTTATTGCTGCACAATCATCTGGGGCCATTAGTGACTTTACTGGTTTCTGCAATAATTTTTTTATCTTTCGGCGCGTTTCTTATTCTTGTCAGCGTTGATTCTGTCTTGTGTCGTTTCACTAACTGTGCCACAGAAATTGGGAAACCAAG
Source organism: Eucriotettix oculatus (assembly GCA_034510155.1). Lineage (NCBI taxonomy): Eukaryota > Metazoa > Arthropoda > Insecta > Orthoptera > Tetrigidae > Eucriotettix > Eucriotettix oculatus. Next base: position 11,657,263 of record CM067376.1, read on the forward strand.
GCTGCTATTGTTTGTCTTTTTTTTAAAAAAAATAATAATAATAAAGGAGTAGAATAACGTGGGTTTATTTTTATCATTCTCGCTCCTTGTACTCCTTGTGTGTGTGTCTGGCGACCTCCTGAAGTGTTAAAGGTTGCCGTGCAGTTAGTTGTGGGGTCCCCGTGGCTCCTCCCTTTATTCCCGTTTTAGCCGGTGGCGGGCCAAGAAGAGCTCCTTTACCTTCGCTTGACAATGGCCGCCGTCGCTTTCGTCGTCGCCGTCGCTAACCCGTTGCGCCTTCTATTTCTGTGTTTACATTGTGGGCGCAGCCAGCGGGGAAAGCGACTACATTGCCAGGGCAGCAGGCAGCAGCAGGTAAGTCTAGAGTAGTCCACGCTACCGTAGCTTAGCTTGGGAGGAGGGGATGGGGTTATTTATACGGCACAATCAATGCCTCCCTTGTCCGCTTGCTTTCTTCCTCTCTCTTTCTCCTCATCCTTAACCTACTTGCATCCCTGTCCAGGACAGCCCGATGACGTCACCGATCTCTCGCGCGGGGAATGAACCGCTCTTGTCGACCAGATTCCTCCGTCCAACCCAGTAATAAATAATGACAGGGAGTAGAAGAGAATCAGCACCAAAAAGGTTCACATGACCACCCACCCCCCCACCCCCCCAAAAAAAGAAGAAGAGCTAACACTGTAACCATGACGTCACGCAAAGCAAGTAAAAAAGATAGAAAATTTTAAATGACTATTTTACAGACATCTTGTTGTTGTTGTGGTATTCAGCAGTCCTCCTAAGACTGGGGTCTGATGCAAACCCCTCCGTGCTAACCTATCTACCGCAAGCCTTTTCATTTTCCACAGCCAACAATTTTTTCTCTAATCTCCTTAACGTATTCCATCCTTACCATCCATCGTCATAATTGTATAACAAATACCATCTATACATTGATTACAATTCAGTTCTTAAAAGGCTTTATAAAATATGAGATCAAAGCTCGTAAATAGAATATAAAAAAAATTTTTTTTTTCATCTTACCTTGTACTTACGTACTATTTTATATTATCCCTATTTTCCGTGTTGTCTATTCTAAAAAAAAACAATTGTGTTGTTTTTTACACGTCTCCGTTACAAATTGTCGGAAAACCTCGCTTGATCTTGCGCAAGCCTTTTCGTTTCCTTAAAACTATTCACAACACGCATCCTCACTAATCCACTTAGCGTATCCCATCCTTGGCCACCCTCTTCTGTTCTTTTTTTTTGGGTAACAGGCTACATGAGGGTGATCCTGAAACAGGCAACTCCCCTTTAATAGCATAGGAAGGGAATTGAAAAGAGGGGATGCGGAAGGTAGATCAAGGTAATCTGGCAAGGGTTAACTAGGGCCCCCGGGCTATGGTTTAAGGATCCTACCCTCGCGGTGTTTCACCTAAAGAGATGCAGGGAAAACCCTAGAAAACCTGCATCAGGTAGGTCGGGCATTGGCTACTATTCTCACGCCCTTCCGAATGACGGGAGACGAGTTTGCTGTGGGGACGCAGCATTCCCTTCTCCGTGTCTCCACCAATTTCAGGAGAAAATAGGCCGACTCATCCAATGGGACAACTCTTGCCATATGCCCAAGGTCTTCGACCCCAGTACATATACCTCCTAAAATAGGTGAAGGTGTCTCGGCATATGAGAACTTTGATAAAAAATACCCAGAGAGAGTGCGAGGCATCCCCGATATAATCCCTACACCTATCCTCTTCTGTTCTTACCCCGCACACTTACTTATAATGCTTATTTTACAAAACACCTGTGTTTTAAGGCGTGGACTGTTAATCTATCCCTTCTCTTAGTCCTATTCCTCTATATTTTTCTCTATTTCCCTATTCTGTTTATCGATTCTATCCACCCATTTCATTCCCCCCATAGCACCACATTTCAAAGGCTTCTGTTCTTTTCCTTTCCTTATCACGCCACGCTTCCATACGAACATTTTTTTCCTGTTTCGTAGATTCTGAAAAGCCATGTTATTTCTTCTTCGCCACTAATCTGCTTGGCGTATTCCATCCCTTGGCCTCCCTCTTCTGTTCTTGCCCCACACGCGTTTCCCGCTAATGCTTATTTTACAAGACCCTCGAGTCTTAAGACGTGGCCTGTTAATCTATCACTTCTATTGGTCCTATTCCTCTATATTGTTCTCTCTTCCCCAATTCTGTTTATAACTTCCCTCGTTAATGATTCTATCCACTATCCATCTCATTCTCCTAAAGCACCACATTTCAAAAGGCTTCTTCTATTCTTTTCCTTTCCGCAAATCCTATCGTCCACGTTTCGCAGCCTTATAACGCCACGTCTCCATTCGGAATTTTCTTTCTTCTGTTTCGTAGATTTCGTAAAACTATTCTGAACAGGCATGATAGATCTTCATCACCTCTTACCTTCTTAGAGTATTCCATTTCCTTTGCCTCCCTCTTCTGTTCTTACCCCACATACTTCCCTCTAATGGTAATTTTACGAGACTTACATGTCTTATTAATCTATCTATCCCTTATAGACATATCCAAACATATTATTCAAGTCAATATTTTTTTGCCCGTAAAACATAATACAGAAAGAACTTATATATAGGGAAAACTAAACGTCCGAATCGTCACTCAATTGCAACTCAAGAATAATCACATTGTATATAAATTAGTTGTTGATAGGTTTCGATGATAAATTAAAACTTATAATTATTTTAATTAACATTTCTTAACCTATTAAACTTAATAAATAAACCCGTAACAGAAATAAGGAAATAATACTAAATTTCATGGTATTTGTTACATTGATGACTGGTTTATTTTTAGGTGTACAGAAATAGAAGAAAAGTTTGGCTTTAAATCAGTCTCAGTATTAATGAAAACCAAAATAATATCTCATAAATTTTGATTACAAATTTTTTTTTCCCCATTTCTTAAAAATTTTCAATTACACAATATTAATAAATGAAGTCAAAATTTGAAAGAATGTATTGAATAATATCAATTCCAAGGTCATGTTTTAAAATAATAACCAATTAAAAATTAGGAGAAAATACTAATTTAAAGAAGAAAATATATATTTAAAATTTAAGTGAACGTGTTCCCGGATTGGAATAACACAAAGCTCAAAGGAAGTAGAAATGCTTCAAGGAGAAGCTCAAGCGAGAAAGAGAGAGAGAGAGAGAGAGAGAGAGAGAGAGAGAGAGAGAGAGAGAAGAATGGAAAAATTTCGACCAGACCCAGGGCTCGACCCAAGGATCTCCCGCTTTCCTGGAAGGTTACCCTACCACTTTGCTAGTCCAAACCTTGTAAACATATGCCAGTGTCACTTACAATTTACTAAGCATATGATAAATTTAATTTCTAGGAATTCGGTGCGAATGAATTCGTACTAGCTTAGTGGTAGGGTGACCGCCCGGAAAGCGGGAGGTCCAGGGTCCGATCGACAGTTTTAACATTCTTTTCTCTCTCTCTCTCTCTCCACTCTCTCTCTCTTTCTCTCTAAATAACATAAAACCTTAAATCATAATGATGTCACTATATATATATATATGGCGATGTAGGAGTTCCTCTCGCAGGCGCTTCAGCACAGAGTGACTGCGGGGCTCACCTGATCATGTCGGGGATGCCTCCTGCACTCTCTCTGGATACTTTTTATCAAAGTTCTCACATGCCGAGACACCTTCACCTATTTTAGGAGGTATATGTACCGGGGTCAAAGACCTTGGGCATATGGCAAGAGCTGTCCGCTGATCCCATTGGATCAGTCAGGGGCCAACTGCCTCCTGAAACTGGTGGAGACACGGAGAAGGGAATGCTGCGACCCCACAGCAGACTCGTCTCCCGTCATTCATAAGGAAGGGCGTGAGAATAGTACCCAATGCCCGACCTACCTGATGCAGGTTTTCTAGGGTTTTCCCTGCATCTCTTTAGGTGAAACACCGGGTAGGATCCTTAAACCATAGCCCGGGGGCCCTAGTCAACCCTTGCTAGGCTACCTTGCTCTACCTTCCGCATCCCCCCTTTTCAATTCCCTTCCTATGCTATTAAAGGGGAGTTGCCTGTTTCAGGATCACCCTCATGTAGCCTGTTAACCCCCCAAAAAAAGTCACTACATTTATATGTCATTAGCGTCTTTATTATAATTTTTTTTCTGTGAGTAATTTTATGTTTTGATTATTTTTTTCCGATTACGTATGACAAAAGGATAGGGAATAAAATAACTCAAATTTGGATTTTTTCAAGGATAATATTTCCATTTGTCTTATTTCTTTAATTTATTTAGGCTTAACCTCCCATCAACGCCGGTGAAGTTTATTGGGTACCTTCAATTAAGGTTTTCGTCATAATAAGTTACAATAATTAGATACATATGTGGTATTTAGAAGTGTCCCCTTATAATGAAGTTAAAAAACTTCTTTGTATACATAAACACAATTCTTTTACGCTTTTATTCACTGTGGGTGAAAATTAATTACCATTACAAAAACTAAATTAGTAAAATAAAATACGTAACTGCGAGGAAATATATAAACTAAGGATAAATAAAAGGGAATTAATAAGATAAAATAAATGAAACTGAGACGAAATAGATAAATTAATTTTTATTAGAGAATATTAATATTATTATGAAATATACAACTCGGAGGATACATATATATTAATTATAATTACAAAATACTCGAATTGTAAAATACACGACTGCTTGAAAGTACGTAAATTAATTATTATTATTATTAGAAAATAATAATAATAATATAATAAATATATTGCTGCGAAAAAATTATATCAATTAATTGTAATTAGAGGGAATTAATAAAACAAAATAAATGAGCGCAAGGAAATACATAAATTAATATTTTTTTGTAGAATATTAATATTATGAAATATATGAGTGAGAGGATGAATATATATGCATATACATTAATTAATTGTAGTTACAAAATACTCAACTAATGAAACACGAGAATAACAGAAAATACGTAAATTAATTACCATTAAGTAAAATAATAATAAAATAAAATACGTAAATTCGAGGAAATATATAAATTAATAATAATTAGATGGAATTAATAAGATAAAATAAAATATTTTGAGGAAATACTTAACATAATTTTAATTACAGTATATTAATGTTGTGAAATAAATGAGCGAATATATATATATATATATAATTATAATCACAAAATACTCAATTAATAAAATACATGTTACTACTTGGAAAATTAATAAATTAATCATTCTTCTTCTTTGACTCTACAGCCTATTGAGGGGCCTGGGCCTACCGGGTCGACTGCGGACTGTCATCTTACTTGACACATTCCGAATTTAGAGTGACACGTGGTCAGAGTATCGATCCTTAACAGAGAAAATGAATTATCATAAGAAAATATTAATGAAATAAAAATTTTAACTGCCAGGAAAAATATATAAATTAATTATAAACAGAGAGAATTAATATAATAAAATAAATGAGTGCTAATAAACAAACTTTTTTTTGGGGTAACAGGCTACATGAGGGTGATCCTGAAACAGGCAACTCCCCTTTAATAGCATAGGAAGGGAATTGAAAAGGGGGGATGCGGAAGGTAGAGCAAGGTAGCCTAGCAAGGGTTAACTAGGGCCCCCGGGCTATGGTTTAAGGATCCTACCCGGTGTTTCACCTAAAGAGATGCAGGGAAAACCCTAGAAAACCTGCATCAGGTAGGTCGTGCATTGGGTACTATTCTCACGCCCTTCCGAGTGAATGACGGGAGACGAGTCTGCTGTGGGGTCGCAGCATTCCCTTCTCCGTGTCTCCACCAGTTTCAGGAGGCCGACTGATCGAATGAATGGGATCAGCGGACAACTCTTGCCATATGCCCAAGGTCTTTGACCCCGGTACATATACCTCCTAAAATAGGTGAAGGTGTCTCGGCATGTGAGAACTTTGATAAAAAAAAATACCCAGAGAGAGTGCAGGAGGCATCCCCGACATGATCAGGTAAGCCCCGCAGTCACTCTGGGCTGAAGCGTCTGCGAGAAAACTCCCGCAGCGCCCTTCCACTAAACAAACTAATTAACTTTTACTAAAGAAATATTAATATTATGAGTTATATGAGTGCGAGGAAGTACATAAATAAATTATAATTAGAAAAGACCCAATTATAGATATATAAATGATTTTTAATTAGAAAATACACAAATAATGAAATAAAGGTATGATAGGAAATACATAATGGAGGAAGATCAACACGCGCAAACACATGATACGCTTGGAAGCAATGATTTAAAATAATGTATTATTTTTTATAGCATTTCTTTCGGGACCTGTTTTCTTTTCTTAGTTATTTCTTTAAGTTATTCCTCTTTCCCTTTTTTCCTCTCTTAATAAGCGGTATCGATCACGGCTAGTCTTCTGTTTAGCTGGCTTGAGCCATTAAAAGACGCTAAATAGGTCCGCCCTATTAATAAAAGAATATTCTCCCCCCCTCTTTCTCTCTCTCTCTCTCTCTCTCTCTCTCTCTCGCCTGTACTTTGCGTCGCTAGTTTTAAATTTCGCAGCTCAGTATCTTTCTCCAGAAATAATCTCAGCGCCGCCCCTCTCTCTCCCCCAAGTCTTTGTTTTGTAATCCACGCAAACGTTGATAATTTTTTTTTCTTCATCTTGATTGTTTTGGTTGCCAAAAGCACTTCTCTCTCCTTTGTTGTTTTTTTTCCCAAGAACGTTAGTCGTCCCGCATTGTTTTGTTTTCCAGGCCTTCTCTCTCACGTTTATTATTAATGTTGTTTCTATTCTATTTTTTCCTCCCCCCTGTCCAAGCAAACTATTCTCTTAATCATAAACGCTGGTGAAAATTGTTTGTTCAGATTTCCAAGAATATTTTATTTAAAGTAGTGTGGGTTTCTATTATTTTATGATGATTATTAATCCTTTAAATTGATTTAATGTAAGTAAATAGATGTAATAGTTATCAACATAATATTATACATTATATGAATAGACAAAAGTTAATAATGTAATAGTTTTGTGTCTTTTTTGTTCAACCTGAAGAGGGTCTAGATCAGGACCGAAACATGTAGGGTGTATTAAATTACTTTTGGTTTTCTTTTATTAATTTCTGTGTGTCTTTGACCTCAATTAAACAGTAAGTAAATAGGTTTTAAAAATATTAATTTTGCACACGGCAATACATAAGGCGATTTGGCTGTTAAAATTTATATTTTACATCCAGATACATCCAAGGTTTTAAATTAACACATTTGATTTCCGCCTAAAAATTTACTTGATTAATTTACGTAAGTTGAAAATTTTCTGAATATACATTCTATTTTTCTCCTTTTTGTTAAAAAGCCTTTTACTCATAAGAATTTTTTCTCTTATTTATTAAAGATTTTTTTTCTTTTTTAAATATATTTTTTATTTATGAAAAAAGTATCCCTGTTAATTGAAACATTTTTCTCGTTAACGTAATCATCCGTTTACTCATCCGATTTTCTTCGTTAACGTAAACGCTGTTTTTCTTCCCAGAATTTTCTCAACTACTTACTACATTTTTTCTTATTTATGTAAATTTTCCTTCCTTAACAGTTTTTTTATTCTTTTTAACTGTTTTTCAAAAATAAATTTTTCTGACATTAATTGTTAGCCAAATGTGTCAGAAAAACATTTAATTGTTAGTTAGTTAGTATAGTTACAATTACGGCGTTTCGTTTATCTTTGTTTATTTCATCAGGTAACTAGATGAACAAATTGTTTAAAAAGAAAGAATATTTATTTTGGAAACAATATTTATATTTTATATGTATCCAAAATTAATATTTATTTTTAATTTTTAATTTTTTTATATATTATATATATCAACATCCACATTTAATATTTTTTAAAAAAATATTTAACTAGTTACCTGATGAAATACACAAAGATAAACGAAACGCCGTAATTGTAATTATACTAACTAAACAGCAATTAAATAGTTTGCTGTAAAAATCGGCTGTATTTCAATTATTTTAATGATGTAAGTGTTTACTGACTTTTTTATAAACTTATACACGATTTATTTTCTCGTTTAATAATAATAATATTTTTGAGTTATACCAGTTTCTTATTTTTATCGACTTCCTTACAATAATCCAGTGGTAACATTTTCAATTTTCTTTCGTTTACTCTTTGGTCGTTAACAAGTTTAGTTCACCGGATACTAAATTAAATATCACAGACTTTTCCAGTTTTCTGTAATAAAAAATATATTTTTTATAATAGTTATTAATGTCTGTAATTTTAAATAAGACCAAAAACAGACAAAAAATTAGTGAAACATAATATCCCAAAGATATTACAGTATAGCCAATGAACACAGTAATTAAAGAACCAAAAGACAAAATTTTAAAAAGCAAAGATAATAATTATAGATGTGATACATTATATTTAATGAATTATTATATATTATTTTTTTTACTTTTTTAAAAAAGATGTTAATATATACAGAATATATAAATAGATTAAAAAAATTAAAAATCAATATTAATTTTGGATACATATAAAATATAAATATTATGTTTACAAAATAAATAGTTTCTTTTTAAACAATTTGTTTACTTAGTTACCTGATGAAAAAAATATATATTGTATCAAATGTATAATTATTACCTCTGCTGTTTTAAATTTTGTCTTTTGGGTCCTTAATTACTGTATTCTTTGGCTCTACTGTAATATTTGTGGAATAATAATTTTTGGTGCATAGTTATGTAGTTCAATCTGAAGATGGTCCACATCAGGACCGAAACATGTAGTTGATTTTAAATTATAGTTTGTTATGAATATATATATATTTTTAATACTTTAAGATATTAGATGCTAAATTAGGCCAAGCATCAAAGAATTATAAATAAGATGTTTAATCTGACTTAATATTATGGATAAAATGTAATAATTGGCCAAAAGTCAGACATAGAATAATTTTAATTAAAAAAAAGGCGTTCCGTCCCCAAACTAATCTAATTATTTATTTTTAATTTATTCAATGGTAATAACTTACATATATGATTATAAGATAAATTAATATTCTATAGAATAATTTTAATTAAATATAAAAGACGTTTCGTCCCCAAAATTTCGGTCCTCCTACAGTTCTGTAATTTATTATTTTCAACCTAAATTTTTCTTTTTCAGACTTTTAGCCAGTTATTGAATTTTTTAATAAATTCATTTTAAATTATTTTTCACAGAATTCGAAATTATGAGTTTTTAATGTTCTGGTACATATAAATTTTTTTCTTATTAAAATGTTACTTATTTGAATATTAAATTGAAGAAACAAATAAGCGGACAGTTAAGTATAAATTCATACAAAAATATGCAGCCAATGTGCATATTCTATATTCAAAATTTTATAATATCTTTTTTTTAAAAAAAGAAAATTGTCTAGTGTCCTGATGCTGTCCACAAATATGGACGAAACGTTCTAGATACATGAAACAATAAGTAATTTTGATTGCTGACAAAATGGCTGTATTTATTTATTCATTAAATTAAATGCCTTTTATATGTTAGGTCTACGAACATTTATTTATTTTTCTGTCCAGATTTTCTGCAATATATTATGTTTTCTCTACATATGTATACTTAAGTTTCCTGTTGTTATTTTTTTTCAATTTATTATGTAATCATGTAAACAATTAATTACCAAGTTTATCATTCTTGTTTATAATCAGTTTACGTTATTTTTTCATCTTACAAGTGCATTTGACATAACCATTTTTCTCATTAGAGAACTAATACAATCAAGAAATCTATCAAAGTTAAGGAATCGTTTTCTTTCTTTTCTCGTTTTCTTCATTTTCAAAATTTATTACTCTTATATAAAATTCAGATCTATTTTTGTATCATTACACACACACAAATACAATTTATTGTTTTTCATATAATAAGAATTTTTATTTATTGAAAAATGGTTTTTATTTTCACTTCTTTTAGGTAAATAATGCAAAAGGTTAATATTGGCATGTAAAACGTTCGGAGCAAGTAATATATAAATAAATGTGTTATAAGAAGTCCACGGGTAGAATTCTGTCCGCCCCTGAGGATTTCATTTTTGTCTGCGGTCCTGGGCTGATTCTTTCTGGGATTCCTCGTGTCTCCTCCTGAGCGATATTTGTTCCGCGTAGGAATGTCTGGACTCACCTCGGCGGAGACGCAATTAAACGCCAAAGCGTCGCAGGGCGTCCGAGTCCTCTGCCAAGAAACGGGGGGGGGGGGAACCACCGATGCTCTGCCAGGAGGGGAAAAACTCTCCCCCTCCTCTCCTCTCCCAGCTCCTGGCCCCGTTACTTCACGAGAACAGCACAATCAAATGTGCAGTAAAAATAAAATTGAAAATTAAAAAGGGTTACGCGATGACGTCGCTTGTTAGAAGAACCCCAGTAAAAAGGAAAAACTTGTTTAAAAACGACAGTAATTATTGTTAAATTATGTGCAGGTCCTTGAACTTGGTCTTGTAAATTTCATCCGTCCTCCGCTCTTTTTTTTTGGTTAACAGGCTACATGAGGGTGATCCTGAAACAGGCAACTCCCCTTTAATAGCATAGGAAGGGAATTGAAAAAGGGGGGATGCGGAAGGTAGAGCAAGGTAGCCTAGCAAGGGTTAACTAGGGCCCCCGGGCTATGGTTTAAGGATCCTACCCTCGTGGTGTTTCACCTAAAGAGATGCAGGGAAAAACCCTAGAAAACCTGCATCAGGTAGGTCGGGCATTGGTGGTACTATTCTCACGCCCTTCCCTATGAATGACGGGAGACGAGTCTGCTGTGGGGACGCAGCATTCCCTTCTCCGTGTCTCCACCAGTTTCAGGAGGCAGTTGGCCCCTGACTGATCCAATGAATGTGATCAGCGGACAGCTCTTGCCATATGCCCAAGGTCTTTGACCCCGGTACATATACCTCCTAAAATAGGTGAAGGTGTCACGAAATGTGAGAACTTTGATAAAAAGATCCCAGAGAGAGTGCAGGAGGCATTCCCGACATGATGAGGTGAGCCCCGCAGTCGCTCTGGGCTGAAGCGCCTGCGAGAAAACTCCCGCAGCGCCCTTCTTATCGCCTTTGCCCCTGCCCTTAACTTCTATTAATCTAATATTATTACACTGAAAGGCTGCGAAGTATTTTGTGTGTGTGCGTGCGTAGTACCTTTTGTGACTGTCGACGCACGACCCTTCTTCGGACAGATCCTTTCGACTACTTGACAATGGCGAAAAAACGCGAAAAAAATTTTTTTTACACCTGTCAAGTTGGAAGCAACGCGTAGCGAATTGGAAACAGCTACTGCGTTGACAAACGTAAAAAATGTGCGAAGAGATTTGTTCAAATCTGGCATTTTTATATTGGCTGTAATTTTTTTTTAATTCCAACCAATGGATGCTACTTAAAATTGCTGCTCATTGGGGCTATTAGAGAAAGGTAGGAGGCGAAATGGAAAGACGATTGGGTGCAGAGACGGGTTATTAAATGGTGGGCTGAGTTCTGAATCGAAAGCGAGGATATGTTAAATCTTTGGTAGATGTCTCGACTGTTTCGGTCCATGCAGCCAGTTCATCTCATCAGGCGCCTCTCTGGATGGATTCGAATCAGAAGAAGGCTGTCAACTACAGTTTTCTCTCAGTATCGTTGAATTAACATTTCGTATTTCCCAAAGGAACTTTTCTCTACCCCACAGACGACCTGATATTAAAGAGTTTCAATATAAATTTATGAATGCTCTCTTGTTTTTCATTTGTAATTCGTTTCATTCAGTTCTCTTATTGTTTGCGTATCAAATCTTAAATTTTCTAGCGATTAAATTTAAAATCATTAATTTTTTTCCCTTTTCTTCAGACCCCTATAGCGCACATTTCGAAGGCTTCTATTCTTTTCATTTCTGCAGCTCCTACCGTCCAACCGTACCAACATTTCCTAATATTAATACTTGTATTACCGTAATTAAATTCCTACTTTTTGCCTGTACTATTCTACTCTTTATGTCTACTATACTTCTACCATCCCTAGTTGCACAAGTAACTTCGTTCAAAATCTCCCTTCTCAATCTAACATCCTTTTTTATTCCACTGTTTCCCGTTCTACACTCCATCGCCTTGGTTTTCCCTCTATTTGTCCTCATATTCTCCAGGACCATGTGTCATGCCATTTATTATTAGTCTTTTTCTGACTCCCTTAATACTACAATATCATCGGCAAAGCGTAGGGTTTTATTTCTTCTTCTTGCATTATGATTCCTTTTCCACATTCCGTTTTAACTTTCTTCATCGCCTGTTCTACATGTAAGTTAAACAGCATGGGCACAGACTGCATCCTTGGCTTACTCCTTTCTTAATTTCGGCTTTATTTTCTGCCTGTCTTCTGTATGGTTTCCACTTCTTCTTCTTCTGACTTTCTTAATACTATAATATCGTCGGCGGCAAAGTGTAGAGGTTTTTATTTCTTCTGCTTGCAGTTTTATATCAAACTTAAACAACAATGTAACGCAATTTTGAACAATATAAATAATTCGGTCTCTGTTAATAATTGAACCAGACTGATATATAATGAACAAAGATAATGTAGTGCAAAGAATAACCCCAAAAAATGTGACTGAAAAAGACTACTTAAGAAACCATCATCCATTATATTTTACTGAGAAGTGTTATTTTAGATAATGAAGACTAATTTCTGAAATGCTTTATATCAAATCCAATAAAGTCCAAATAAATGTTAAAGAAGACACTTGTCAGTTTAATTCAGTGTATGATGGTTTATTAAATAGTCTTTTTGTTAGTCACATCTTTGTTCTGTACTCTCTTTCTTCATAATGTTTCAAGTCTGGCTTAATTACTGACAAGGACCACAAGGGTTGGTCGAAACGTCTACTTTTTCTTTTATAAATTTTTGTTTTGTTTAAAATATTGTTGTACTGTCTGTTATTTAAGTTTCTCAAAATATCATTTTCTCAATGTCAACGTTTCTGATCCACATCTGGCTGGCTTAGACTTAGTTTTCTGTCGGTGGATTTGGATGCCCATAGCACAACTTAAGACACAATGTCAACTATAGCTCTCTGAAGAATCAACATAATGAAAAGTGGAAGACTAAATGAAAAACGAAACGAATCAAGGAGTTAAGGATGCAAAAGAGACTTTGCGAGTTGCAATTACGATATTATCTTCTTTCTTTTTTTTAAAGAAAAAGAACTATACTCTTCCGAAAGCCTTAGAGAACATTAATTGCATGGTATATATTTGCTAAAGGATATTCCAGCACCCGTTTAAATTTTGAAAACGGAGCCACGACAATCCTTTAGGTTAATCTCGACTGCACGGCCCAACATCCTCTAATCTTCCTTTTTGCTTCCGATTATGGTGTCATTAAGGGGACTTGTAACTTTATTAACACAAAAAAAAACAATTATTTTATAGAAATGAAAATACACTGACGAAAAATTATTCACGAATAAAGTTTATAAAAGATTTGACGGTTCCCGCGAGTATGGTGACGAAACGTCGTTTCAACTGAATAAAGACTTTTGGATGGTCGTAAATTCATTCAGTTTTATTACTGTTGGGGAAAGAAAGGGTTATTTGATTTTCAGGTAAATTAATCTAATTTAAAATGATAAATAATTTATTTACAATATTTTTAAAAAAATAAGCTGTCGGTCGGCGAATAAATTAGAACAGTTTTTTCTTTTGTAGGGGTCTCTTGCGGCTTTTCCTCCTACCTAGACCGGAGGGATGAAGTCGCCGCACGTCGGGAAGCCGTGAGGAGCTTCCGGTATTTCCTCGAGGTCTCCCACCTGGAAGGCCAGCTCCATCCCGCTCAGCTGGTGGTACAAGAAGTGGCAGTGGAACAGCCAGAAACCTGCACATAAACAATCCGCATAGGTAATTCCAAAGATATAAAATATATATACTATCTTTCTTCATTTCTTATCCTTTCTGTTCTTGCCACACCACAGCTGCGACTCTAGAAAGCCATCTATCTCCATCATCCCTCTCAACTTTCCTTCATTTTCCTTTGTTATTTCTCAGAACCATATAGTGCAATACTCTCCACTATCGGTTTGTAAATTCTTCTTTTATATATTTTATAAATGCGAGTGGGAACTACACCATACGGTGTCTCTCGCATGCAAGCTTCCAACTCCTTTTATCTTGCCAATCTACAGCTGTCCTTCATTCCATGTCAGTTTAGGTCTTCCCTTTTTATCCTTTCGTTTTGGGGGTTTCCAGTGGCATATTCTGAATGGCCACCGTTCCTCTGACATTCGTCTCAAATATCCATACCAATTCAACCTCCTCCTTCTTTCTATTATATCTAAGATATTTACTGATGTAACCTCCATTCCTTCCCGAATATATCCATTCCTTAACCTTTCTGTTCTTGTCACCTCACAGTTCCGCTTTTAACTTTCCATTATTATTTTCCCAACCCTCAGAATCATACAGTGCAATAGTCTCCACTATCCTTTCATAGATTCTTCTTTTCACCTTTCTTGTTATATTTTTATTCCATATGTAATAATAATAATAATATAGTGAATAAGAGGGGTCGGTTGAATTTAATTTGTTATTTAATACTAACTTAATATAGGGGATCAATTAAATAAAGGTATTAAATTTGAAAAGAAAAGTTAAGCTTTAAATTTCTGAATTTAATATAAATAAAATATTTCAGCAAGAGCATCTGATAACTGATACAAGTTATTAAAGAAATTAATACTAAAAACAATTAAATTTACATTGAGGGTCCTCGGTGGGATGGACAGATAGAAGCGACTTTGTTTTTCATACCAATAGGTCAGACGAATGTTAACTCTATTTTTATCAAAATTTACGATACCCGCGATGTTCTGCAGCTGCATTCTCTGATCTGCTTTGCGATGATCCGTGATGAATGGCTGGATGCATGGACTGTTGAACTGCGCCTGGGCAAAATTTTGTGGAGACTTCCCTCTTTTCTCCTTTCGGCGGCTAGCAGTTTAGTTTTTTAGTCAGCACTTGCCGACCTCTCAGCATCATCTCTTCGGTAGCTAATAATTTAGTGTGTTCATCATCTCTTTTCTGCCTCTCACCCATCTTCTGCCTCCCCGTCTCCCAACCCTTTCCCGCGTAAGCTCGGTGCGAGCTTTAATGTCCACCTACTTATTTCAGACCACAATACGGGTGCAATTCCCTATAGCGTCTATTGGCTTGCACTTTAGCAATTGCAACCAATAGGAAATTTCAGCTGCAGGGACCCAATTTTCGCATGTGTTTCACATCACTCCGGTGGGCAGCTAAAATTTCGGATTATGCATGCAGTTTCCGACTTCCAGAAACGAACCCTTCCAAATTATCAACGAGTGATCCCTTTTCATGAAAGGATCCTTCTCTTCTATTCATCCAAAAGGGTCGACCTGTTGTCCTAAAGAGAAAGCGAGGGCCACAAGCAGCCAGCCAGTAATGTGTCGCACAACTTAAGTCTTTATTTCGCGTACTTTAACACATTACACATGTTACACTGTCTTGTTGCAAGTCTGCCCTTCGCTATTCTCTGCTTAATTTCCTCCTCGCTTCCTCCTTTAATAGAAATGATTGCTCCAAGGTATTTATATGTGGCTCAGTACTTAACTACACGTCCGTCTCCCATTTCTAAATCTTTTCCCGACTACCATATACTCAAAATTTATTTGTGCGCCCCATTTCACATATTCCCCATTCAATTTCCTCAGTATGTAATGTGCGTCGTCTTTATCTTCGGTGGATATAACCCGATCATAAGCAATATTCAAAGTGTCACCATTTATGGGTATTCCCATGGTGTGGCATTTCTGCCTCCAATTTTTGAGTGCATCATTCAAATATATCTTTTACAAGCGTAGGAGTTCTACAGCGCCCTTGTCTCAGTCCTTTATTTACGTTGAATTCTGATTATTCCATGTTTCCAACTTTGACCCTGTTTAAATTTACTGTATACAAATTTTTCATTGTGTTAATATAAGTTCATTTTATTTGCTGATTTTCTATCACCGACCATAATTTCGATACAGGAACGCTGTCATATGCTTTCCGTAAATCTATGTATATAAGATATAGTGAGTAATATAACTGAATCAATCTACTTGCTTACCTGGATTGTCGGTGAAAATCCTGATCTTAACGAAACCGCCCGGAGGAACGGCGACGGTGTCCTTGAAAATCGGTCTGTGACTTGGAGCTCTGACCACGGAGTCGCCGTTCCCCATCTCGAGGACCATGAAGCGGAATCCGTGCAGGTGGAACGGGTGGGTCAGGTCCACCAACGTCGACGCTGAAAAAAATAAAAATAGATCTGAGAGGCCTGGTTGAGAGGTGGAACGATCGCCGTGGTCGTACACTCACTCTGGTCGACCAGCAGGACGTCGACGACGGCGTCCAAGGGAAGCTTGACGAGGTGCGTGCACTCCTTGTAGGTGCCTCCGCCCGAGAAGCGGCCGCAGCAAGTCCCCGAGTGAGGAAGACCAACTTGAGACCACTGGGACAGCAGGGGGCTGCTGGGAGGCACGTAGGACACGTTGTTGATGACGCCGCTCACCAGCACGGGCACCGGAGGCTCTGGAAAGACGACACAGATCAAACTCTCTAGCTCTAGCCTTGTCGTAACTATGAGGGAATTTATTTACACTATTTCATCCCAGTACGTTAACCTACGTCAGCTTTCACGACCTCCCCACTTACTTTATGACGTCATAACCACGGTCATAACTCAGTATCTGAATCTCATACATATCAAAAAATATTCTGAAACATTCCATCATATTTAAAACTAGAAGATACTCGAATCACCTCTTCGCTTTGATTAGCGATAAAAAATGTCTATATATGCATCTACAGAAAATAAAACTTTTTTGGGGGGAGAGGGTTAACAGGCTACATGAGGGTGATCCTGAAGCAGTTAACTCCCCTTTAATAGCATAGGAAGGGACTTGAAAAGGGGGGATGTGGAAGGTAGAGCAAGGTAGCCCAGGGTTGACTAGGGCCCCCAGGCTATAGTAAGGATCCTACCCGGTGTTTCACCTAAAGCTGATGCAGGGAAAAACCCTAGAAAACCTGCATCAGGTAGGTCGGGCTAGTGGGTACTACTCCTGCGCCCTTCTGATGACGGGATGATGGGAACGCAACAAACCAGCCTCCATGCCTAGATCAGTATTGAGAGGCAGTTGGCCGACTGGTCCAATGGGATCAGCAGACAACTCTTACCGTATGTCGAAGGTCTTCGACCCCCGTACATACACCTCTAAAACTGCTCAAGGTCGTATCACTCCAAATTCGGAATGTGTCATGTAAGATGACAGTCCGCAGTCGTCCTGGTAGGCCAAAGCCCCTTAATGGGCTGCAGAGCCAACGGAGAAGGTTTTATGCTGCGATCCCACCCCTCAAACTGTGTTATTTTTCAACTCACGGAAGAACCTGTGGTAACGACCCTCTCTGAAGAGTTCCTTGGCCGAGAAGAAGTGGAAGCCGAAGTGGAGGGTGAGGCTCACGTCCGGCTTGGCGTGGGCGAGGCGTCGGTGATGTGGTGATGACGACAGCAGCTGGTTGACACAGACCCCCCTGTCACAGGCCGCACGCAGAGGATTCATCTCCTGTGAAACACACCAATGCAACGTCGATACAACAAGACATGTGAGACTTCTCGAGCCATTGGAAGGACTTTGTGGATTGGCGGATTAAACTCACCACACCCTTGGGGAAGAATTCTCCTCGGTACCCTGGCTTCCTTCCCGACGGTTCCTCCCGCCGGGAACCGTGGTACCGCAGCACTGCCAGCTGGTACGTGCGTTCCAGGACGCAAGGTCCCAGGCCTTGCACGTGGATCCAGTACGCGTCTTCTTCCTGGTCAGCCTCCAGGATCACGTCGTATCTCTCTCCTGGAAAATATACATACACTGCAACTCGGACAATTTACGGACGTTCATAATTGGACATCGTGGATAATTCTCCGGCTCTAACTTAAACTTGGTCTGAGAATTAGACTGAAGTAGTATGGTAATGCCGACATTCAGTGTGATCTAGTGGCTAGCGTCGCTGGCTCACAACCCAGAGGTCCCGAAATGGATTGTGACGCTATGTCCACAAGAAACAACTGGGATTAAGACTTGTAATCTAGCGATTATTGTTATGACTAGGACACGGAAAAGACGACACTTACGTCAGTTAAACGGAGACTATTACGCCTGCCGCTGCGTAGAACGCTGACGCAGGTTGTTATCCAACACTGCATAACTCTTTTCCGTGGCCTTCTTATTTGAAGGTTAAGGACCGTCGGTAATGAGTTAATAGAGACAGTTCTTTAATTCCACTCAGCCTTTACACAACAGACTGATCTATTCATTTACTCAATCTTTGTCCTTATCTTATTGTTATTTTATGGCTGAGCAATAATAATAAACCTTATTTTCTACTACATTGGAAGTCAAGTCTGTCTCCCTACAGTCAGCACTCCTCGCTGTTCTGAAGATTTAGTTCCAATCCGAACTGAATCCACGAAGAAATCTATTCTACTTCCTATCCTATTGTCAATCCTAAGCAACTCTTATTTCTGGAAATGAATATTGATTCACACTCCTCTTTTCTTATAATGTATGCCGTCCCCACAAGCTACCAAATTTCTACAGAGTGACTACACAAAGACCATCATTACGACAACGGTAACCAAGTTATTACAGTACAGTTATCTTCTTCTTACATCTATGTTAAACTTTATAAAAATCTCTAGTGCTCATTATTTATATTCATGTCTCAGACTGGTACCCAGATATCAAGAACTCAGGTTACCGAATCTTTCCTATTTATTCCTGAATGAGCTATGCAGCTCATTCAAGGCCTTGGCCTACCGGGTCGACTACGGACTGTCATCTTACGTAACACTAAACAACGGACAGTCGGCAAAAGAGATATAATGTAGTCGGAGAAAGTAGAAATTGGGGTCGAAAATATTTACTTATTTTATCAAAATGATTCTCCTTCATTGTACCGGCTTCTGAGGGAAAACTTGTGAAACTTACGGAAATCCAGTAAAATGACCCGGATTCACTTCCAGACACCATCCTATCTCCCATTCTTCGAATTTTTTTAATCAATTTAGACAGGGGTTGCAGAAAAGAAAAGAATATAAGCTTTCGAAATGAGGTGCTACATAAGGATGGTGAAAATCAGATGGGTGGATAGAGTTAGTAACCAGGAAGGTCTAAGAAGAATAGGGGAAGCGAGATGGATACTGGAGGATTTTCACCAAGAGAAGGAATAGATTAATAGGCTACGTTTTGGGACATAAGGGTCTTGTAAAATTAGCATTAGAGGGCAGTGAACAGAAGATGGATGGCAAGGACGGAATACCCTAAGCAGGTTAGGGAGGATTTGGTAGCTATGTAGGAATGAAAAGGCTTTCGCTGGATAGGTTAGTATGTACGGTTACATCAGACCAGTCTAAGGACTCGATACAACAACAATATTTACCTTTCGTTTCTAGAATTTTTCTGCTACAAGAATGTTTTCTGTTTCTGGAAATATTCCACGAATGTATAAATTGTACTGGACCTCGAAGCGGAGGCAGTCTTTCCTCCAGGGAGAGAGAGAAGTTGCTATTCCAACGGGTGTCAGGAAAATACTATTCACCATCTTGTGTATAAAGTAAGATTTTGCAGTGAGAGTGAGAAATCCAGAGACTGTTTTATTGGTATGCAAATAATTGCTATTACGTCAAGAGACGTCGAGGACAAAACGCAGATAAAACACGTCCTGCCAACTTTAAGGAAAAGAACCCACCAAAACTTTAACTTTTAATCCCTCCTGGGTTCCTAATTTCAACATTTTTATTTTATATTTGTTCACACCGCGGTGGATGGTTTTTCAGCTTAAGTATTATTAATATTTTAATACTTGATGTTTTGGTGGAGTGAGGCAGCCGCTCCTTCAGGTTTAGTTCCCGTGACTGAGGTGGCAGTAACTTATACCGGTACCTGGAAGCATGACGACGGCGCCGACGGTGACGGGCTCGACGGAGTTTCCGTCGGTGGCGATGACCGTGAGGACGTGCTTCTGGACGCTGATCCTCACGGGACAGACGAGGCACGTGGCCGACACGAGGCGCAGTCTGTATCGACGCCCGTGACGCACTCTGAACACGGCCAGGGGAGTCTCCCTACCAGCTCGTCGCAGGTAGCTGTTGGCCCTTCCTTCATCCTCCTCCTGGTCGTCGTTCTCCAGTTCCACGTGCAGCTGCCTGGGAATCAGCGGTGACGATGGTTCCAGAGGTGGGAAGAGGGAAGCGAATGAAGCTCGAGGACCAGACGACTGGAAATCAGAGAACGCTGCTGTGAGTAAGTAATGTTGAAGGCTGAACGGCTGTCGGCAGAGATCATCCTGGCCTCAGCACATTAAGGGATGTCCACACTTAAGAACAGGAATATAGGAAAGGCTTCTTCGGATTTGCCAATATTTTGGAGGTTCAAGCTAACCACGAACCTAACCACAAGACTACAGCATAAACTTGTAATTCTAATTCAACAGAACAGATTGAATTGATTTATATAACAATTTTAATTTACATGGAGAGAATTTGCTGGGCAATATTAGAAATTTCAGTGAAGTTAATCCTCTTGTGTGGTGCTGGGTAATCTTTTGTTGTTTCAATTTTCTCCTTGCTTCTTCTTCCCACTTCCTCCATTCAAAACAATCCTCTTCCCTTACCACTGTCACTAGTTGTGACTGTCCTCAAAATATGGATGAACAACAAGGATTCTGTAATATGTCAATTGTAAAGAATCAGCACAAAATACCTTACTGCCTTTTGTTGTTTCTGGACTGCTTTCCTTTGCTACTGCTACTGTCGACTCTTCATCACAAAATTTTCTCATTCTTCACCAAAGTCAATGCATGCAACTCTCCTAAATAGCTGGATAACTCATACTTTCCTTCAACAATTTTCTCTTCATTTTCTCCTTTAAGATATATCAACTCATCATTAAGGATCTCCTCAATGTATCTTATTGTTCCAATATCACTTTTAACTCAATTAAAAAGGTTTCATTGTTGATCATTTTACCTCACTCAGTCAACCTCCATTGTAGGCCACCTTACTTTAATATATTTATAAGAATACCATTATTAAGAAAGCCTCATTTAACAAGTTCAATAAGAGAAATAAATATCATCACTGGCTGGGAAAGATAGTCTTTGAGCATAAATAGACGACAAAAGCAGTTGAGCAAATGGACAAGTCAAAACACATCATTACACGCATAGACGATATAAAACATCAATGCAGTATTCATAAATATGAAAAGACATTAATGAGGAAGCTACACAGCACATACACTAATAAGAAAAAAGTGCAAAAATCATAATAAATTACAAAATTAATAAATATATGAGGTTTGTATGACCCTAGAAGATTCCAGACTACAGTGGACCCTTTCCATTGTCCAATGAACAGTTGTTCATATAAGGTGAAAACCCTTTCATCCCCAACAAGGCCCCACTTTCTCGTCAAACAGCATTCAGAACCCTTCATCGACTAACCACAGAAAATATACATTATCTGTACTTATCAGTTATTAACTGGCCAAATGACACATCATACATTGTATAACATATGAGGAATAGTTCATGGAACACAGAGAAGAGCATCACTTTAACCTAACCTCTCTCTGCCATCAAAACATTCACTTGTTTTGATAACTGAGAAATAATTTATTTTTCTGTTCCTAGGCTGTCAGTGTGTCGAAGCTAGATTTTGATCTTTATTTTACAATGTAACCATAATTATAATGGGCTATTCCCCTAAAATTTACAAGGGTGATGTATCTTTTACCAATCTTGAGTTGGTTTAATATATTGTTTTTTTTTACTCCTCATTAAATTACTCCAGTTGTTTTGCTCCAAACTAAACACTTTATCCCTACTGAAGCTTATAATAATTTCTAATATCAATAAATCACTACTAATATTTTGTAATGATTATGAATCATGTGGGTATGTGTGTGTGAGAGAGAGGGAGGGATGGATGGAGGCAGGGGGGGAGAGAAAATTTATCTTACCAGGTGCCAACCCTTCCCATTGACCAGGAAGGAGTCTGGGTTCTGTCCAGTGTTGACCTTCCTCAGACCTGGAAACCGTTCTCCAGCAAAACTGTGCAACCAGTCTGAGATGAGGATCACATGAGAAGGGAGGTCGTGATGGTACAGGTGAGCTGAAGGATCGTCTTCATCTGGCTGGCGGACCACGAGGCTCCCAACCACTCCATCCAACTTTTGCAGGCCTGAAATTAATCAGAAAGTGAGTGAGCATACTTTTGTGGCAATGGTTTTGTAAAAATATTCGCATTTTCTTGAAAAACTCCTCATGAACATTGGTCATTACGATAGTAGCTTGAAGGCTATTACTTTATTTATTTATATATGAGTCGGCGCCTGGCCGATCACTGGAAATGTCTTCCTAACTTTCTGATGAAGGGTGCGGTGCCTCCGAAAATTCAAGAACTCTAAACCTCAACAAGGTGTCCTACCATTTTTATGAACCTCAGGTAAGATCATTACTTATTCTAGTCTACTCTGTCCTACCGTGGTGAATAGGGCGGAAAGCGTACATTCCCTCCCTTTGTTTTCACTCTTACCCGTCGTGCGAGTGCCAGAAGTGTGTCCCCCGGAGTTGTGGGCGTGGAAGTCGTAGCGGAATGTCACCCCTTCAGCAGACGGGGCACTGCGTGAGGCCGGGACTACCGTCCATGTGCGGGGAATGCATGTGCAGGATGCCATGCCAGTGCAGAGACTCGGAGCGTCCCGGCGCCATGTTCACCAGGTCCACCACCACTCGGTCGCCTTCGCAGACCTGCCGCAGACAGCAATACCATCTCTCATCATGTCGCTTATCTTCCTCGTTCTCATTTTCTTATATCATTATTAAAAATGGTTATCTATAAAAATTCTCTGATTTGTTTGTTTGTTGGCTTGGTTGAGGTGTTCAATCCTAAGACTGATCTGATGCAACCCCCATCCTAACCTATATTTCGCAAACCTTTTCATTGACGTACAACTATCACACCCCACTCCCTCAGCTTAGCGTATTCCATCCTTTTCCTCCCTCTACTGTTCTTAACCCACACACTTCCCTCTAATTCTAATTTCACAAGACCGTCATGCCTTAAAAAGTAGCCCTATTAATCTCTCCCTTCTCTTGGTCAACGTCCTCCATATTGTTCGCTCTTCAGCTTGTAACGCACAAACACATCTGTTCGGGTTGTGGCGGCAAGGAGTCAAAACAAAAGGAGACAGGAGTTAAGCTCATAAAGTGCAATAAAGCTCAAGACACCCCGTCGCGGTTTCCGAATTTCCTAATCTTTGAGAGAATTTGGCAACGTTGGGCGGTGGATTTCCCCAATTACCACCAGAAATGTTATTGGAGGATATCCATCCCTGCCACTATGGTGATAAAAACTACAGAAGTGGGGAGGGGAAGTTTTAGAGAGGGCAGGCGGAGACATTTTTGGATAGGGGTTGGTGGTGGAGATTGATATGAGAGAGGTTAAAGATGGTGCGAGAGCGCTGAGATGGAATTTTGAGATAGATTTTGGAGGTGATTGTTCGAGAGCGGTGACGATCTGGAGAAAGGACGAGGAAGGAGCTGGAATATGCACTAAGCCGATTAGGTAAACTACTTCATCTGTGACTCTTTGTAATTTTCTGTTTTCTGCCAGATCCCAGTGGACTAGTGTAAAATATTTTCTGTTCTATGAGAAGAGCCCATAAATGCGACCCTGAGATTAGCCTTATAATTGTTAAAATTCTTTAAGTTTAACATAAATAATTTTTGTAAATATATATGTAGTTTTTAACTAAAACATTAAAAATTAAAAATTGTAATTATTATTGTAAATATGTTTTTTTGGTGTTAAAGTAAATTGTTTTCTTGTTTTTAGTATAAAATCTTAGTTATTTATTAAATATTAAGTAATATATTCTTTATATACATGTTACGCCCTCGTTAGTGATTCTATCCACCCATCTCATTCTCCTATAGCACCACATTTCAAAGCCTTCCACTCTTTTCCTTTCCCCAACTCCTATCGTCCACGTTTTACGCCCATATAATGCATACGTACATTTTTACCAACGATTTCCTAATATTCACACATACATTACCCGTAAGTAAATTCCTCTTTTTCGCGAAAACCTTCCTGAGGAAGTCCCAAATACGATGACAAAACGTCGGTCCAGTTAAACTAAACAGAATAAATGACCAAAAGATAGAGATTTCTGTTATTGACTTTAATTAAAAGAACCAAAAGTCTCCTTTTTCTGAATTTTACCCGTTTG
The DNA here is from genome assembly GCA_034510155.1 of Eucriotettix oculatus. Taxonomy (NCBI): domain Eukaryota; kingdom Metazoa; phylum Arthropoda; class Insecta; order Orthoptera; family Tetrigidae; genus Eucriotettix; species Eucriotettix oculatus. Next base: position 11,681,592 of record CM067376.1, read on the forward strand.
TTGTGTTCAACTTTTTTCGTCCATGATGTTGCGTTAGTGAACAAACATTCCTTTGAGGTTTTAAGTAAAGAACTGAAGATGTTCCCGGAAAGCTGTAACCGACTGCCGAGGTGACTTCTTCAGTGTTTCTTTTCCGCGGCGCTTTGGTATGTTGGTTGCGGCAGTAACACAGAAAATTTTCTGTTAAGGGTTTTAATTAAAAAAGAGTTTAGTGAGCGAAAGTTGAGGACGAAACGTCTTATTCTGAAATTATGATTCTTCGATTTCTAACGGTTTATTGTACAATATTTATAATTAAACGCTTTCTATGTTATTTGGTCGTAAATTTATGAATTTAATTATTGTATACTAATAATATCTCATTCTTTAAGTTTTTAAATTAATTAGCAATTTTTTTAGAAGAAAGACAAGAATGGAAAAATGTCAACCGGCCCAGGGAATCGAACCCAGGACCATGCGATATCCAGCCGCATGCTCTACCAACTGAGCTAACGGATTAGCTCAGTCGACGTCTCAGGACCGACTTAACACCTCTCCATTCCGTAAACCTAAGCTAGGCTCACCTACCAATTCATTAATCACAAACCTCATGTCCTAATTCTAGGAAATACGTGAAGACGGACATTCATTTTATGAATGAAGAATGCCTTGTCAACAAAATAATTCATTTAAGAAAATTTTTTTGACTTCAAAGAAAGCCATGTACATTATTATTCAATTAGGTTTAACACAAATCTAATTCGTTGCATGGTCAATGTTTTCAGAACAGCTTAAACACTGCCAAGTTGCCGTAAGGAAGGTTCTTGTTGAAGTGAGCTGCGGACTTCAACTCCAGGTCAGTAGACGACTGCGCATCGTATTAGCTACTTCTCTGACCGACGCAGCATAGAATTATGGTTCCCCTACCCTACCTGTATGGACGGTCCTGGGAGCCTCCTGTTGATGGTGAGGATCCCCCTCTCCACTCCGTCGGCGGTGACGCACTGAGGGTTGTAACAGTGCGTCGAGTTGCTGGGACATGCTCCACAGGCGCTGTGGGAACAGAGAAGCCACATAATGTGAGGTCAAGCGCGGACATAACCGCATCGGTAGCTCTATTATGAAACTTTAAAATAAAGAAAACGAGAGGAATCTTACACGGTTAGAGAAAGAGAATTAAGAGACCTTAAAAATTACGCCATTATTGCCCCGCAAAGAGGTTTCTAAACCCCACCGGAGGCTAAGGAAACACAAGCTTCATAAATGAATTTTTTTTTTTCCCTTGCAGAAATCAAGAAAGGAGTAAGACAAGGATGCGGTCTGTCGTCCATGTGCGACATAACATAAATAAAATATTCGTATCAAAACGAAACAAACAACTTTTTATTAAATTTTAACAAAATGGTTAAAACCGTTTTATAATGATGCATGAAGAAAGCAGGAGGGAGCAACTCTCTATATATAGCTCAGGCCTAATGGGGTATAATATTTTTGCCAGTAGTTTTTTCCTCGGTCTTAGCTGTACCATGGTAATGATGGTTGTAGCTGGTTCTGTTGCACCAGTAGTAAGATGGACTGGAAAGAGGAGAGGATCTGGTGGTGCTTTGGTTCGCGTCTCGGGAAATGCAAGCGTGACGTCACTGGTCCTGACGTGACGTCATCAGCCAGGGGCGAGTTTGATACAGTCTCTCGTTTCAACGTACAAAGTACATGTAATATTTGAAATGAATATAATTAATAACAATGGAAACAACAATTTCGGTTGACTTATATGAATTAAAATTATTTAAGTAAATTTATTCAATTAACTAATTGAATAGATTGTTTATATATATAAATGTATACAGACAATGAATCGTCTCCCTGGGATGTCTCCCTAACACACATCCAGCTCCAAGCAAAGCAAAGGAATACAGACATCAACAATACGTTCAGTTCAAAGAAAATATAACTTCAATTGTTTTTCGTTACTGTTTATTCATTGTAATTTTCACTATTTGTGACCTTCAGTATTAATTTCCTTTGTGGTCAACAATTTAACATCAAACGTATATTAATGTTACACTTTTAAATTAATTTAAATCACGCGAAAAAAATAATAAATGGAAATGACATATTTGCGAACCCAAAGATATTTCTGTTTACAACCAGGGAGATATTGCTAACATACCAGAGACGTTGCTTACGCGCGAATTATTACTATATTTGAAAAGAAAAGAAATGCGCGGTAACGTGTACGTATGTCACGTTACATATGCTCTGCAACTTATATACAGAACAGGCTATGAAAGTTTTTAAAAAGAAATATGGAAAAGGAGTCATACTGCAAGGAGAAGAAATAAAAACTCTAAGGTTTGCTGGTGATATTGTAGTATCAAGTGAGTAGGACGAAAACTTGGAAAACATAATAAATAGAATGAACGTAATCCTGGACGAAGAGTTCTTGGACAGCATAATAACTAGAGAAGGATAGCACAGGCAACGAAGGCATTCGCAAAAAAGAGGAATTTACTTACGGCTAATGTAATTATGAGTATTAGGAAATTATTATTAAGAATGTTCGTATGGAGTGTGGGGTTCGTTATATGGGGGCGGAAAGTAGACGGTAGGAGTTGCAGGAAGGAAAATAATTGTAGCTTTTGAAATGCTGTAGAAGAATGAGATGGGTGGATGGGATAACTAACCAGGAAGATCTAAGCAGAATAAGAGGAGAGAGAACAATATGGAGTACTTTGAAGGGATAGATAAATAGGCCACACTTTGAGACATGAGGGTCCTGTAAAATTAGCATTGGAGGGAAGTGAACAGAAGAGGGAGACAAAGGATGGAATGTGCTAAGGAGATTAGGGTGGATGTGGTTGTTATGTGGAAATGAAAAGGCTTGCACTAAATAAGTATGCATGGAGGGTTGCATTGGATCAGCATTAGACTCAGTACCACAACAACAACAAGCTACAGCACATGAATTAATTTAGGAAAAATTATTTGTTTCGAAATTGAGAGAAAAAATGTAATGATAGTATTTTAAAGAGTGTGAATTTCTTCTGCCATTCCAAAGTGTTTAAACTGCCCGCCTTCCAGCGCGCGCTCTCATCTGTGTTATAGTGGTTCTCTCTGTAACGACGAATGCGCATGCGCAGTGTACAGCTTCAGGGCCCGCGCCTGTTGCTACATTGTCTCATAGCCGTGAGTCTTCCGTGTACCAACATGGAGTAGAGAGGGACTCACGCGCCCATGGTGTGGTAGAACTCGAGGACGAAGCGGTAGTAGCAGGTCCTGAAGTCTCCCTGCAGACATCTGCGGGTGCAGGTGCCGTGGAGTTCCTCGTAGTCGTCGACGTCGGCCACGTCGTCGGGTTCCTGGTCCCCATGTCCACGGTAGCGGTGTTGGTAGCCTGCGGCTCCTGGCGGAATAAACAACGGAATCTCTGATAAATACACTCATATTCAGCGGATCATTCAATGCTTCCAGGATGTTGAATGAGTCAATAGTTTATGGCATTATTAATAGGAAAGATGGGCAAAAATAGGGCGATGGCGATTACCAGATGTGCATCAACGAAAATGACACCTATAACAAAGGATAATAGAAGGGGTCGAACACACTATTAGGGATTTTGAGGAGCACTGGGATAAAATAACTTCTACAGCTGACAGACAGCAGTAAATTAGAATAGAAGATCAAGAAAAGATAGCTGAAATCAAGAAAGGAGTAAGGAAAATATACAGTCTGTCATCCATGCTCTTTAACTTATATATAGAACAGGCGATGAAGAAAGTTAAAACGGAATATGAAAAAGGAATCATACTGGAAGGAGAAGAAATAAAAACCTTACGCTTTGCCGACGATATTGTAGTATTAGGAGAATCAGAAGAAGACTTGGAAACCATAATAAATAGCATGAACGTGGTCCTGGAGAAAGAGTTCAACATGAGGATTAATAGAGGCAAAACCAAGGTGATGGAGTGTAGTATGGGAAACAGTGGAATAACAAAGGCTGTTAGATTGGGAAGGGATATTTTGACGGAAGTTAAGGAATTCTGCTACTTGGGAAGCGTAATAACTAGAGTAGGATAGCACAGGATAGCAAGGAAGGCTTTCGCGAAAAAGAGGGATTTACTTACGGGTAATATAAGTGTGGACATTAAGAAATCGTTGATAAAAATGTTTGTATTGAGTGTGGCGTTACATGGGTGCGAAACGTGGACGATAGGAGTTGGGGAAAGGAAAAGAATAGAAGCCTTTGAAATGTGGTGCTATAGGCAAATGCTGAAAATCAGATGGGAGGAACGAGGAAGTTCTAAACAGAGTTGAGGAAAAGAGAACAATATGGAGGCCGTTGACTAAGAGAAGGGATAGATTAATAGGCCACGTTTTAAGACACGAGGGTCTTGTAAAATGAGCTTTAGAGGGAAGTGTGTGTGGGGTAAGAACAGAAAAGGGAGGCCAAAGATTGAAAACGCTAAGCAGATTAGGGAGGATGTGGGTTGTGTTAGTTATAAGGAAATGAAAATCCTTGCGCAGGATATGTTAGCATTTAGGGTTGCATCAGACTAGTCTTAGGACTGAATATCACAACAACAACAAAGAGTCGTTGATTATTTCACCTATATTTTTTCTCTTTCAGAAGTCTCTTTCGACTGCACAAAAGTTTTCCGTGCCGCATGAAGGACGCTTTCGTCATTTAACGGTTGACTTCAAAGCGGCTTTTCCGTCAGTCCGGGTGAGCGCAGTTAATTAAAGTTTACACGCGTGTAGGAGTAGTAAGTACTAAGTGGTGGTCCAGGCTCCATTAACCGTCGTGTGATGAGCCGGAAAATCGAAAAGTGACCACCACCACGGACGATCCTGGCTGGCCTCGAGGAACACCAAACGAGGCGAGGAAACGGTAATGACACAATACGCAGTCAGTGGTCAAACAAGACAAACAAGGTCCAGAGAATAAATAGCAACTAACCAGAGAGAGACACAACGAAGCAGTCGCTTAATAATGAATTATTAATTACGACCTCTGGATTACCTTAAGGGAGAATAAATGACAGAGTGTTCTGTGAAAATAAATGACTAGAAGCATTATAATGTAGTTAATAAACATAGCTTTATATTATTATTAAGACGAAGAGATTACAAACTTGTTTTCTTTCTATTTTTCAGTCCTTAGACGGAATTCCCCAAGATAAACCTGTTCTCCGCAAGCATTTTCACTTCTACATAGCTGCCACATCCCATATCCACCTTAAAAGCTTAGCGTATTCCATCCTTGTATTTCCTCTTGTGTTCACTTCCCTCTAATGCTAATTCATGTCCCAAATCGTGGCGTATTACTCTATCCCTTCTATTGGTCCTACATATTGATCTCCCTCCCCCGACCTCCCTCTCTCTCTCTTATACTGCTTAGTACCCAATGCCCGACCTACCTGATGCAGGTCTTCTAGGGTTTTCCCTACATCTCTTTAGGTGAAACACCGGGTAGGATCCCGGGGGCCCGAGTCAACCTTTGGCTACCTTGCTCTACCTTCGGCAATCCCCCCTCCCCTTTCCAATTCCCTTCCTATGCTATTAAAGGGGAGTTGCCTGTTTCAGGATCACCCTCATGTAGCTTGTTTACTCCAAAAGAAAAATCCTGGTTAGTGATCCTATCCACCCATCGCATTCTCCTACAGCACCTCATTCCATACCAACATTTCGTAACTTTCATACTTATATTAGCCGTAATAAAACCCTTATTTTCCTCATTCCTTCCCCTGAAAATTAGGGCCGCGGATTTAATACTACTTCAACCCTCCTCCGTCTCCCGCTCTTCCGAGTAAAATAATAACAAGAAAAATAGAAAGTGAGGAAAGAAGATGAAGCGATAAAAGAAAAGTGGAATACTAAAACCCAGTAGAAAAATAAAATTCAAAGACCAGGAATATGATCACAAAAATAGAGAGAAAAAATAAATATATGTAGAAAAAATAATTGGGGGAAAAAACTCCATAGAGTCTGTTCTTATTTTCCTCACCAAATACCCTGAAATTTAACGGGAGATTGAGTCTCACCTGTTGCAAAAGAAGCCACGAGGCTCACCAGAAGAATCTTGCACCACAGCTCCATCCCTCAGAGAGAAACAGAATAACTATGGTAGTGAAGGGAAAACGTCCCCCTCCCCTAATCTCCTCCCCACTCCTCCCCTTTCTCATTTACCTTCTAATGATATAATTAGGAATAACTGCAACCTTACCTCGGACCGGACTAATGTAGGACGAACCACAGCATGCACTTTCAAGGCCCCAATTCAACCCCTCCGAGAAATTATCAGCACAAAGGCGACGTTATTCCTCATTTATCGTCCAGATCATCCCCACAAATACAGTAATGCAGTTTTTTTTAACTACACAACCACCTTTTATTACAATTTAATAATAGTCTTTAATAGAACTGGTGAGGATAGAACATTATGGAGGGCACTGAAGGGATAGATTAACAGGCCGGCCACATTAGGGGACCCAAAAAAATGTTTCGGGACTTCATCAGGTGATACAGTTTCAAAAATATAATCCCATTAACTAGTTACTTATTTTATGTGAATATAGTCCCAGCAATGAAAAGAGTTGTTTTGTAATTGAGACACTCCATCAGAATCTGATTAAATGAGAAATTTACTCTTCAAAATAACAATTTAACCAGATCTATTCTTTAATTTATAACCTGTAAAGGTACAAAAATAAATAAGGCAAGAAACGTTGTGATTTTCTTCCAAGTTTAAAAGAAAAAGATAAGTGACTAATTTATTTTAATAAATGTGTTCTGACTTACTGTCTATTGCATTTCTTTTATTAATTGAAGACATGTTAAAAACTGACTGTAAAAAGTTAAATGTGAAGCATAGCGACCTATGAAAATATTATAAATTGTTTTTAAAATGTAAACTTTCATGAAGGATGAACATTCTTTCAACTATTACGCAAAGTAAAGGTATTTTTGTGTTAAGGAATATTCCATAGAATTTCCGTAAAGGTAATTGTACTCCAAAAATAAAGATTAAAGAAACTACACGACTTATACAATGATAATCTTTGAGATGAAGTCAGGAAAAATAAAATTAAGAAAGTAAAACATGAAAATGCAAATAAATATTTAATTACATAGAAAATTGAAGGGACGGGGAGGGGAACAGAGAGCAGATGAAAGGAGAGGAAACAAAATAACGAAAAAATAATAAAACCAAATTAATCAATAATGAGGGAACGAAAAAAAGTGAAAATAAGTCAAAGGACATGGGGAGAGATTATGAGCAAGTAAAATAAGTCTTAAGTAAATGGCGAAGGGGTGCAAAGAAAGCAAAATGAGTTAATAAAAACAAAAATAAATATAAAAATAGGAAATAACAATTTAAAAAGTAGGGGGATAAGCTGAATGAATCAGTGTGAGATTAACGATAACACAAAATTGGAGTGAAGAGAGGATGTCGCAGGTAATGAAAGAAAAGTGGAAGAAGAGAAAAGAAGATTATAATAAATAAATATACAGGAAAGAGAAAGAAGGCAAAAAGTGGAGAAAGGGTGAAGGAAACACACTGAGATTCCTTCAGTTTAGTTTAGTTTGACTTTTTTATTATTATTATTTATTTTCCACTCCTTTCATCTGCCTATACCCTCTTTTATTTTCTGTATAAATAAATTGTTTATTTGAATTATTTATTAATTCTTTGCTTCTTGTCTCTCCTTTCTTCTGTTTGACCTCCGTCCCTTTCCCTGTTTCAATATTCAATATAATTTAAGTTTCTTTGCATTATTTACTAAATATCCTATTATTTTCTTTGCTTTCTTTTCATTTGCCCTTCTCCCAATCTCTTTCCCTCTTTCATCTTCTATATAATTAAAGTTTATTTGCATTTACTTTTCTTTTAACATTACTTATTCCAATTTGCCGACTTCATATCCAACGTTTTGGTTTATTTTATTACAACTTGCATTGTATAACTTCGTGTACAAATTCTCGCTGTTGTGGTTGTTTGTTTTTTTTTATACTTTTTTCTTCAGACCAATTGCGTTTCACGGATAGGTGAAATAATGTTTTCGTTTTTAAATTTATGAATTAACCTCTTTTGTTGAAATTCCACTTTTTTTAAATATGTTCGAATATTTTCGTATGTCACTATGCTTTAAACTAAAATTTTACAGCATGTGAAATAAATGCATTAACCGGTAAGATAAAAAATGTCTATTAATTATTTCTTTTACACTTAGAAGAAAACATAACGTTTTCTCCCATATTTTTGGGAAAATTCAGGTCATAAGGGTTAGAATGAAAAGAAACTCACTCATTAAATTGTTAATTTTTTTAAGAATTACTTCAGTGTTTTTCTAAATATGTGTTCTATTATTTTGATGGACAAGGTATGTAAGGATAAAGGAAGGGGGGGAGCAGGAGGACGAAACGAGTGCAGAAAAAGAAAAGTAATGTAAACAGAAATTTATAGAGGAGAGGAAGAAACAGTAGACAGGAGGTAAAGGTGGAAGGAAGAAGGGGTGAAGATATAAACAAAATGTGTGGAGTAAAGGGAACCAATGTCGGTGAAGATGACGTGAGGGGAGACGGGACCCGATTTCCATGTGCAGACAGTCCCTGAAATGATCCAAGGGAACTGATTTATTCCGAGCAAACAAAGGTGCGATAATTGATTGTTGCCCGCAGGTGTGCGTTGTTGTAATTTTCCACCCAGTTTGTAGCTTGATAACTGTTTGTTGATGATTTCTTTACTCTAGTGTCAGTTGATTCAGGCAACAAGTTAGTTACAAATAGGGAGAGAGAGAGAGCGAGAGAAATACCACTGATGGTATAATTTCGCTGTTTATTTTAGCAGTATTTGCTGATTCTGTTTCCATTTTGCACCTGAGTATTTGCAGCAATGTCGACGAACAAAGAGGGTTGTGTGTGTTATAATTTTCCCAAAACAGATAATTACTGAGGACGTTTGAATGTATTCCACAAATGAGCCTTAAGGGAAAATGAATAACTGTATTCCATCCCTATTTTGCCTATATATTATACAGTTTTAATTAACTAGAAAAGTAGGAAGATTTGGAAAATATGGTAGTAGATACAGGTAACTTATTATGAGTGAATAATAAGTACAAAATTTTGATGACGTTTCGTCCTCTTTCTAGGACTTCATCAAGATTTTTGTTTTCCAATAAAAACATTTTGTGTAAAAAATTGCTTACTCTGCCCAAGAGTAACTGGAATAATTTTAATGTTGTTAAACAACTGCTAATCAAAACACTAATTACAATTCATTTAAGACATATATATCCTCTGAATTTCAGGAACTGTTTATTTTCCACCAACATACATAGTTTCAGCTTTCGTTTTGGCCATATTCGTCTGTTTGCTCAACTAACTTTGTCAGAAATTATTCAATTACTCAATTATCCATTTGTCCGTTAAACGAACAGATGTTATATGACCGAAATGAAAGCTACTGAAACTATATATGATGATGGAAAGTAAATAATTCCTGAAATTTGGAATGAAATTTATTACTAATGACGCATATAACAGACTTGAACACAATTTTTTTTTTAACATTAAGTAGATGTTTAAATGTCAGTAATTTCACTGACAAGGACCAGAAAAGATTATCATAATGTCTGCTTTATGTTGAAAAATATTTACAACATTTTATATTTTTTAAGCCTTTGTCATTAACCCTTCATATGTTTTTGTTATTCACTGACGTTAAATGTCCTTTTAAATTTATGAAGTTTTTCAATTAGTTATTAAATAATTTTTGACAAATTTTGATTGTCTGATCCATTTATATTAGTCAGGATAAGTTAATGTTTTCTATAGCACTTAATCCAAAATCCTGAGATGCAGGAATAGTGTGAAGTGTGTCAACTTCATTGTTAGGTTTCTTAAAACTAATAAAGAAAAAATTAAAGTAATTCTTTAAGTGTAATACCAGGAGTAACTGTCGAAATCGTAAAGGGAGACCTGTGGGGGTAAATGCATGTTCTTGTTAGTGTGGGACTGTCACCCACAGACCTTTTTCATTGGCCCTACCTGGAACCACAATCTCGTTACTCTAATGGGTTTTCAGTTCTCCTGGTCTGTTTGATGTTTCTCGACCCTATCCCTTGTGCGCTACCGGTAAACTATTTTATCAGGCCATATATTTTAACCTATTTTGTAATCAACTTCCTTTGTAATAAAGAAAATGTAAAATAAATTTAACATAAACACAAACTTTTTCCCTGTATTTACCTAATCCTACAGTACACAGAACCTTTATAATCATAAGGTAATTATTAAATATCTGTTATAAAGAGAAGAGAATCAAGTTAATGGAGGTTTTTTTAAAAAATAATTTTATTATGTTATGTCTAAATGTTGAAGGCTGTCCTTTTTATTTATTTCATTCCCTCAATATTATTTAGCACAGTTTTTGAATCAGTGTATAATGACAACCAACTTTTCAGCACAATTTGTCAAGACAGAAGCTCCGGCTAAAAGAGTAAGAAACAAACACAAATAAAAGAGAAATTCGGACCTGATTTATATACAAATTAGTTCTTAAGGAGAAGAGATGGATGAAAAGTATTACCTATGAAGATGTCATCATTACGATGATGATTGTGTGTCACTTTCATTGTGTCGCCTGATTTGTAACTTCGGAAGAATTTATATTCTTGTCGGCACTCTGTTTCTTTTATAAGTATAAAATGCAGTTATTTAGGACACCAAAGAGATTCTAGTCTGACAAAAGAGGCATGACATCTTAAATATATGGTTTACCAGTTCATATTTTTTTTTTACTTTTACATCTTAATGTTACAGCAGATTAAACTACTCTATGGCTGAATATGTACTTTTAAGATTCCAAGTAAAGAGAGAGCAAAATATTGGTCAGTTTTGGTTAATAACTGTTTAAATGCTTCTAAAAGGAAAATAAAAAAGAACAGCCATACTGTTATAATGGACTCACTTAATTGTAACAGACAGTGGTTGAGGTTATCAGTGGCATCATTCTGCTTAAATTACAGGTTTAATTACTAGAATGTACTCCCATACATGTGATACCAATAATGAATATTTACAACAGTTTTATCTGCATAATGTTCAAGGTAAAAACAATTTTTTTAAGAACTAAAATTCCTTTCTTTTCCTATATATTTACCTCTCATTAAGGAACAAGTTAACTAACATTTTTATTTGCTGTCAATTGCTACCATTTTACTTTACACCCAAAACATTGCCTATGTTTAATGTTTTATAAGGATATTTATCAATTTATTTTTCTTTGTAATTCATTCTTAGAAAATTTTCAATTTTTTATTGGTCTATATCATTGGATTCACTGTCATAATATCAGTATGGACTGAATATTTTCACAAGAAAAACTAAATGAAAACTTAATTTAGTGACAGGTTGCACACATTGTTGCTTACATTACCCAAAGTGTGTCATATTTACACCGTTCTTTCAACTGAAATGCCTGTTGTAACCTCAAAATATATTGGCTAAATAAAAAAAAGGTGTTCTCTTTGCCAAATAAAAATTCTCACCAAGATTCAGATAATTCCTATCTAATCATGTCAAACTTTCCAAGGTGTCAGTCTATTGATTACTTGTTTCAAATTAAAAAATAAAACTCATCAAGCCGATTTAGATTGATCATATGAATATTTTTTTAAATTTTCTTGGCATACTCGTATTGATTCAAAGTTTCTGGTAAATAATTTGTGTGTATTACAATTATTAATGGAGCCAGCATCGAACCTTGTGCAACCTTCATCATTATCGACTGTACAATCAATACTTTGAAATTAATATTTGTCTCATATTATTTAATAAATTAGTTGAAATATTGACCACAATGCCTTGAAAAGTTTAGCACATTTAAAAATAAGGTATAGAAAGGTAAATTATTATTTTTTTAATCATGATAGGCTCCAACATTATTATTATTATTAATTTCTGTATTATAAATTCTATAATCTCTCAGCTTCATGAGAGGAGATGTGGGAGTTGCATAATTTAAATAACACAGTGATGTCACATGTTCAGGGTAAAGAGTTATAGACTTGAATCATAAAAGTTGTGGATAGCAGTAAATAATTTCTCTGTTAAAAAAATAGAAAGGGTGAAAATGGAAGGGAAATCTGACATATTGAAGTATAAATAAGAAACACATATAATATAATAAATGCATTAGGATGTAGATCCATAAAACCACCAAGAAATGTATACTTTTAATATTCTACCCCACGAAGACTTGGAATGAAACCCATTTTTTTAAAAATATAGAAAGAAGATTCATATTTAGCGTATTCAGGCGCAGAAAAAAATTTTCGACACCAAGTTTAATGTCATAAAATGCAAATTTCTTGAAGGACCGTTCAGCATTCTCCGTATCGCGAGAATACTTTTAAGACTCGAAAGTGACGTCACAAACTATTCGATCTCATAGGGAAATAGACAGACCACATAATGTACGTTTACAAACCTGAAAGTAAGAATTGCTCACTGTCCATTTATTTTTTATTTGACTGTGTCGCATTGGATAAACAATACACTAAATAATAATTTTAATTTTGGTAACAATTTGAATGTAGGCCCTCTTGAACTTGAGGCCATAGGCTGAAGCCTAGTTAGCCTATAGGAAAATTTTGTGATATCTTTGGCGGTTTTCTTCGTGTTATTTATGTCACTTAATTATTATTCTGTATTTAGATTCATTTTGATGTCTCACCACTGAGAAAAATTTAGACCAAAACGTATATAATTTGCTTTGGTTATGATTATTGTCATCTTCGTCATTCAACCACATATGTGTGTGTGAGTTTGAGAGAGAAAGAGAGAGGGATACCACAAAAATCTGAGCTTTGCTCTATAAATCTGTTTAATCAAGTCCGATTCCCGACTTCATATTTTTTGTTTCCACTCCACTGGCTCCCTCTGATAATTAAGTAATGCCCACAGTAAACATTCGGTCGCCGCTAGTGGCTGGCAAAAGGCAAAGCTATGGGTTAATATCCAGTCAGTTCTTCGGTAAATACAGAGATTTGATGCCTGGGTTACATATATTTTCAGCAAGGAGGGAAAACTCCGAAGGGCTATTTTCCCCCACCAGTAAGCATCGAAAACTTTTAACTCGTATGTGACTGCATATGTAATTGCCCAGTTTACCTCTAATAATCTTTCCACTGGAGTGTGGCGAGGGTTCATTTAAAAATACAGTATTCCGATACAGGACTTCATTAAATTTAATTGTAAATGTTTGTATCATATTATAAGCAACCATTTTTTAAAAGTCCGGAGTGCCCCAGGGTCAGAGTTTAGGACCAATTCTGTTGTTTACACGGAGCTGATCTTCCAGTAACTGACAATACAATAATTTCTGCATATGATACTGTAGTACTCACTGTACATGCCAAGCTAACAGTTACATTAACATATTACAAACTCTTCCATCAACTGATTAAAAAGCCAAAGCCAATGAGTCGAAATGAATATGATTAACATTTACATTCATCAGAAATTCTTGCCCCCCTCCCCTCAATTTTGCTGATCTGTCAACAAGTAGATTGTATACCTTATCAGTGTATTTATAAAGTTAGTCTTTAAAGACTAACTATTAAATTTCATCTTACAGACGTTAAAATATTTTACTTTACTGCTGGTCTATCCAATGTTGTTGTCTACCTTAATCAGGTTATGTGAATACTTCAATCACGCACTGTGCTCTCCTTTTATAAATTGCACATTACACAGGATCAGCTGATTATTTTCTTAGTTTCGGTGTCCTGACGAAGTGTTGATTGTCCAGAAGTTTTAGACCATCACGAAAATGAAACCTATGTTTTCAGAATATCATTTTATTCCTTTTTTTATTGGTTAGGATCCCGCTCTTGATTCTTTCTGATTCAAGTTTTTAATATGTTTGTGTTTTTCCTGGAGACATTTGATGTAACTTTTAACTTGATATGTACATCGAGTTCTACAGTGAATTCTATATCATATATACTAATAGTTGTACCGTTAGTTAGTGGAAGATCAGCAGCGTTTTAAACTTATACAACAGAATAGGTCCTAAAATAAGACCCTGAGGCACACCGGACTTTAAAAATGGCCGTTTTTAATGTCAAATGAACATATATAATTAAATTTTTAATAAAGTCCTTTGTCAGAGAACGGTATTTACGATATACAAGGGGAATTCTTTACTTATTGTTGGAGTCAGAGGCAAAGCCCCTCAGAGGTCGGTACAATAGAGGCCCTGTCGGTTCAAATAATTTATTGTAAATCAAGATTTTGTCAGAGATTGATAGTTTGGAGTTTCTTATAAGTAGCCAAAAGTAGTGTCTACACTTTATGCTTAATTTCAGGTACGTTTGGCGTCGTTTCTCAATGTATTTGTATTTATTGTTAGTCAACAGTTGTCCGGTGGCAGATACAAAATGAAATTTCTTAAACATAAATACTACTAATCTAAAGAAAAATGATCACAGTCCTTTAAAGTTTCTGAAGACCTGAAAGAAAAAAGAGAAACACTACAAGAATTATATCATCTTAACACTTCACTTTAATATTTAAATTTGAATATACATTTATATTATTCAAAATACCCACTTCACACGTTTTTAGAGGTTTGTCCTGAATTTATTTTCTTGAAGAGGATTACCTCCAAACACTCCCACAGGTAAATTATTCCAGTGGAACAGTGGTGTCATTTTTATCTAGTGCCTGTGGGTCTTTTCATATCTTTTCATTGTAAAGACTATAAGGACGGATATCTGCTCAATTATCTTTATACAATCAACTATTACACTGCTGGATTCTTGTAGTCACTCTGGTTCATGAATTTTGGCCCTTCTCTACTGTAATGTGCCATCGGCCAGCTCAGTTGCTTCCAGTTTTGGGATACTGCTAGTATATGCTTTAAGTAAAGGATAAGACCAAGAACGCTACCTTGCGGAACGCCCGCCCTTATCTATTTCTGATCCTATTATACATATTTTTTTGATAAATTCTTAATAGTCTGTCCGTGATGTATACCTGAAAATATTGCTTTGGGAGCATTTTGTGCAATTTATGTGTACCATACTTTGTCAAAATCATGTAAAATCATCTAAGAAGACTATAGAGAAGACTTGGATCTTTTTTTTTTCTTCACAGCCTAAGTTCAATAAGGTCGGTTATTCTTTGATCAGCTTTTATTCCAAGTACGAATTGGGAATCTGGTCCGCATCCTCTTTAGCTGTATTTTCTCAGACAGTTTTGAGACAATTCACTCTAGAGAAATCGGTCACTGGGTTGGTTTTCTCTCTTTTGCAGCTTGACCATAACCGCAACATCCCAACGCGCAGGGACATTGTTTTAACCTGTATGATTTTCAGCTAATGATGCTTGCTGATGGACAACATTACTGGAGTGGCTTGACTTGGAAGTACCTCCTGAATGTGATTGGAGTGGTCTTTGTTTATTTACCGAATACATATTCTCCAAAAAGACAGTTTATAAAGCTAAAGGAGTTATAAATGAAAAGAAAATTCAACGATTTTATGAAATAGACATATGTTTAGCGCTAAATTCCAAAGTCATCAAATTCTGGATAGGACTGCGCTTCCACCATCATAGCGTTTGTACGTGAAATGTTTCTTCGCGTTTAAATCCGATCGCGCAATTGGAGATGAAGTTATAGAGTGTTGTAAGATATAAAGTGCACATGATTGAAGTTTCCTATTTTGGACAATTGATTTTCTAAAATTATAGTTTAAGAAAATCTTTCCGCCTACAAATATTATATGGGGGAGACAGATGATTTAGTCTGTAGTAGCTCAAGGTCGAGCAACGGGAAGTGCTAGGGCACGGAACGACCCATTAATGGCTAATTATACCTAACGGTTGGGTCAATTTTTCAAAAGCAGCTGTTCCTGTCACATCTGGGAAATATTACAGAACTGCGCGCCATTTTAATTTCAGTTTCGCGCCCATAAGGTTTACCAACACCGTAGTAACTTTTCTCTTGAAGTACATCACGTTTATCGCAACTCAGAGGG
Organism: Eucriotettix oculatus; assembly: GCA_034510155.1. Taxonomy (NCBI): domain Eukaryota; kingdom Metazoa; phylum Arthropoda; class Insecta; order Orthoptera; family Tetrigidae; genus Eucriotettix; species Eucriotettix oculatus. The sequence goes on from CM067376.1 coordinate 11,697,620, forward strand.
GTTAAACGTAAATCCCAAGAAATATTTCTTATACAATATAAGAGTCACTAACAATTCTTAGTATTCTTCAACTTATTAAATTTACGTTAAGGTCTTTTTGGTTTCTGACATTACCGAAGAAGTTGGCAATTGTGTTGTTTAAAAATGGCTACCGAGTCCGTCAAGAAATTAATATGAAAAGTATTGTTTTAGTAAACCGCGTTTTGTTGATATTACGAATGTTCTAGCCATGTTTTGTGAAGTAAACTTCTTCAAAGGTCTTGGCCTACTGATTAGTAAGTATAACTTATGTCGTTATTGATTATTTTAAAACTTATTTTACATCGTCGCAAATGTATTTTATTGTTATTACATTATTACGCTTAATTAATAGCTTTAAATTAATATACCCTTAGAATTACATTTCTGGAAAGCAAACGTTTATAATTTGCTTATTACTACAACCTTCAGAGTTTTTTATGTTGCTAAAGTAATATTCCAAACCGACACCTATATAAATGGAATGGACTCTGCAATCTTTCTGATTTCCAACGTACGTTTAATATAATATTCCTATTTTAACTGCAAGGAAAAACCATACCATTTACAAGAGTAGCTTATTGCATAATATTCAAAATAAATGTGCAGAAAAATCAAATTTCTTTAAACGTACTTGTAATATTTGCATATATTTAAAATATCAAGATTTATAAAAAATTTGGGGCTTGACAAGCCTGAATGACATTTATACGAGGAATTTGTCAGTTACATTCCAATGTAGTAATTAAAAATTATTTTCACCAACTTTTAAGTTTTATTTTTTATGGATTTGATTGCACATTAAACATGTTAATTTGAAATATATTTAGAAAGACACCTCCATGTATGTACTGTGTCTATAATTCTAGCTTACAGACTATTAATATTATATAAGACTAGATCATTACTATCATGTGAGCTCTGAATTACTATATCTTCATTTTTTTTTAAATATTTACTTTTTAAAGGTCAGATTTTCTCTGTGAGTCTAATTTTAATTAATATATGTTACTTTTCGGCTGGTCTCATTGCTTATATATAAATTTTTGGGCACTTCTGTTTAAATTACACTTAAAAACGGAAAGAAAAGATAAGTAAACTACATAGCATTATTTTGTCATTCCTTTTTTTTGTATGGGAGATTTATATTTCTTTCTACATAAGAAGTCACAATAAAGTTACATGGTCAGCATAATAACAAGAGTATGATAGCACAGGCAAGGTAGAGAAATTTACTTATGGCTAATGTAAGTACGAGTATTAGGAAATCACTACTAAAAATGTTCCTATGGAACATAGTGTTATATGGGCGTGAAACATGGATGGTAGGAGTTGCAGAAAGGGAACCTTTTTACATGTTACGTTAATATAATTTAATTTTTCATGCCTTAAGAGTTCAGAAATGATTATTTGGTTTCTGCAATTTTCTGTTGTTTTTTTCCCCAGTAACTCATTTTACCTGTGTCTTGGCGAACACCCTTCCTATAAATTGGACGTTGGCAACCTTCACAAACCTTGTACTTGAGAGGCAGTACACATACCCAGCTTACAACGAAGTTGCTCCTTCACCTTGTGACCTGACGCACAACTTTTGTGACATTTTCTGCTGCAGTGATGTGGTATGTTAATTTTAGTACATTCAATTTTCTGTTGTTCCGTTTTACAATACATCTGCTTGTTTGGTAAATAAATACAATGGTTTACAGACAGACATTTGAACTGCCATAAAGAAGTCTAGATATTTCTTCAACTAGTTCTTCAAGTAATTTATTTTCTTGCCAAAACATTTTTTTTTGTGATAGGCTATACTAATTTCTTCAGAATAAATTGAAATTGAAAAAATTAACTTGTTTGTAAGGATGCAATATGTATGGACATCCTGGTTCTTTAATTATTGATGATGATGAGAAAAGAATAAAAATAGTGTGTGGGACGAAGATAAGGCAGAAACCATAGTTTTAATCAGTAAAAAAGAATACTGGATTGTGAGGGCCTGAAAACTTTTATGTGCATGCTGTTTGAGTCTGCTATGTTGTCTAATTATATATATTTTTTTAACTCTCTGGCTTTTGGATGAATATGTAATATGATATTCTGAAAACTTTGGAATGGTATACAATTTTTTTTAATATGTTGATGTGTCTTTAAAAAAATGTGTCTGTCACATCTTTACATATTAACTGGTTGTGATAAATTTTTGTTTTAGTCTGTTTAAAATATATAACAATACTCAATTTTACTATTGTTCAGGAAGATTTTGCATGAGAAAAAAAAACATGCAAAATGTAGTCAATATCATACCAACTTTTTAAAAAAGGATTGATTTAATTTACTCTTTAAAAGAAATTAATGATCAGATACAGATGAAGTTTTTATTTAGTTCATTCGATTTTTTGGGTGCATATTTTTATTTTCAGGCTATCCTTTTTTTAGAACTTGCGTAAATTATACGAAAAGAATCAAAATTATTTTATTTCAATATGTAACGTGTTTATAATGACCGGATATTACATTTATGCCATAACCGTTGCTGGAGATGGTCCGTAACACTAAATTCTTTACATGCACATTCAATAATCTTTTCGGTTGAGGGTGTTAAGGATCAAATATGATGAATTGCTAAATTTTAGGCCTGACGAAGTCTCAAAAAGGAGACAAAATGTTGCTTTTGAATAAATAGTGATCAATTTGTAAGCTGACTTATTGGCTGTATTTTTATTTATTATTAGTGTGGTAAGTTGTTTGGATTTGTCTAATTTCTTTTGTCTTTACTTAATTTACACAAGTTCTAACAGAAACAAGAACCTGAATAATAATTTATTTTCATCTACCTCTTCTTAATAAACAAAACTAACTTGAAGCTAGTGTAGGAACTTCTCAGTCACTGGTTTCTTAACTTTAAAAACCTGTATCTGAATAGGTTTTTTATTCATTGCTGCCAAACTGGAAGGTGTTTGTTACTCATGAGTAAGTGGAAGTAGAAGTTATGTAGAAATGAGATATTTATGTGGTGAACATGTTTTGGTTGATAGACTAATACTTGGGAAAGGCTAGTACAGTTTATGTTCAATCAGAAGAGAGTATTAAATGTGAAATACATTGTGTGTAAGGACTATTAAGGTATGATTAATTTTGTAAAATTACAGTGCATAATATTTTTATAAATACATTAATACAGAAGAGATACCTGTTAATATCATTAGGAAAACTTAAATAATTTCTCAACATTACATTGGGCAAATTTTTGGTCCACAGGAATCGTGAGGCATGAAATAAGTAGAAAAACATTAGCAAATTCATTTATTTGTAGTAGTGTATGAGGCAGAAATATCCATAAAATGAATTCAATTGGAAGCTGATTGCATCAGAAAGGAAATGATGTCATGACATTTGTTTGGTATTTAATTTGTCAGATTCATTTATTGTAAAATAATATTTCCTTTGTTTATTTGTCAGCTTGGTTGGAATCTGACAAACTATTTAACTCTGTGATTGTGGTCCGCAACGGAAAAAGTAAACAGGTTCTTTAAAAGTTGGTCACTGGATTCTGAAATTAAATATGTTCATTCATTAAAAGTATATTTCCATGACTCCGTCTGAATTATACTAAGAAATCAGTGTCATTTTTAAATACCACTGTATGTTGACAAAAATATGTCATGTTTTATGTCTGTGTGTTAAATTTTAACGATAAAACAGATAATTCAACATGTATTTCATCAATTAATTAAAAAAATTACATCTTATTTGGTCCTATGGTGGACCCTATTCAGTCAAAATATGTTAATGTCTGTAAGAATTAATGATGATGAAACATAATAACCACATATATAGACCAAAAACTGTATGTAGCTTATGTTTCTCGAAACGTTTTTTTTCTGTCTTCAAGTATGGAAAGAGGAAATAGAGCTTCTGAATGAGTAGTGATGTAAATAAATATGTAGGTGTTAACATATTTCTTGTTATCTTCATTTAACTGTGTCGATACTTATTCAAAAGCTCCAAAGTAATTTTAATCTTTGTCTTCTGAAGTTTGTAGAAATGTTCATTGTTGTTTTCTTTACCTTTTGTCTGTACGTTATCGCTTCCTATTATTTAATTCACTACTATTAACATTTAATATGAAATTTGTCAGATTTTTCATTTTATGCAAATTAAAAAGAATAATTAGAAATTGGATAATCGAGTGACGAAGTTGTTTTATTTTGCTTAATACTTTCAACATCTCTCATATATCAAATAGTTATAAGGTTTGTAACATTAATTTCCATTTCATTTTTGTAATGTTAATGAGGAACATTTCCAGATTTTTTTAAATTTCATATAACAATAAACTAATGTTGCTAATATATCTCATAAACATTTTTTGAGAAAGCTAGATTTATTAACAGTTTATACCATAAGTTGTTTTCTTCAATCTTCTTGTGCATTTATTGAGTATTTGACGTTGGAAACTGTAGCGACTATTCCAGTTTAATACACAAACTTTCTTTTCACATACCATTTTCCCCATTTATTTGATTGACTGTGTTATTAAAAGTTAAGGGAGCAATTAAGTGACACATATAAACGTTAATCCCCTGTATTTAAAGTACGTTTACTGTGGTTTGCATATTCCATTGTGAGAAGAAAGCTGCAAGGTTATTACTGTTAGAAAGATTTGATTTAATTTTTGCTAATAACATGTGTTTTATACCTCAAATATATTTTTTCTGCATTTAATCTTCTTTTTTTTTAAAGTCACACTCCATACCAAAATTTTTAATAATGATTTCCTAATATTCATGTTTATATTAGCCATAAGTTAATTCCTCTTTTTTGCAAAAACCTTTCTTGCCTGCACTATCCTACTCCAGCTATTATGCTGCCCAAGTAGCAGAATTCCTTAACTTCATTCAAAATGTGCCTTCCCAATCTAACAGGCTTTGTTATTCCACTATTTCCCATACTACACTCCATCACGTACTCTTCCTCTAGGACCACACTCATGCCATTTTTTATGGTTTCCAAGTCTTCTTCAGACTCCCCTAATACTACAATATCATAAACAAACCTTAGGGTTTTTATTTCTTCCCCATTTTGATTCCCTTTCCATATTCATTTTTAACTTTCTTCATCGCCTCTTCTATAAAAAAGTTAAACAGCATGGACGACTTACCGAATCCTTGCCTTAATTATTTCTTGATGTCTGATTTCTTTTCTTGCCCTTCAATTCTAATTATTGCTGACTGCCGTCTGTAGAAGTTATGGATTATTCTCTCTCTTGATAGAGAGAACGAGAAAGATATGTATTAAATTGTTCGTTGGATTACTAAAATTAGCTGAGAAAAAGAAGTCTACCAACAATTAAACTTAGATCAATGTGAAAGGAAAGTAACACACTGACACAGAGACAAATCAGAACAAATTTAATATTTACATGGGTCTGACTATTTGATTTTCAGAACAAAATATACAAGGTGAAACAGCATAGAAGGTCGGAAATAATTTAGTATTTACTTTATTAGCTGTAATTCCTACATGACATAACGACACTCTTTATGAGCTGTTTTTTTAGCTGTTGTATCAGCCTCTTTGCTTGTGGGACGTGTATGGACAAAATGTCATCTTTCTTAATTTCTTGATTCCATATAAGATTCCATAACATAATAGCCATATATTCATAACATAAGCAATTCTTAAGAGGTTCCAGTACAAGTAAAATAGTTTTACACGAGTTTGTTACACTATTAATAGGATAATCTAATATCTAGTCACATGTTGACATTTTTTCTGCTGTAGTGCAATCAGTAATTACATACATGTACAAATTCCTTTGCAGAATAGAGAAAAGTAGTGCCTAAGTAAAAAAGTGGAAAAATTAGGAACAAAACGCCATACACAAATTACTGCTAATATTAAATATTTTCCGACTTACAAGCTATTTTAATATTGCCAAACAGTCAGATATTAAAGCTAAATATACAAAATACATTTAAAAGAAACTTCTTCAAGTATTTCATACAGAAATAGATGACTGTAAATTAGTAAAAAGAAAATCGAAATGAAAAATTATTTATCAGTGAATGAAAAGGAGAAAAAACTTACACAAATTTCAAAATAAGGACAGCAATGGGAGAGAAACTATCTATGGAATTAAAAAAAAATTTCTGCATTCAAATTAACACATAACTATTTTTATTAATATAGTTAGTTATTGACTTATTACACACTTATTATGCACTTCAGGTAGACCTGTAAACGAGTGTCATAGTAAACTTCCCGTACACTTCACTCGGATGTAAGTAGAGATGAATTCACCTGGGGCAAGTTATGAAATCAGGAAAAATGTTAATGGAGTAATTTATTTAAATTTGTGATAGAATTGCTAATCTTTTCCTGGAGTATAAGCGAGGAAATATTTAAAATAGACGGTTATGTTTTTAAAGGAGAATTGTACTGTGGAGCACAAGAGAAAATTTTGGCTGACACGGTGCACTGTGGAAAAAATTCTTAACGGACACCTAGAATTTTACATAATTTTTCTTACTTCCGGGACTCGTCTTCTTATAGTAGACAAACCTTTCCGGAAGAAATTGTTGTTCTTCACCCAGCTGCACGAATATACCAACATCGCTTATTATTTTCCTGATTTCTGAGGTGTCCCTTTAATTGCCATTGGCCAACACGTAGCCAATAAAAAATATCTGTATACTATTTTCCCCTGCGCAGTCCTCACCGGTGACTTTTGTAATATTTTCTACTTACTTGTTAGGGAAAAGATATCTATTTAAATATATAATAAAAAAAATAAAATAAATGAATTTAATTAAGATTTGTATTTAATAACAGAATCAATTAAAGGAATTGAATCATTTACTGAGTTAATCAGAATAGAATTTGAGGGCTTAAAATAATTATGATGGAATGGCAATCTTCTTACCTTTGTATATGTTGTTGTGGTATTCAGACCTAAGACTGGTCTGATGCAACCCTCCTTGGTAGCCTATCTTGCGCAAGCCTTTACATTTCTGCAGAACTACTTCATCCTGTCTAATCTACTTAGTGTATCCCATCCTTCGCCTACCTCTTCTGTTATTACCCCACACATTAATTTTACAGGTCCCTCATGTCCCTAGGTCAACGTCCCCTATTCTGCTTAGAACTTCCTCCATTTCCAGCATTCTCCTATCTTTGTAATGTCAGGTTAAATATCTTTGCAACTTGCAGGTCACCAAAAAATTGGAGTTGAAACTGGAACCACAACTAAAGACCTTTGTAGTGGCTGGCAAGTGAAGCTGGACCAGTTGTTATGAAGCGCTGACTTTCTCCCTCAGGTCCTCATTTCACATAGCCCTACTGTTACCAAGACGAAAAGTCTGTCATTGCCCCAAAATTGCTCTTCGTTTTGAGAAAGGTGTGTGTTTGCCACACCCAAACGACGGCCATTGGCCCTCTGCGAACCCCTTTGGAACCAGCGGTAGCAAGTTGGGATTGACAGGCAGTAGTAGCTTTGTTGATTAAACATAGCCGTCAAATCTGTCGAACAATTTCGGACTCTTCTAACTTGTCTCCCCGGTTCACCCTCAAAAATTTTAGAAAGTTTGTTGTAAGAATTATACGGCTAAATAGTAAGGAGATTTAGAAAAAGCGTTTGATAATGTGAACTGGAACTCACTTTTAAGGATTTTGCAGAGCACTGGAATAAAATATAGAGAAACAAGGATTATACATAACCTCTACAGAGGACAGGCAGTAGTAATTAGAATATAAGATCAAGAAAATAAAAGCCGAAATCAAGAAAGGAGTAAGACGAGGATGTGTCGCCCATTCTGTTTAACTTATATATAGAACAAGCGATGAAGAACGTTAAAACGGAATATGGAAAATGAATCATACTGCAAGGAGAAGAAATAAAAACCCTAAGGTTTGTTTATGATATTGTAGTATTAGGGGAGTCTGAAGAAGACTTCAAGAGTTCAATATGAGGATTAATAGAGGGAAAACCAAGGTAATGCAGTGTAATATGGAAAACAGTGGAATAAGAAAGTGTGTTAGATTGGGAAGGGATATTTTGACGGTAGTTAAGGAATACTGCTACTTGGGAAGCGTAATAACTGGGGATGGTAGAAGTATAGTAGACACGAAGAGTAGGATAGCACAGGCAAGGAAGGCTTTCGCGAAAAAGAAGAATTTACGTACGGGTAATACAAGTGTGCTAAAAATATTCGTATGGAGTGTTTGGCGTTAAATGGGTGCGAAACGTGGACGATATGAGTTGCGGATAAGAAAAGAATAGAAGCCTTTGAAATGTGGCGGTATAGGCGAATGCTGAAAATCAGATGGGCTGATAAAATCACCAACGAGGAAGTTCTAAACAGAATAGGGGAAGAGCCAACGATATGGAGGACGCTGACTAAGAGAAGTTATAGATTAATAGGCCACGTTTTAAGACATGAAGATCTTGTAAAATTAGCATTAGAGGGAAGTGTGTGGGGTAAGAACTGAAGAAGGAGGCCAAGGATGGAATAGGCTAAGCAGGTGGGGAAATGAAAAGGCTTGTACAGAAAAGGTTAGTATGGAGAGTTTCATCAGAACAGTCTTAGGACTGAATACCACAACAACAACTAATAGGGTTCTTTTTTTAATGTTTCTTTTCCCTTGGAATTAGTTTAAGTTAGTGATTGCTTGTTTATTTCGACAGGACTGTTCTCCCGAGGAGAAGGCAAGTTTCACCTGCCGCGAGACTAGGAAAGAAGCGACCCCCGAGGACCTGCTGAGCTGCGACAGTCGTCACGATGTCCCGCGTCCAGCCTGGTTCTCGCTGTTCTGTTACGTGTCCTCCAACACTCCTCTCCTGGGCAGATTTTTCGACTTACGCCCGTCTTTCGGTTCCCTCCTGACCATGAAGGAGGAAGTGTCTCCGTTGGGAACGTTCAGTTTCGGCCGGCGTCAGGATCAGCCGCCGCCTTCGACCGCCGCAGAACCCGGCTACAGGTACGGGAAGCCCGTCAAAGTCTTCTGGGGAGCCTCGGAGGTTCCCGACTGGGGAGACCTGCGCGTCCCGAGGAACACCGTGGGCCGCCGCTGCGGGCAAAGCTTCCCGGTCCTCTACCTGGTGAACGAGGACGCAGCCTGCGTGGAGAGGATCACCAGAGAACGGTGCGAGGAGGGCTCGGCCTTCGGCGTCCTCCGGTACGCGCTGGCTGCGACGACCGCCGAAGACCAAGAGCGGTTCGAGGACGTCGACGACGACGACGGAGACGGTCTCGGACTGCCAGTGGTGAGCGTCGACGGCGTCAGGACGTCGCCCGCGGACACGGCCACTGAGTTCCTCCGCTTCTGTAACGGCTCCGAGTACGTGACTTTCTCCAGGAGCCTGTCCAGGGACGAGGAGAGACGACTTCCTCAGACGAACGACGACGCCTACGCTTCCTGTGAGTACGGGTACGAAGAAGTGGACGGCCCCAGTCTCCTGACCTCGTTCAACGAATCCTCGGGAATCTGTCGAAACGTGGTGGCGTCGGTCGAGTACCGTTTCGTGTGGAAAGGGCCGGAGGTGAAGAAGTTGAGTGCTACTTACGTCCTGGTAGACGTTCCGACGTCACTAACCGGCAGAGATGACGGAGAGGAAAGTCAGGGCGAGGTGGATGAAGGGCAGAACGACGTCGAGGATTTGTACGACTCCGCGGTGCACGGTGATTTGACATTTTTTGTGACGAGGACCTTCGCTGTGAGTTTCGAGTACGAGACACCCAACGTCACCGCCGGCAAAGAAGGAGAATGGACCGCGGCCGTGGACAACGGTTACGGTAACAACAATAGTGCATCAGCGACCGTGCCGCTTGGCGAGAGCTCCTCAGTTGCGCCCACCGGTGCAACCAGCGACAGTGACGACAGTCGTGGTGGACTGTTCACCGTCGGTTCTCCAACGGTGGAGAAAGTGGATGAGAAGGGAGAAGGGAATGGGACTCACAGTTACCAGGACAGGACAGCCATGTACATGTGGAGCGGTGGTGAGTAAGAAAAAAGTAGAAAGGAGAGAAAAATCACGTGTTTGTCACACTTATCTAGTCACAATTGTTTTTCTCTCTTCTTTTCACCGCCACTCTCTCGCACATTACTACTTGCACGGTGGAAATTTAACCAAAGATGTCTGCGGTGATGGTACTTTGTTGGTCGTGAGTCGGTAAATGTCTTTTCAACCATTTTTCAATGCAGCAGATCTTGTCTGACTGAGGTGATCTTGTTCTGTGAACCTCTCAAGACTTACATTTGAGTGAACTGAGCATATGAAATTCAATGAAGGTATTCACTTTGTGTGTCTGATTTTTTTAGTTATCATTAGGAAAGATTTTTGTTTATTTGTTCTGTCCATTAACCTCTTTGTAATCTAAATGTGTATTTTCTGATCTTTCCTGTGTGTGTAAAGTGTGGATTACAAGTACACACAGTTTCAGTTTCCTCCCCCTTGTAAAAGTCTTCCTACGAAAGAAGCTAATTCCAGTTAAGTGAAATGATTTTACTCTGACCAAGGTTGATAACTTACCTTTTTTTCAAAAAGTTAAAAGCTATGAATTGTTTCCATTACAAAATAATGGTGTTCAGTGGAATTATTCATTATTTCGTATCCAGTGACGATGCTTTCATTTTATCAATGTGGATCACACAAGAGACTGCCCGTCTCCTATGAACCTAATCTTGTACCGATATTTACAACTAGAAACCAGCATGTTACAATTTGTCTTACACTGCATTCGAATATGTTTCTGCTACTACTACTACTACTTCATATAATTCGTTTAGAGCCTTGGCCACCTCATCAATGCTTCTATGCCCTTTGTGATCCAGGGGCTTGATGGGATGTCAGCATTTTGAAGTATACTCTATATAATTCAGCCTTTTTTTGTGCGGTCTCCCTTCAAGATTGCACTTGGACACCTTCCACGCTGTCCTTGTGCCAAAGTCATTGCAGCCAGCCTCTCCGGATTTCCGTAACAAGTGTCGGTGCTTTATAGAGGGAACTGGGAAGCTGTACACATTTCAGGATATCGGAGGCATCCTCATTATTTTGGGCCGACGTTTCCTGTGGTTTGCTCATGAGGAGGAAAGTGATCAATCAGACTCAAGAGGTGGTTTCTCTTCTGTGGGCACAGTTGTATTTGCTAGGTGAGAACGGTAAACACTTTCCGCTGAGGGCGAACAGGAGGTACGGTCAGTCGAGGATGAGGAGGAGCCTAGAGAATGCTATAATGACAAGTTTGAAGGACATTTGCTGGCTTACGCTCATCGGAGGATGTATCTTTAATTTATATTTTTTCTTGTTATTGTTATCTATCTGTATTGTTGCACACTTTGTTGAAATATTTTTTATATACTTATAAAAAATCTGTAGAATAAAAGTATTTATATATTTTTATAATGTGACCTGCTACGTTTGATTGATTTTTTATTCTCCGAACTCTCTTCGCTCTATCGAATCATCTGGAGCTGTTTCCCTTGAAACCCTGAGTCATTACACATCCTTGAAGCTGACCTTCTATATACGATTTATGGAATATGGCCTTATCATTAATCTACAATTTGAATAATAAAATTTTATACGCAACATCAGTAAGAGAGAAGGGGATCATTGTATCCTTTGTTGATGCAAGAAAAGGCGAAGATTTACTCTTAAAAATGTTTATAAATTAAAGTTGCTTTTATTTTATAACTTAGATTATTTCCATTATATAATTTTTTTGATGACTTGGACGTTGGTTTTATATTATTATATCATTTATTTTATGAATTAATTTCACAACTTTTTTCCCTTCATGTTTGCTATTCCTACCATCCTTCATTTTATCTATCCGTATTTTGTTCTTTCATTAATTTATGGCCAGTTTATTTTTTTCACTTTACTCTCCCCCCTCCCATCCACCCTCCTTTCTTATGAAGTAGGATCGTTGGAAGTTATTATTTATCTCTTATTGTATGCGTGTACTTTTTTTTTTGCGAAATGGCTTTTATTTGAACTGTTGCGATTACAAGTTCCATATTGATACAGAAGTGGAAAACTAATACAGAAACTCATATTCTTACAATAATAATGCCATGGGTTTGTAATTTACATAATTGTTTTGATTGAAAATTATATGATGGTACTTATTTTATCACTTAATGTTGTCTTTTAATTGTTTTATCTAATTAATATACATTTAACACAGACTTTTTATAATTATATTAATTTATATATATATGAGACAAAATATAAATTGATAGTGCAATACGTTTACAGGTTGAAAATGATTTATTTTGTAAATAATAATTTGATCATCTTATTAGAACAGCAACAGAATTTGGTCTAAAAGTTGTTTAACTCTCTTTTCCGCTTAGAAAATATAATTTTTATTTATTTTTCCTCCTAATTAATGGGATGTCACCACCGCTGAGAGCAATACATTCTGTTCTACCAACTGGTAGGGAGTCTCTCAGACGGCAAGAGTGATCAACTGGATTGGTGGTGAAGGGTGAAATCGCTGGCTGATGGAAGCTTGAGGAAGTAGGGCGTTGCTGGAAGCAAGGAGGTAATTAAATCAATTTTGTTCTATGTAGTTGGAGGGCAAAGAGCTTCACCGTCAGAAGGAGAGTGGAATAAAGTTCGGGACAAAGTTACAGATGTCTGTAAAGGTTCTTGGCAATTAAGGTTTATGATTTGTGATGTGTATTTTCCTCTCCAACCCTTGTCTGCAATGGAGACGGACACAGACCAATCCTGGCTTTAGACAAGAGTGTAACTGCTCTTTGGCTGCGTCGCCTCCAGGAAGATTTCCGTGTTGTGCAGTTTGTTGTACGGTTTGCCCTTGAAGAAGGTCCTGATCCTGTGTTTGGCCTTGCGCAACCTCCACCCGACCTTCTGGGCCCCCGTCGGTTCCTGTACGCTGACGTAGCTGACGGAACTGCGAGGTGTCGGGTTGTGAGATCCGCCGCCAGCAGCCCTCGCGGATTTCAGCACCACGGGGTCGACCCTCGGCGGCGGCGAAGCGATCCGTGGCTTCACAGGAGGCTTCCGCGCCGCCGTCTGCCGTTTGATCTTGCGCTGCTGGATCGTCGACACGCTGGACTCGGACGACGCCGAAGTGGTCGTCGTCGAGGAACTCTCCTGGCTGGGTCTCTTCCTGTCGGCGGCCGGGACGTAGTTCTTGGGCATGACGAGGATGTGGTCCTTGAACTCCTTCACCACGATGACGTTTTTGGAAATGAGCTTGGGGTTGCGACGTAAGGCGCAGAAGACGCCGAGGGCGATGAAGACGCACGTCGTGAAGGCCGACGCGGATCCGATGCCGAGGACCAGGTTCTTCTTGTTGTTGGGGATCCACGACTGGTTCTCGTAGAGGGCGCTCGTCTTGTGGGCGACGCAGTCGACAGGGTCGAAATGTTGGACTGGGTCGCCGACGTCCGTCTCGGAGGAGAAGCAGAAGGCGTACGACGTCTCCGGGCAAAGCCCTTCGACGACCAAGGATGCCGCGCGGATGGGCCCGTGACGGAAGCAGACCAGCGAACCGTTATCGTAGGTGACCCAAACCACGGTACCGTTGATGAACCGAGGACCGACTCGGAGACGGACGGAGTAGCTGTTGACCTCGGTCAAGCTGAAGTCCAACTTGGAAGTCGTCGCCATTTCATCCTCCTCCTCTCTAGGAGAGCGCTGGACGCAGACCGAAGAGGACGGCGGCGTCGGTGCTGCTGTTGGTAGTCCTGTTGAGCTAGATGGGCTAACGCTGGTGGAATCTGGTGGTGGAGTGGTTGTTGATCTCGAAGGAGGTGGAGAAGGTGGATTTGTGATGCTGCCATTACCACAGAGCTCTTCGACTTTGAGGGCCTTGACCTTCTGGCCTTCGAGCTCTTTTGGCGTGTCGCACGTTGGGGCGTCCATAATATGATCATGGTACTGCTTGACCCAATCCAGTGGGCACGAGCAGTCCCACGGGTTTCCCTCCAGGAACAAATAGGCGTTCCGATTAACGGCTTCCTTTGGAATGAACGTGAGATTGTTGTTGTTTAAATATATATTGTTGAGGCTCTTGAACCTCTCTCCAAAGACGGCACCCTGTAGGGTCTGTAGCGAAGCGTTCATGAGGAAGATCTGCTGCACCGAGACGGCGACGCCGGCCAAGAACTCTGCGTGGAGATCCCCGATGGTGTTCATAGACAAATCCAAGGTCACAACTTTCCGCAGGACGTTGTCTCCGCCCGTCGTGTTGGCCCAGAACTCCGGCGACGTGAAGCGTATTTGCTGAAACTGGAGCTCCTGCAGAGAGGACAGCTGGCTCACGGCTCCGTCCTCGACGTACTTGAGGAGGCCGAAGTCCCGAAGCTCCAGACGGACGAGGGAGACGAGAGGAGCCAGCGTCGCCCGAGACAGCGACGGCGCCGAGGCGGTTTGGACGACCAGGACGCTGGTGTTGGTGAACTGGGGTCCTTCGAAAGCGTCGTCTGCGATCGAGTTGATGTGGCAACGCACCAGGTTGACTTCGGCGACTTTGCTGATGGCCGATGGCAACCAACCGCTGCCGAGGACGTCGCCGCCGCCTTGCGCGGAGAACCGACAGCCAGTCATGTTGACTTTCCAGAGGCCTGGACACTTTGGCTGCAACTGGAGACAAAATTCGGTTCAGAATCGTGTGTATGAAGCTTGGTTCGTAGGTGAGGCACGGTTGAGGGAACGTTGATACAGTTTCTAACATTCTCGGCGATTTTTCAAGAGCAACAGGATAGGGATAACTGAGACCTTCCCGTAGTTAGAGAACCAAGCTTGTGGCAAGTGTAAGCCTCGGCAGTTTACAGAAGAGCATGAGAAGTTCTACTTTTAGAAGAAAAAAAGTGGTCAATATACAAGAGAGAGAACCACAAGACGTAGAAGATGGATTCGATTTTGGCTCAAGAATAACACTAGGTCCCAAATGTACACGTCATACCCCCCACTCCGAACCTTGCACGCCCATTACTAACGGTGACGTCGCGTCATTTGCCGCGAATATCCTACCACTAGCTGAGTGTCCGGCCAAGCCCGGGTACGTATTTGTATAAGCCCGGTACAGTATTTAATTCGACACTAATTTTATTTGAGGGGTATAGAACCCTGTTGTCAGGTATCCTACCCCCCTGGTTCTAAAGTCTTATCGGCAGAGAGGGGGAGGGGAGGGATATATATGTAATGCAACTATGTGAATCTTTTATTTGCCATTTGTAGATACTCATCATGATTCCAATACCGTGTAAATCTTTTTTTTGTCCTATTTCCTACTCTTGTAATTACGGAGATATCACTGTGACGTCATCTCTCACTCCGCTCCAATCTAAAGCCGTTTACCTGTTGCGCATTCAGCCCGAAAAACATAACCTGTAACATCAAAATTTGTGTTTTAAACAACATTGCAATATTATTATGATGTCAAAAGCATGCAAATGAAAAAAAAAATCCACACATAATCAGGTTTATCGAAAACTCTCACTTGTGCACTTGACACAAATAATTTTCTTCTTCTTCTTCTTCTTTGGCTCTACGGCCAATCGAGGGCCTGGGCCTACCAGGTCGACTGTGGACTGTCATTGACAAATAGTCTATTAAATTATAATGATTAAAAAACCTTTTATTTCGTTTTAAAAGCTTGTCTTAGGTGACAATTTGCCGTTGTTACTTGAAATGTGGGAAACACTTAAGGATTTATGAAAAATGTTTGTTATTTGTTATTATCATCATCATCCTTCCATGTGTTCTTATTTTGGTCGGAAATACTAAGTTTCAGTTTCATAAAAGAGGATACTTTACGGAAGTGTATAATTTAATAAAAGTTGATGTTACACCAACTACTTTGAACATTGTACTCTCTGTACCGTGGTTTCTTTGACGAAGCAAACGCCGAGTTGTACCCGATGTGTCCCGAGCGTTTGGCGAAGAGCGTTTACTCGGGGATATTTTTCATACATATAGCGATAATAGTTAATTATTACCAAATAGTTGTAAAATAAAAGTATGAATTTTTAGGGAAATGTTTGTGCGGAGTGTGACGTTATATTTGGGCGCGAAAACATGACCGGTAGGAGTTGCAGAAAGAAAAAGGAAAGAAGCGTTGGAAATGTGGTGCTACAGGAGAATGAGATGGGCGCGCATAGAGTAAGTAACCAGGAAGTTCTAAGAAGAATAAGAGAAGAGAGAACAGGTATGGAGTATTTTGAAGAGATAGATTGATAGGCCGCATTTTGAGACATGAGGATCTTGCAAAATTAGCCAAAATGGCATGAACGTGATCCTGTGGTGGTGGTGGGTTTAACTGTAATACTGCGCATGCGCAGACAAGATTCTCGTGCTATGAAGAATGTAGCCAGGATGTATACGCGCTGGAAGACGGACAGTTTAAGAGCCTTCGAAACGGAAGCACAATTTCACAGTCTTAAAATGCTATTACTTTAGAGTTTCTTAAAGTTACAAAACAAATAATTCCTCGTAAATTAATCGTAGTGCTGTAGCACATGAGCACGAGCCGCCACCCTGAGGGGTCACCTTATCCTACCTCGTCGGAGTTGTTGAGGGCGGATCCCAGCTCGGACGCGATGTCGTCGACGTCGACGCACGTGACGGTGCAGTTTCGGATGTCGCACGACCCCTGAGCAGCGGCGGCGGCTGCGGGGACGGCGGGGGGTGACGCTGCGTGCATGGGCACCTTGATGCCATTGGCGGCGGCGGCGGAGACTCCTCCTTCAAGGTCGTGACGCCGCGACCCGCCGTGGTGGAGGAAGCCGCAGCATCGCGAAGACACCAGCGCCACGGCGGACAGCAGCAGCAAGAGCGTCGCCGTCAACAGGTAGACTAGCCAGCATCTGGAACGCGTCACAATCCAGACAGGAAACAAGCCGTTGCTTACGGGTTAGACCTCTTCAAATCCCCCGCACCTTTTCCCAGTGAACGGGATCCGAGTCACTTCGTCCCAACCTGCCGGGGGGCGGGTCTACTAACAATGAATATAATTGAGCAACGCGGTGCGCCTGCGGTCCGTACAGCCAGAGTGACGGCCACTGTTGATCCCCTTAAGCATCAATTAGTAAACTTGATGCGCCATTAATTCCGTTAAACTAAAAATTTTAGCCAGTCTTTAACTTAAACATTCTTATTTATGCCTCTATACTGTGGTGATTCATGACCCCCTTACATTCATCGGGTAAAGCAAAAATAATTTAGTTTTTGTTATTTGCGTACAGCAGGAGGACGGAAAACGAGAATGGTTTGGTGGTGAGGCCGAGTAGGCGGGAAACGTCACCGTCTGCAACATTGTTGATTGCCTGGAGTGCATTGTAGATTCAACAGTTGGTCCGGGGAGCTCTCCTGAGAAGGTCGAGGAGAGAGAGAGAGAGCAGTGGAGGAAACAATATGCAGAAAAGTTAATTTCGCCATTGTTCGAGAAAGAAGATTTTGTTTTGTAGTAAGGAAAACAAAAAGAGGACATTTTGATGGAGATTTAAGCTGAAGAAGAGGCGCTAGAGGATCTAGACGTGATCCAGCAAAGGAACATCCTGCACGGCAAACCAGGAACGACGTCACCAGGCCCTTGTTAACATCTGGTAACGGCATTTTTACCCGGCTTTTCCACTTAAACCATTCTCGTTTGATTCGCGATTTTTAAATTTCAATTATATCGTTCGTCACCCGCTGCGTTCCCCCGGGAGCAGCCGCCGTTTAGGAGCTGCATAGATTCTTTTTGTTTTACCGACTGAGCCAATTTGATATTCGTAAAATTTATATATATTTTTTCACTAAAATTTAATTTGAGTTATATTTTCTTTTGGAAATTTGATAATGCAATATCGTAATTGAATGGAATATATATTCAAATTAAATACACCTTTTTATTATTATTTAACAATTCCTTGTTACAATAATATTTTTTGTTGGTGTAAGCGAAATCCAAACACCACAATACATAACCTTGTACAGAAGACAGGCAGCAGTAATTAGAGGTGACATCAAGAAAGGAATAAGACAAGGATGCAGCAGTCTGTCGCCCCATGCTGTTATTATATATACAGAACAGGCGAATGAAGAATGTGAAAACGGAACACGGAAAAGGAATTCATACTGCAAGGAGAAGAAATAAAAACCCTTGCGCGTTGCCGACGACATTATATAGTATTAGCGGCGGAATCAGAAGAAGACTTGGAAGCCATAAAAAAAATGGCATGAACGTGGTTCTGTAGGAAGAAGTACAATATGAGGATTAATAGTGGGAAAAACAAAAGGTAATGGAGTGCAGTTTGGGAAACAGTGGAATAACAAAGGTTGTTAGATTGGGAAGGGATATTTTAGACGGAAGTTAAGGAATTCTGCTACTTGGGAAGCGTAAAAACTAGGGAAGGCAGAGAAGTATAGTAGACAAAAAGAGAAACACAGACACACGCGATTTATTATATACATTGCAAGAAAGCAAAAATAATAAAAGGAAATGTTACTCACTACTACAGTTATTTTTCATAAACCTAAATGTTTAAATAAATCGTCCTTAAATTTTCTAATAGTCTTGTTGTTGTGGTATTCAGTCCTGAGACAGATCTGATGCAACCCTCCAGGCTAATCTATCTTGCGCAAGCCCTTTCATTTCCACATAACTGACACATCACACAGCCTCCCTAATCTTCTTTGCGTATTCCATCCTTTGCCTCCCTCTTCTGTTCTTACTCCACACACACACTTCCCTCTAATGCCAATTTTACAAGACCCTCGTGTCTTAAAACGTGGCCTATTAATCTATCCCTTCTCTCGGTAACCGTCCTCCATATTGTTCGCTCTTCCCCCATTCTGCTTAGAACTCCTTCGTTAGTGATTCTATCCACTATCCATCTCATTCTCCTATAGCACCACATTTCAGAGGCTTCTATTCTTTTCCTTTCCCCAACTCCTATCGTCCTATTTTTCGCTCCCATATAACACCACGCTCCATACGAAAATTTTAGCGACGATTTTCTAATATTCACACTTATATTACCCGTAAGTAAATCCCTCTTCCTTGCTATCCTGTGCTATCCTACTCTAGTTATTACGCTGCCCAAGGGAAGCATAATTCCTTAACTTCCGTCAAAATATCCCTTCCCAATCTATCAGCCTTTGTTATTCCACTGTTTCCCAAACTGCACTCCATTACCTTTTGTTTTTCCCACTATTAATCCTCATATTGAACAATTCTCCATGCCATTTATACTAATTTGGCAAACCGTTAAATTGTTTTATGGCTTTTAATAAATATACTGTTTACCTCGCCCTAGTTATATCATAGTATTGAATTTTACAAAGTCTCTTCAAACAGGGCTTTAATATCACTGTCACACTATTCATCCAGTGAGGAACGGTGAATTGTTAAATTTTATGTCTGAAGAAGTCTCGAAAGGGAGACGAAACGTCGCATTTATATTAATTAATTAATTAGCAATAAATATATATATGGTGACTTATTTGCCGTTTGTTTATTTATTCTTACGCAAGGTAATCCTTGATGTCCTACTTGTTAAGTCTGCGGAGACATTTTTCCAAGTGTTGTATCCTCTTTCCCCTAGTTGAAGTTCATACTTTGGCCAGTTTTAAATCTCACACGTCGAGGCGGAATTCATATTTGAGTGGTTTCTTTGTTTCCTCCTCCATTTATTCGCTTCCGTTTCTCCTTTTTCCTTCCTTCCTTCCGCCGCCGCCGCCGTCGTTTCTTTTTGCCTTGTGCGTTCGGTGTCCATTGACCGTGACATGTTGTGCTTATATCTATCTACTGTATCTTCTATCGGGGCTCTCGACACGCACGGGAGATAAGCCTCCGCAACGCATTGTTTTCTCCTGTATCTCGCGGTGTAGCCATGTAACTAAACTCTACATACAGCGATACACAGTTATGCAGAGACGGATACTCAGGGCGCTGCGGGAGTTTTCTCGCAGGCGCTTCAGCCCAGAGTGACTGCGGGGCTCACCTGATCATGTCGGGGATGCCTCCTGCACTCTCTCTCTGGGTACTTTTTATCAAAGTTCTCATATGCCGAGACACCTTCACCTATTTTAGGAGGTATATGTACCGGGGTCAAAGACCTTGGGCATATGGCAAGAGCTGTCCGTCGGCCAACTGCCTCCTGAAACTGGTGGAGACACGGAGAAGGGAATGCTGCGTCCCCACAGCAAACTCGTCTCCCGTCATTCGTAAGGAAGGGCGTGAGAATAGTAGCCAATGCCCGACCTACCTGATGCAGGTTTTCTAGGGTTTTCCCTGCATCTCTTTAGGTGAAACACCGCGAGGGTAGGATCCTTAAACCATAGCCCGGGGGCCCTAGTTAACCCTTGGCTACCTTGCTCTACCTTCCACATCCCCCCTTTTCAATTCCCTTCCTATGCTATTAAAGGGGAGTTGCCTGTTTCAGGATCACCCTCATGTAGCCTGTTAACCCAAAAAAAATGCAGAGACGGAGGAAGGGGTTGGAGAGAGGGAGAGATGGAGAGAACGATAGACATGGGGATAGAAATGAAGTAACATAGAGATAGAGAAAAAGATAGATATGGAGAGAGAGATAGGGAGGGAAAGACAGATATAGATGGAGAGAGAAATAGATATGGAGAATGAGATAGAGATGGAGAGAGATAGAGAGGGAGAGAGAAATAGAGATGGAGAAAGATATAGAGATGGAGAGAGAAAGAAATGGAGAGAGCGATGGTGATGGAGAGAGAAATAGAGATGGAGAGAGAAAGAAATGGAGAGAGCGATGGTGATGGAGAGAAAAATAGAGATGGAGAAAATATAGAGATGGAGAGAGAAAGAAATGGAGAGAGCGATGGTGATGGAGAGAAAAATAGAGATGGAGAAAGATATAGAGATGGAGAGAGAAAGAAATGGAGAGAGCGATGGTGATGGAGAGAGAAATAGAGATGGAGAAAGATATAGAGATGGAGAGAGAAAGAAATGGAGAGAGCGATGGTGATGGAGAGAGCGATGGTGATGGAGATAAATAGAGATGGAGAAGGAGATAGAGGTGGAGAGAGATAGAGGCTGAGCTAGAGAGAGATAGAGTTGGAGAGGTAGAGAGAGATTAGAGTGGTGTGGGGGCGACTGTGTGTGTGTGGGGGGGGGTGGGGGGAAACTTAGCTCAAATAGTCTGAAAATGAAAGGATGGAATGAATATAATTTGAAGGGAGAGCTAAGAGGTGAAAAGTTTGAATCAAAAAACTGTAGGAGAGTGTAGATAGAAAACTTTCACTGAAAACGTGTAACAGAAAATGGAAAAGTAAGACATGAAATATGACAACTCCAAAAGAAAAACAGTTTTGAAACGTGAATTGGGCGACACAATTTTTTTTAAAAAAAGGGGTAGCGGAATGCTGATAAAAGAAGAATTATAAAGTGCAATGAAGGGTGAATTAAAAATTAGATAGGCTAATGTTGGGTGAACAAAGGTTTTAATTGTGAAATGAAGTGAGAACTAAATAGGAGTTGGAATAATGTAGGGGAATAAAGGGTTGAAAGAGAAGAAAACTGTTGTACTAAGAAAAGGAGTGTGAGAATATACGGATGGTAAGGGTTATCAGGTTAACTGAAGAAATGTGCGTACTAAAATCTTGGAAAAAATGAATTAAAGAAAATATGAACTCAAGAATGGTAGCAGAATATAGGGATGTAAGACAGTCTGAAATGAATTGAAAATTTTAAAAAAGAAAGAGTAGAAGTATAAAGCGGAACGAAAGGTAAAATAGTGAAGTGAAATATATATTTAAGAAACTATTGGGAAGTATAGGGAAACGGGGGATTAAAAACTGAAATGAAGGGTTAACTAATAATTGGGGTGGATAATACGAGGGGGTAAAGGTGAATGTTGCCTTCCAGTTGAAGAAAGGTTCAAAAGGTGTGAAGAAGTCAAATATATTCTCAAGAACGGTATGACAATAAGCGGATAGGAAGGATTAAAAGGTTAACTCAAGGAAAGTGTAGGAAGATAGGGTTACAAAATGAATAAAATAAAAGTGTGAAGGGTAGAATAATATAGAAAAAAATAGATCTGAGATTTGAAATGAAATGGGAATGGAAAAATATAGGGGAAGAGAGGGTTAAATAGTGAAATGAAATATAAACGAGGAAAGGTAGCTAAATATAGGGAAGGATTAAAAGTGAAATAAAGAGGTAACTAATATTGGGGGAAACAGAGGATGGAAAGGTAAAATAAATGATGAAAATAACTAAGAATTGGTAAATTGGGGAAGAGAGGGTTAAATGGTGAAATGAAATGTTAACGAGAAAACTTAGCTGAATATAGGGGAAATGGAAGGATTAAAAGTGAAATGAAGAGATAACTAGTTGTGGGGAACAGAGGATGAAAAGATAAAATAAATGATGAAGGAAAAAAAAGAGTAAGAGAACATAACGGAAGGAAGAGTCAAAAGGTATACAGGAGAAAAATATGTTGTAAAGAAAATTATAGGCGACGAAAGTGTCAAAACCCGGAATGAAATGCGTAATAAATGAGCAAAGTATTACAGAAACAGGGAATGAGGAAATTAATATAGAGGAAGGAAGAATTAAAACGTCGGAATCGTGCTTTGAAATATTATTCAAATAAAATAATGTGCTCCTGTGCAATTTTGTCTTTTTTCTTGTCTTTCCTCGGACGAATATGGCGGAAATTTTATGTCGTTCCTTCTCTCTCCCTCTTTTCCTCTCTCTTTCCTCCCTCCCCTCTCTCTCTATCTCCTTTCCCATCATTCCAAGAGGTGCCTTTGTATGCAGATTCACCACAATTGCTATTTTTTTTCGCTCAATCTCCAACACCCGTTTTTTTTTGTTAAAATTAAATAAAAAAAATTTAAGCACGGTCGTCGATGCACGTGTAATTAGTCAGTCATCTCACTCGGTGGACTAATTAAGCCCACATCCGGACTCGACGATTCTCAGAATTAATTAAATACGCGAGAAAAAAGAAAAACTTTTCGGGATGAAATTTTTGTGGGAGCGAAGTTAAAATTGCAGTATAATACATTTTTATTTTTCGTTCTCTTTCATCTCACCCCTTGTTATTATTTCTCTCTCTCCCTCTTTTATTTTATAACATTGATGCTTTTTTTTATTTTGTGTGGTTTTTATTTTTCACGTTTCGTTCGTTTATTTTTTTTATTTCTTTCTCTCTCTCTCGTGAAGGACGTCAAAAACACGGACAGGCTCTGGTGACGTCAACAATACGGCGATGACGTCCATCATGGGTGGGGGAGGAAATCAGAGATGAGAATATTTTTTTTTCCATTTATAAAATAAGTTTATTTTTCCTATTTCAATAATTTACATAAATACGTTCGTTTTGTTTTCATTCCCCGTTATTTGTTTAATTTTTCACAAACCTCTGCTTTAACATACTATTTTATTTTATTTTTGTTGTCCCGTGGAGAAAAATATCTAAATTACTATTATATTTTAATTTTTTTATTATGAATCTTTATTTTTTTATATAATTTATTTAATACAAGAATTCTTGGCGTTATCTATATTCTCTTTGTCCCTTATGTATTTCCTCTCTCCTTATTTTTCTAAGTTTTCCACTCTTCCTTTTTCTCTCTTACATCATACTTAACTCGAAGTTTTTTGGTGTTATTTTTCTAACTTTGCTAATATTCTTTGATTTTCTTAATCACTATAAGTTTATTTGATTTTCTGTTCAACGATAGTCTCTTACGAAATCTTCCGCTAATTCCTTAATGAAATTTTGTTCCCTCCCTTTTACTTATCTAGTGTTAATTTATTCCGCTCATTTTATAAGATTATTTCTTTTGTATTTTCCTTCCCTGAATTTTTATTTTATTTTATTATTTTTATTTCATTTAATTTCTAACCTTAGTTTACTTTATTTTAGTAATCCTTACTTTTTCCATATCGCGTTTGCATATTTATGTCAAGATGTTACTTTGTAATTGTTTACGTCGCTCCTATATCTTTTGTTATATTTAATATCGTTTTGTAGAGTGTTTATTGGCACTGATGTATCTCTTTTTGTGAGTTTCACTCGCCAAATTTTTTAAAATATCCCTTTCCGATTTATTATTTTGTTCTTCCTCGATCGATTTTCTATTTTAAGCCCTACTCCTCCCCACCCCACCTTATCTCCGGTTGAAATCACTGTATATAGGAATGAAATTAATTTCCCCCACATAAGAAACAACACCGTTTGTCAGAAGTAGTAAAAGGGAAAAAAAATTAAGTAAATGGAACGTATAATAATCGAGAAAACATTTAAGAAACCGTAAAATATCGACAATAAATAAAAAAATAATCACGAGAAACTGATTATTGGGGATAGTGAAATTTGAAAAAACAGTAGAAAATAGTGCCGATAGCAAATAAAGGTGAAAAATGAAATAATATAATAGAAAATAAGTAGAGAAATAGGTTCGACGGAATAAAAAAAAGTGATTAGGAGGAGTAAGGATAAAGAAACTTTGAGGGAAGGAGGAATTTACACGGGATAGTCTACACACACACACACATAGAGGGAACATTAATGAAAAATAACGATCGAAAATAAAGGTGAAGGTAGCCGAAAGAGAGGGAGTGAATTTTCTTCGGAAAAGGTACGAGGAAGAAACAAGGTAATAATAAAAATATTGAAATTATTGTTAGAAATAAGGGTTTCTCGTGTTCCTTTCGTCAATATTTTTCGTCAACAGTAAATGAGTTCGATTTTCCGAATTAAATCTGCCATTTTGTTTTTTTCTCGATTATTATATTTCTCTATCCATCTAGTTACGATTTTTCCTTTTACTTTTTTTTTGACAAACGGTGCTATTTTTTTTCTGTTTATTGCTTTCGTGAAAATTATTTTCATTCCAATATTTGTTAAATAATTGGGGCGCGTGAAATAAGGGAATGTCGGTTATCACAATGAGGAGAAACGAATATGATATCAATAAGGGCTGAATTATCTATTGGAAGGTCCCCAGAGGGTGGAAGATACGGGGGAGGGGTGGGGGTTGGGGGTTGTTGG
This sequence comes from Eucriotettix oculatus, assembly GCA_034510155.1. NCBI lineage: Eukaryota > Metazoa > Arthropoda > Insecta > Orthoptera > Tetrigidae > Eucriotettix > Eucriotettix oculatus. The sequence goes on from CM067376.1 coordinate 11,722,634, forward strand.
GGGCTTAAAATAGAAAATTGGACGAGAAATTGGAATAGGAATAGAGAGAAAGGACAAAATAATAGAGTATATAATTAAAAAATTTATTGCTTGTTTGAGGGGTTGGGGGTGGGGGATGGGGCTTAGTGGGAGCGGGGGTGAGAGGTTATAAGGAAAGTATCAAATGAGGGAATAAGTTAAGTATGATAAAATAAATAAACCTGAAAATAAAATATAAATCGATACAAATAACATAGAGGATTGAGTTAATAATAACTAAAATGTAAATAGTAATGATTATAAATAAGACTAGTGTAGGTGAAGAGTGAAGGAATATTCTTTGGGGGGGGGGGTTGGGAAGGGTAGATGGTTTGAGAAATAATAAATACGTCCCATAAAAGTTGTAATGATCGTAAGGAAGGTAGAGAAATAAGTGAGTGAGTAATGAATAAATTTTCATAAAGGAAAATACAATAGGAAGAATAATAATCGTGTACTAAAATGATTACTAATATAGGAGAAACTAAAATAAATATGGGTAAGAAATAACGACGAGTAATATATTACGGTTGAGTGTACAAGAAAAAAAAATTATAAGCTGTTACACAAATGGCTGCATTAATTATTTTTTTTAAAAAAGAAAATAAGTTATTAATAAAAAAAAGAAATAATAACGGTTACAGATATGGTAGAGAAATGGAAACGAATTTTAACGGCAGAAAGGTAACACTTGACTCAAATGGGAGATTAATATAATAAAAAATAAATAGACAAAAAAATAAATAAAACCGAGTTTAAATGAGGCTACAGAAATGTGTAAGAGCAAGTAAATTTCCTTGTCAGGAGGGAAGAGGAGTTAACTACGCTAGAGACAAATTGTGAAATTAAATCAGGGATTTAAAATTAGTGGTTGTATACAGGGCAGAGGATTAGTGAGTAAGGGAGGATAGGCAAGGTGAATAATAAAGCAAAGCTTGAGCCAAATGAAGCAATAATTTTTAATAATAGAAATATTTAAAATAAAGGCAACTAAAATAATGGTTCGGATTGACGGTGGAGAAATGTAAGCACAATGAAAGTAGGTGTTATAGTAATTACTCTGACCCGGTAGAAACTTGTATTTGTAAAGGACGGGGAAGCCTCTCAACTTTTTCATGGCTATATATCTCGGTGATGCCGACGTAGTATTAGGGGAATCAGAAGAAGACTTGGAAACCGTAATAAATGGCATGAACGGGGACGCGGAGTTATGAGGATTAATGGAGGGAAAACCGAGGTAATGGAGTGTAGTATGGGAAACAGTGGAATAACAAAGGGTGAAAGATTGGGAAGGGAGATATTTTGACGGAAGTTAAGGAATTCTTCTACTTGGGAAGGAGTAATAACTAGGGATGGTAGAAGTATAGTAGACATAAAGACTAGGATAGCACAAGGGAAGGAAGGCTTTCGCGAAAAAGAGGGATTTACTTACGGGTAATATAAGTGTGAATATTAGGAAATCGTTTGCTGAAAATGTTCGTAAGGAGCTTGGCAGGAACGTGGACCATAGGATCTCCGGAAAGGAAAAGAATAGAAGCCTTTGAAATGTGGTGCTGTAGGCGAATGAGATGCTGGGTGGATAGAATCACAAACGAGGAAGTTCAAACCAGAATGGGAGAAGGGCGAAAAATATGGAGGGCGGTGACTGAGAGAAGGGATAGATTAATGGGCCACGTTTCAAGACACGAGGGTCTTGTAAACGTAGGGAAGTGTGTGTGGGGTAGGAACAGAAGAGGGAGGCATGGATGGAATAAGCTAAGCAGATTAGGGGGAGTCAGAAGAAGACTTGGAAACCATAATAAATAGCATGAACTCGAGTTCTGGAGAAAGAGTTCAATATGAGGATTAATAGGGGTAAAAACAAGGTAATGGAGAATAGTTTGGGAAACAGTGGGATAACAAAGGCTGTTAGATTGGGAAGGGATATTTTGACGGAAGTTAAGGAATTCTGCTAACTAGAGTAGGATAGCACAGGCAAGGAAGAGGAATTTACTTACGGGTAATATTAGTGTGAATATTAGGAAATTGTTGCTAAAAATGTTCGTATGGAGCGTGGCGTTATATGGGTGCGAAAAGTGTGACGATAGGAGTTGGAGAAAGGAAAAGAATAGAAGCCTCTGAAATGTGATGCCTATAGGTGAATACTGAAAATCAGATGGGTGGATAACGTAACGTAAGTAACGAATAGGGGGGGAAAGCGAAACAATATGGACGACGACGTTGACCAAGAGAAGGGATAGAATAATAGGGGGTCACGTTTTAAGACACGAGGGTCTTGTTAAAAATTAGCATTAGAGGGAAGTGTGTGTGTGTGTGCGGGGTAAGAACAAAAGAGGGAGGCCAAGGATAGAAAACGATAAGCAGATTAGGGAGGATGTGGGTTGTGCTAATTATGATGAAATGAAAAGGCTTGCGCTATATATATAGGTTTAGCGTGGAGGGTTCCAATAGACCAGCCTTAGGATTGAATACCAGTGCGACACAGATATATCTCGGTGCCTATTAGAGATAGAAGAAAGGTTGCTATACAAAACTTGTGGGACTTTCTATGCTCTAAAAGTTTTGTCAAGGGTCGTTTGCTCAAAATTTGCGCCTGAAAGGAATTAGGCGGGGAGAAAACAAAATGCCGCCAGTGTTACATTAAGCCAGATGCTTCACTGGTTGGTTTTCAGCCAATGGCTTGTCAGTCAATTGTGATAAAAACTCACTTCATGCAGTTTCAGACAAAGAATGCCAATTTGAACTCAATAAAACTAGCAACAAATAATTGTGAAATAACTGAAGTTGAATGTACAAAATTTTTAGGTATATCCATGGACAATAAATTAAACTGGAAGGAAACTAGGCTCGGCGGCAACCTGTGCCCTTAGAATTATGCCAAGTTGTAGTGATCCTAACGTAAGAAAATTAGTTTATTATGCATATTTCCACTCTATAATGACATATGGTATAATAATATTCTGGGGCAATGCATCAGGGAAAGATAAAATATTTCAACTTCAAAAAAAGGCTGTTAGAATATTATGATGTCAGGTCTCACCAAAAACATCTTGTAGGGGACTTTTCAAGAAAACTGGAATACTGACACTCATATTCAATCACTCATGTTATTTGTTATTAATAACAGTAACCTCTTCACACTAAACTCTGATATACATGACTTTGATACCAGAAGTAAAAACAATTTACACAAGGAAGGAAGGAAGGAAGGGAAGTCTCTAACCGTAATACAAAAGGGTGTACATTACAATGCCATCTATTAGCATATTTAATAAACTTCCCACCTCCATTAAACAATTAAAAATAAATCCAAACAAGTTCAAATATGAACTAACTAACTAAGTTCTTACTAAGGCCACTCCTTCTACTCTGTTGAAGAATTTATGGAGCTGAATGTAGATATTTATAATTATGAAAGAACATTATTAGAACACTAATTGTTTAGTATAGGATGTAAAAATATTTATCAATTTTATATATATAAGGTACAAATTGTATGTCTTCTGTATAGAACTTAAGAAAATCTTATTATAAGTTAAAAATTAATGAATAGTTACAGTATATTCTAATATTAATAAAGCAACCTAACTATGTAAAATCTCTGACTCGTTCCACATCCTTGAAGCTTGTGCTTGCTTCTCTATAGGAGGATCTCTGGAATATGATTTTATACTTATACTAGGACCTGGCTACTCTGAGCTGCGTCTCCCAAGATGGCGGCGGCTCGCGCACGTGGCGCAACCCCAAAATCTTAAAAGATGTAACTGTAAGACACCAGTCTATAAAAACCAAAATAACACGTAGTTAAGCAACGGGGAAATAGGAATAATTCGTCGGGTTAACAATTGTCAGCAACACTGTCGCCGCTGTAAGGGGGGGGAGGGGACGCTGTAGGGATGATAATTCTCATTTGGATGCAAATGGCGGACGGGATTGCCTGCAATTGGAAGTGGACTTTCAAGGTCAGAGAGCAGAGAGTGGTCACACACACACACACACATACATATATAGATCTGGACTTTGATAAAACATCCGCTCGTACTCTAATATTTCGAAATCCTGAAACTCTTCAACGTTTTGCGTCACAGGTAGAAACGTCGATTTTAAATAATAAAACATGGAGACAAGCTCAATCAACCCGCATCTTTTTTTCCCCCCACCCACCTGTAGCTGTTAATTTATTTCCCCTCCCCCCATTTACTTTGTTTTCACATTCCTCTACCTTACTTTACATCGATATTTATTATCGTTACTACTAATTTATTCTTCCATTTTTGAAGCCTCGGTCTAATATTATTTTTTTCCTCGTAAAATTTCCCCATGAAATGCCTGCGTTATCCTTTATGTCCTTCTACCTTATTTTTTAACCATTATTAAAACTAATTCTGTAATTGTTCTGGCTGTACCTCGATTAATTAAGGTGAAAATTTTAGCCTAAAAATTGTCAGAGATTAAATTTTTTTTATTAATTAAATTACATCACTACGTTTCGTTCCATTATTTGGAACCTCCTCAGGTGATCTACAAAATAATTATAATTTATAAGTCGATTGTATATAAATTACATAGTAAGTACATATTATGTAATTTATATATATATATAGACATATTTAATCGATTTATTATTTTTTTCATCTCATAATTTAAATTATAATTATTTTGTAGATCACCTGAGGAGGTTCCAAATAATGGAACGAAACGTAGTGATGTAATTTAATTAAGGAAAAAAAAATTAATTCTGACAAGTTTTGCTCGAAATTTTTCACCCACTTTAACCATTATTAATTATTTTTCTCCACCTGCGTCTAGGGTTTTTATTCTACCACTAATAATCATTTCTCGTTTCCCACAATATTTCTCATCGTAACTTATTTTATGTTTTACTTTGTTATATTTACTTGGTAACAGGGTATGTCATTCTGCTCCTCTACATTATTACTTCTTCTTCGTTGGCGGACCCTCGTCTTACAAGACACATTCCGCGAATATTTGGAGTGGTCAACGTATCGATTCGCCAGCAGTCTTAATCCCAGTCTCCGTGACCATGACGTCACAAACATTCAGGACGCCCGTGCCCCGGGATTCGAACCCGGGTTAGTGAGGCGCGACGCTAGCCACTACTCCACAGGATATCAACATATTATTACTAGACAATGTTGTTAAGTGAAATTAATTAACGGCCCGGCTGTATCCACACACAGTTTAATCAGACGTTTCGTCGCAACATTTTTGAGACTTCTTCAAGGGTGTTACTTTAGGCATGTGGAAATCCAACCTTGACCAGCTTACAAGGCCACCTTTAACCGATAGTCGGACATTTACACTTTAGGTAATTTTTTTTATCTTTAAAGTTTAACACATTGGAAAGTTCCAAAATGTGGTGTCGAAACGTCGTTTCACTTAGTGCCTGTGTTAACCGACCGTTAGTCAATTTCATTTAATTATTTGAGCATCAGACTTAAACTGATTTCCTAATAATTTTATCATTATTATTATTATAATTAATGACTCGGGGTCATTTGTGTCTGGGGTTATTGTTCACGCAATAAAGATTTCGTTATTCTGTACTTTACTTCCAAAAAATTATAGACTTATATTTTATTTCGTTGTTATTAATTTTCCTCCCTCTCCCATTGTTTCCACAATTATTATTCTCTCACCGGTGTTTATTTTGGGGATGGGAGGAACTTTTAAATGAATTATTTATTCAAAGGATGAAAAAAAAATTGTGTAGTTCTTTACTGTGAGGTTGAAAGAACAGATGGTGTAAATTTTCTTTAATTTAGCCGTTTTATTTGTCTGTAGACTTTGTATTGTTAACTGAATACTATATATATATATATATATATATATATATATGAAACAAACAACTGTGGGGTCACCCTCGCGTCAGGCGTTCCTCAAGGTCCAGCGCTCGGACCACGACTTGTTCTGGTACATAAACCCTGCCTAAATTCCAAAACTGTGTTCGTCTACCTTCCGTATACAATTATACGTAGATTTTTTTTTTAAACCTCTCAAGTCGTTTCGTGACCTAATTATTTTATTATAGTTATTGTGGTATTCAGTCCTAAGAATGGTCTAATAAAATCCTCCATGCTAACTAATTTTGCGCGACCTTCTTCATTTCCGCAAAACTACCACATCTGCTTAGCGTATTCCATCATTGACCTCTCTATTCGGTTCTTACCCCACACACACACTTCCCTCTAATGCTAATTTTACAAGACCCTCGTGTCTTAAAAACGTAGCCTATTAATCTATCCCTTCTACAAAATCTTCCATATTATTCTCTCTTTCCCTATTCTGCTTATAGCACCGTATTTCAAAGGCTTCTATTCTTTTCCTTTCTGCAACTCCTACCGTGCACGTTTCGCACCCATATAACGTCACACTCCATACCAACATTTTGGCGACGATTTCCTAATATTCACGCTTATATTACCTGTTTTTTTTTTGCGAAAGCCTTCCTTGCCTGTGCTATCCTAATCTTTATGTCTATTATACTTCTACCATCCCTAGTTATTATTATGCCCAAGACGGAGAATTCCTTAACGTCCTTTCCCAATGTAACAGCCTTTGTTATTCCACCGTTTCCCATGCTACACTCCATTACCTAGGTTTTCCCCTCTATTAATCCTCATATTGAACTCTTTCTCCAGGACTACGTTCATGCCATTTATTCTGGTTTCCAAGTCTTCTCCTGATTCTCCTAAAACGTAAGGTTTCTATGTATTCTCCTTGCAGTATGATTCCTTTTCCATATTCCGTTTTAACTCTCTTCATCGCCTTATATATCTAATTGTCTTTGTCTGTTGAGCGAATAAAGACTCTACAGCGTGCACCTTATTAGTTTTATGACTTATACAAAAGCAACAGACTTGTTAGTGGGTCCATGAAAAGCCTGGACGTTCCTCAAGGTCCAGCGCTCGGACCTCGTAGGAACTTTAAAAAAACAGAAATTATCAACTTTTAGTTTCCTATATGTTTTATTTCGATATCTTTCATGGCTCAGTAGGCAGGAAGAATAATTATTTTTTTTTGTAAGAAGCCATCTAGCGGGAATCATGACCCAACGGGTCGCTCCAAAGGTCCAAAGACTGGAATAGAAAACTCTCAGGGACTGACAGGTAAGTAATCCCCAAATTCCTGGATCCTGTACAGTACTCTCCTGTTATCACATTAAAAAGTATTTTTGTTTAGAAAGAACCGGAAAGTTCACGAAAGTTGGGGACGAAACGTCTTAATTTAAATTGAAAAAAATTCTTCTATTGATGCCGTTTGCCCAGTGATTGTATTTTATTTATAAAATTAAATCCGATTAATTGCATTAGTTTATTTGAAATTATATGATGTATTATTTTGAGTTCTTTGGTTGTTCTGATTCATCAATGGGTTTTAATCTTTAATTTTTCTTTTCATTGCATTATGTTCAAGTCCTGTTAATGAAGAAGACGCAAAGTAGCTCTCAAAACGTCCAATTCATATTGTCTGTTTTACGTGTTATTAAAATATATATCTCTGAAACTAGAGTCTTATAATTAATTATCAATAAACCTGGTATTGCGTAAACCATAAAGACTTTTCCGCCATTATTCGTCCTCATATCTTTTGCAGTGTGTGTAAGCAGGAAATATTTACAGCAACGTCCGTCACTTGATTTTGTATTTATCAGTTTTTAATGAACTGTGGACAATTTTTCCCTTCTAAGCGTGCAGTCTTTTGATATAAAGAATTGTGGCAACGGTGCAATGTAGCGTCTGGAGGTTCCTCAGGGTCCAGTTATAGGACCCTTTAAAGGCGTGGTTTCGCACAGGCTCAAGGGTGATAAATTTATAATATTAATCAGAATAGGATAGTAATATAAACTATAGTCCGGGGGCTCTGGTCAACCCTTGGCTACCTTGCTCTACC
>CM067376.1:11730665-11862694 GCA_034510155.1 Eucriotettix oculatus
TGTAAATATTCCCTTTCATTAATGTTTTCCTTAGTTTTGTAAATAAATTTCCCCAGCATCTTTTAAGTAGATCAGATTGCTCCGCCGAACCTCATTAATGTTTTCCCTTAATTTTGTAAATATTCCCGTCATTAATAGTTTTCCTTAGTTTTGTAAATAAATTTCCCCAGCATCTTTTAAGTAGATCAGATTGCTCCGCCGAACCTCATTAATGTTTTCCCTTAATTTTGTAAATATTCCCTTTCATTAATGTTTTCCTTAGTTTTGTAAATAAATTTCCCCAGTATCTTTTAAGTAGATCAGATTGCTCCGCCGAACCTCATTAATGTTTCCCCTTAATTTTGTAAATATTCCCTTTCATTAATGTTTTCCTTAGTTTTGTAAATAAATTTCCCCAGCATCTTTTAAGTAGATCAGATTGCTCCGCCGAACCTCATTAACGTTTTCCCTTAATTTTGTAAATATTCCCTTTCATTAATGTTTTCCTTAGTTTTGTAAATAAATTTCCCCAGCATCTTTTAAGTAGATCAGATTGCTCCGCCGAACCTCATTAACGTTTTCCCTTAATTTTGTAAATATTCCCTTTCATTAATGTTTTCCTTAGTTTTGTAAATAAATTTCCCCAGCATCTTTTAAGTAGATCAGATTGCTCCGCCGAACCTCATTAACGTTTTCCCTTAATTTTGTAAATATTCCCTTTCATTAATGTTTTCCTTAGTTTTGTAAATAAATTTCCCCAGCATCTTTTAAGTAGATCAGATTGCTCCGCCGAACCTCATTAATGTTTTCCCTTAATTTTGTAAATATTCCCTTTCATTAATGTTTTCCTTAGTTTTGTAAATAAATTTCCCCAGTATCTTTTAAGTAGATCAGATTGCTCCGCCGAACCTCATTAATGTTTTCCCTTAATTTTGTAAATATTCCCTTTCATTAATGTTTTCCTTAGTTTTGTAAATAAATTTCCCCAGCATCTTTTAAGTAGATCAGATTGCTCCGCCGAACCTCATTAACGTTTTCCCTTAATTTTGTAAATATTCCCTTTCATTAATGTTTTCCTTAGTTTTGTAAATAAATTTCCCCAGCATCTTTTAAGTAGATCAGATTGCTCCGCCGAACCTCATTAACGTTTTCCCTTAATTTTGTAAATATTCCCTTTCATTAATGTTTTCCTTAGTTTTGTAAATAAATTTCCCCAGCATCTTTTAAGTAGATCAGATTGCTCCGCCGAACCTCATTAACGTTTTCCCTTAATTTTGTAAATATTCCCTTTCATTAATGTTTTCCTTAGTTTTGTAAATAAATTTCCCCAGCATCTTTTAAGTAGATCAGATTGCTCCGCCGAACCTCATTAATGTTTTCCCTTAATTTTGTAAATATTCCCTTTCATTAATGTTTTCCTTAGTTTTGTAAATAAATTTCCCCAGCATCTTTTAAGTAGATCAGATTGCTCCGCCGAACCTCATTAACGTTTTCCCTTAATTTTGTAAATATTCCCTTTCATTAATGTTTTCCTTAGTTTTGTAAATAAATTTCCCCAGCATCTTTTAAGTAGATCAGATTGCTCCGCCGAACCTCATTAACGTTTTCCCTTAATTTTGTAAATATTCCCTTTCATTAATGTTTTCCTTAGTTTTGTAAATAAATTTCCCCAGCATCTTTTAAGTAGATCAGATTGCTCCGCCGAACCTCATTAATGTTTTCCCTTAATTTTGTAAATATTCCCTTTCATTAATGTTTTCCTTAGTTTTGTAAATAAATTTCCCCAGCATCTTTTAAGTAGATCAGATTGCTCCGCCGAACCTCATTAATGTTTTCCCTTAATTTTGTAAATATTCCCTTTCATTAATGTTTTCCTTAGTTTTGTAAATAAATTTCCCCAGTATCTTTTAAGTAGATCAGATTGCTCCGCCGAACCTCATTAATGTTTTCCCTTAATTTTGTAAATATTCCCTTTCATTAATGTTTTCCTTAGTTTTGTAAATAAATTTCCCCAGCATCTTTTAAGTAGATCAGATTGCTCCGCCGAACCTCATTAATGTTTTCCCTTAATTTTGTAAATATTCCCTTTCATTAATGTTTTCCTTAGTTTTGTAAATAAATTTCCCCAGTATCTTTTAAGTAGATCAGATTGCTCCGCCGAACCTCATTAATGTTTTCCCTTAATTTTGTAAATATTCCCTTTCATTAATGTTTTCCTTAGTTTTGTAAATAAATTTCCCCAGCATCTTTTAAGTAGATCAGATTGCTCCGCCGAACCTCATTAACGTTTTCCCTTAATTTTGTAAATATTCCCTTTCATTAATGTTTTCCTTAGTTTTGTAAATAAATTTCCCCAGCATCTTTTAAGTAGATCAGATTGCTCCGCCGAACCTCATTAATGTTTTCCCTTAATTTTGTAAATATTCCCTTTCATTAATGTTTTCCTTAGTTTTGTAAATAAATTTCCCCAGTATCTTTTAAGTAACCTTTTAATTTAATTCCCTAACCCATCCTCCAACAATTTTCGTAAGGGATAGAAATAAGGGCGTGGCAGAAGAGAAAGTAAAAATATATAGTCATCATTGATACAGAAAAAAAAAATCTCTTCCGTTGACGATGGGTTAGTTTGTGGCAATAATTCGATGGTTTTTTGAAGAATAAGTAGTTTCGTCACCTGTCAAAGGATTCACAACACTGAAGGAGAACATTATATATGTATGTAGACACACGCACACGTAAAACGACTAACCGCAGCTTTGATTTCCCTTCAAACAAATTACGGATTCTCTTTGAGATTGAGGTGGATTATATGGATTTGGTTTGAATTTTAATTAGTGGTCGGAGAGAAACGCAATGAAGTAGCACTTGGGGAGAGAGAGAAGAGAGAGAGAAACAGAGAGAGAGAAAGAGAGAGAGAGAGAGCGTGTGAGTGAGAGAGAATCCTCGGTTTTTATCTCTCTCTCTCTCTCCCTCTGTCTGTCTGTCTCTCTCTCTATTGTCTTTATTATCATATTTTTTATTGGAATTCGATTCCAAGCTACTGAAAGGGATTTTTTTTGCCGCTGTTGTTGTAGAGCGTTGTGTTCAGTGTGTGTGCTTTTTTTCTTCTTTATAAAAAACAAAAAAAATTCAGTTCACGTGCGGAGCTAATTGCGGGGTAAACAGAGGGACGGTAATTAAGAGAGGGGGAAGGTATTATTATACTGCGGGAGTAGGGGATAAAGGGTAAAGGGAATTAGGAGCATGCGTTGTACTGTACTCGCCCACTCGTTACAGGATCGATGATCGATCGAGATGAATTTGGCAAATATGTGCGGCGCCAAAAACGTATTGAGAGCAGTTTTTTTAATAAAAAGAAAATATATATATATATATAGCATTCACTGTAACGGTTATGAAACAAGGGATATGAAGGTTATTAGGTTTGTAATTGATTATGGGGTATTATTTCAATTATTTTACTGAAATCACTTTAAGGGTAGAATATAATAATTTTATTAATAAAAAGTCAGGGAAGGGTTCCTGCGCGCTGTTTCAAATAAATAAATTAATTCAAGGGGGCGATTTTTGAATATCAGGGTTAATTACTCATTGGGATAACAACGTGCAGAAGAGATTTCGTTCACTTGACGGACCTTTTTTTATCTTCATTCGAGTCTTGATGCAGGTTACTGAGCGACCGGAACTTCCTTCGGATTGAATTGTAGATTTTCCCTTTGCCGGCGGAAAGCGGGATGAACCTCGAACTGACGGTGATTGAAAAAAAAACAGTTTTTCCTCCTTCTTCCCTCTACCCTTTCTTGTTCTCAATACCTGCTCACTAAAGAGGAACAATTCACGCATCACTTTCAACTCTTTTTGCACTCTCCACATTCCTCCTCCCTTCCACCTCGCCTTCTCAACGTCTTGAACAACTCTCCTCCTATGCTTCCTCGTCTTCTCAACCTCTTAACACAACTCTCCCTCTCTACTTTCTCGCCCTCTGAACGTCTAGAACCATTCTGCCTATTTTTAGGTTCCTCGTCTCCCAGCTAATCTTGTATATTCCTTCTCCAAGGGAAAACGGTATCCCACGTGATGTTTATTCCGTCAATCCTCACGAGTCCTTCTTCCAATGCGGGAAATTTTTTCATGATTCAGAGAACAGTTTAACCTTTTCAACATTTACACAGATACCACATCCTACATCCTCTCTAATCTGCTCATCGTATTCCATCCTACGTCTCCGTATTCTACTCTTATTTCCACATAATTCCCTTTAATGCTAATTTGACAAGACCCTCGTTTCTCAAAACAAGGCGTATTAATCTATTCCTTCAATCCAAATTGTTCTACCTTCTCGTATTCTCCTTAGAACTTCCTGTTTAGTAACTGTATCAAACCTAACTCATTATTCTATACAACTACTTTTCAAGAGCTTCTATTCTTTCCTTTCTTCAACTCCTATCGTCCACGTTTCGCACACACTCCATACCAACCTTTTTTGCTATGATTTCCTAATATTTACCCTCATATTAGCCGTAAGTAAATTCCTTTTTTTTTGCGAAAGCATTCGTTGCCTGTGTTATCCTACTCTAGTTATAATGTATAATTACCACATCCTCAATAATCTCCTTAGCGTATTCCATTCATGACTTCTCTCTTCTGTTCACTTCCTTCTAATGTTGATTTTACAAGACCCTCAAGATTCAAGACGTGACCTATTAATCTATCCCTTCTCTTGGTCAACGTCCCCCATATTTTTTGCTTCTGCCCCCTATTCTGTTTAGAATTTCCTTGTTAGTGATTCTATCCAACCTTCATCTCATTCTCCTAGAGCCCCACATTTCAATAGCTTCTATTCTGTTCCTTTCCCCAACTCCTACCGTCCACGTTTCGCACCCATATAACGCCACACTACATAGCAGAATTTTTAGCAATGATTTACTTATAGCCATAAGTAAATTCCTCTTTTAATTCGAAAGTATTCCTTGCCTTTGCTATCCTACTCTTTATGTCAAGAAGAAGAATTCCTTAACTTCCTTCAAAATTTCACTTCCAAATGTAACAGCCTTTGTTAATCCACTGTTTCCCATATCACACTCCATTACCTTGCTTTTTCCCTCTGTTAATCCTCATATTGAACTCTTTCTCCAGGACTATGTTCACGCCTTTTACTATTATTGTTTCCTAGTAGTCTTCTGACTCCCCTAATGCTACAATATCATCGGAAAACCTTATGGTTTTTTTAATCCTTCTTGCAATTTGATTCGTTTTCCGTATTCCTTTTTTAACTTTCTTCATCGCCTCTTCGTAAGCTAAAGACCATGGACGACAGACTTCAACCCTGTGTCACTCCTTTCTTGATTTCTGCTTTCTTTCCTTATCCAATTCTAAAATTTGTATATAACACGTCATATAAACTGTAATATCTTCGGATAAAAGTTTGCAATAATAGTTTAAAAAATCCAATTATAATTACCGCTGACTTCTTCCATTTTCTATCTTTCTAGATATTTTATTCCTGTTATCTTCAAAATTCTGTATTTTGAACATGTAATTCTCAATTATTGCTAAATTATGATGAGAAAGAAAACATGCCTAACGTTTAAAAATATATAAGTTTTACTTCATATATATGGGCAACGTTCTTTTAATATTTCGATTCATTTTTTAATAAAAAAAAGCAAGCTGTTTGTCTGTATCTGGCCGTTAATCGTTTTATTTGATCCAATTGTGACGCCCAAAAAAATCCGCATCCGTGAGGTTGGGACTGTGTAACTGTTTCTATATGTGATAACAGCTTTAGACCAGCTTTCCTCCAAGAGACACTTAATATTCCTCCCCCTCACCTTCTCGTACGGCGCGACTTGCTATTCCTCACGACCTCATCACTAGTGACATTTCGCTTGGAAGACAGAGAGAGATGTTGTTTCTACAGCGACTACACCGGACCGTTCGTTCCCCCTGTTCTTTCTTCCCTCCCCCCCTTCCGTTTGAATTGATTTGGTGACGTACGTACCTTCCAGACCCACGAAGGCGTCGTCGTCGATGTACTTGATGGCGTTTCCGTCCAACTCCAAGGAGTTGAGGAGCGTCAGGTGGGAGAAAACCCTGGCAGGGATTTCCTTGATGTGGTTGTGCGCCAGCCCCAGAGAGTCAAGGTTACGCAGACCTGTGGACACAAGACAGAGACATCAACAACACAAATTATACTAGCTGGGAATTTATAATATTCTCTATATATCAACGCGCGTGATTAAACCATCATATCTCTGAAACATTACCGATTGACGCACCCTACTTTATGAGAAGGCAGTATAAGTAAGTATAAGTATAAAATCATATTCCATAGATCCTCCTATAGAGAAGCAAGCACAAGCTTCAAGGATGATGATGTGGAACACGAGTCAGAGATTTTACACATAGTTAGGTTGCTTTATTAATATTAAAATATACTGTAACTATTCATTAATTATAAGTATAAGTATTAAATCATATTCCATAGATCGTATAGAGAAGCAAGCACAAGCTTCAAGGATGATGTTGTGGAACACGAGTCAGAGATTTTACATAGTTAGGTTGCTTTATTAATATTAAAATATACTGTAACTATTCATTAATTATAAGTATAAGTATTAAATCATATTCCATAGATCCTCCTATAGAGAAGCAAGCACAAGCTTCAAGGATGATGTTGTGGAACACGAGTCAGAGATTTTACACATAGTTAGGTTGCTTTATTAATATTAGAATATACTGTAACTATTGATTACTTTTTAACTTATAATAAGATTTTCTTAAGTTCTATACAGAAGACATACAATTTGTACCTTATATATAAAATTGATAAATATTTTTACATCCTATACTAAAAAATTAGTGTTCTAATAATGTTCTTATATAATTATAAATATCTACCCCTATGATGATACATTCAGCTTCATAAATTCTTCAACAGAGTAGAAGGAGTGGCCTTAGTAAGAACTTAGTTAGTTCATATTTGAACTTGTTTGGATTTATTTTTAATTGTTTAATGGAGGTGGGAAGTTTATTAAATATGCTAATAGATGGCATTGTAATGTACACCCTTTTGTATTACGGTTAGAGACTTCCCTTCCTTCCTTCCTTGTGTAAATTGTTTTTACTTCTGGTATCAAAGTCATGTATATCTGAAGAGGTTACTGTTATTAATAACAAATAACATGAGTGATTGAATAAGCTGGCACAAGTGAGTGTCAGTATTCCAGTTTTCTTGAAAAGTCCCCTACAAGATGTTTTTGGTGAGACCTGACATAATATTCTAACAGCCTTTTTTTTGAAGTGTAAATATTTTATCTTTCCCTGATGCATTGCCCCAGAATATTATTATACCATATGTCATTATAGAGTGGAAATATGCAAAATAAACTAATTTTCTTACGTTAGGATCACTACAACTTGGCATAATTGAAAGGGCAAAGGTTGCCGCCGAGCCTAGTTTTCGTAGGAGAATATTAATATGATCCTTCCAGTTTAATTTATTGTCCATGGATATACCTAAAAAATTTTGTAGATTAAACTTCAGTTATTTCACAATTATTTGTTGCTAGTTTTATTGAGTTCAAATTGGCATTCTTTGTCTGAAACTGCATGAAGTGAGTTTTATCACAGTTGACTGACAAGCCATTGGCTGAAAACCAGTGAAGCAAGCATCTGGCTTAATGTAACACTAGCAGCATTTTCCAGACTATTTTGTTTATTTGTTACCAAAATACTAGTATCATCTGCAAAAAGTTTAGTTTCACAAGAAGAATTAATGGATTTAGGTAAGTCATTTGTATATATTAAGAAGAGAAATGGACCTAGAATGGAACCCTGTGGAACCCCAGTCTTGATTTGTCCCCAGCGTGAGTTAATAATTTGTCCAGAGTTTAATGAAACGCTCTGTTTCCTATTTGTTAGGTAATAGGAGAACCATTTATGGGAAATTCCTGTTATTCCATAAAACTTCATTTTGTTTAGGAGGATATTATGGTCTACACAATCAAGAGCTTTGGATAGGTCACAAAAAAATTCCTAATGGGTATTTTTATTTTTTTTGGTTTAGTTGTTCCAAGATTTCATGAGTGAGAGTAAAAATAGCAATGTCAGTTGAACATTTTTTTTTCCTGAAGCCAAATTGCGAGGTGGTAAGCAGATTATATTTATTTTAAGTGATCAACTACTCTGTTATAGACTACTTTTGCAAATATTTTAGAGAATACTGGCAGGAGGGATATCGGTCTGTAATTACCAAAGTCGTCCAAACTTCCTTTCTTAAAGATAGGAGGAGTAACTGTTGCATATATTAGCCTGCTTCTCTATAGGAGGATCTATGGAATATGATTTTATAATTATACTTATACTAAAAAAGAAATTCATAGACGAAGACCCACAGGCTAATTATAGAAGGAGTAAATAAATCATTTGAGAGATAGGGTTAGGATCGTCTCAGAGGTCGTCTCTCCTTCCCTCAACGTCGAGAACCTTCACGGTTCATATTTAGACTTGACAGCGTCGGTCATCGTCATATTTGCAGCCCCTGTCATTACGCGCTCACTAATTGCATGACGTTGAAGGCTATATTATTATTTTTATTACTTTCCCCTGACGATGCGCGGGTAATACGAAATTATAGTTACAACCCCCCCCCCCCTGTATCGCACACCTCTGTGTGTAATTATACGCACCCCTCCCCCTCCCCGATCCCCCCCCACCGCGCCGCCTGTATTTTTCTGGTGGTTTGGGGTCAAACCCGGGGTGATTATACGAGACTAATTGATCAGATATGGCAGCTGATGAACATTTGGATAACTGGCCGCATTAAAAAAGATACACCTCCCAGGGGTGGTTTAGGCTATAACACTCATCAAATACACACACACACACACGCACTCACGCACGCACGCGCGTAATGGCTGGCGGCTGTGGCGTGTGCAAGTGGACGACGATATCGCTCGTGTCCGTTTAATTCAATCACTGTAAATTGGTCGTTAAAAAAAAAAGTTGTTTAGCGGATGAGGTGGAGCAGAGGGGGATGAAAAGCGGGGATCGGGAGAGGGACGTTTTAGGGGAATAGTGCTGAGGAGAGAGAGAAAGAAAAAGAAAGAAAGAGAGAGAGAGAGGAATGTGGGACATATCTGAAGGGTTAATTGCATTTGCGTGGAACGCGTAAAAACTCGTTAAGGGCTGGGTTCGTATCACACGCGACGATTTTTAACCCATTTCTTCCTCCTTCCCTATCTCTCCCTGCACACACACACACACACTTTACATATACTCACGCAAAGCCCGTCTCCTCCTCCTCCCCCTCCCACACTCCCCTCTGTGTCCGTACATCACGATGTCGTAAAAAAACTCGTAATAAAAAGAAGAATCCGCCGCCATCCGCGCGTCTCCTCTGGTCGTCCTACGTATTAAAAGAGGATTGACGATTCCCGCAGTAAAGGTGGGTTTCTTTTTTTTTTTCATTTTTTTTACCTCTTTGTCCTCCGCCACGGTCGTTATCTTTACTGCGCTATTTTTTCATTATTCGCTCTATTTTTCCAGTCTAATACTCGGCGCAAACCACCCCCATCTCTGATTTTTCTTCTTCGTGTCTCGTCGTCGTCGTCGTCGTCGGATTAATCTTCCTGAATGTCGGCGGTCGACCGCGATTGGCGGATTCACATCCCGTGACGCCATTGGCTACACAACTGAGTGTGCGGTTGGGCATTGGGACATCGATTGGTAATCGATCCGACGCCACCAGCAACTCGTTTAGCTTCATCACACTCCAGTTACCCGCTGACTGGGGTTAACGAAGACGTGAGGTGGTGGTTAATCACACGGCAGACGGTATCAGAGTCTCGAGGATTGGTGTTTCGAACGACCCGACGTGAAAAACGGATTATTTGTCAGGAAGTGGCGTCTCGGATGGGGAAATTTATTTAAAATCCTGAGGACACTGTTGGGAACGAGCAGGATATGGAAACTGTTTTCATTCTTTTTTTTTAACTCCGCACCCTTCATGAGTGACCGCACTACCAACAGTCCATGAGAATAGTTGACAATACAAAGACGATAACTGTAAAGTGGTTTATCTAACTAGACTGAAGCTCCCGGGTTTTGATTGGTTTCCACAGGATTTTTTTTTGGAAGCATCTCAGAAGGAGAAGTAACGGGGATATCTAGATACCAAACTCCCCATACTCTCTTTGGAAAGATCAGAAGAAAAAGTTTAACTCCAAAAAACCACAGCCCCCTTGAGTCGGAACTCCAATGTGTGTGGTCCTGGTAGGTGGACAAGACACCACCAGGGTTTCTAGTGGATATGCCAGAGACCATACTCATTATCAACAGTACCAATTACCTCGAGGGGCGGCCGCGCGCATTGCTCCTTCACGAACTAACGTGCTCAGAATCGCCCAACAAGGAGGAAACCTGCCGCCCTTTCCAGTAAATCAGAAAGAGCTCTACATCTTTATAACGGCATGGAAAATGCCAGCGGATCATTTACGACGGTTTCATCCCGGGATACTAAAAGAATGGACAACCAATACCCCACCGACGACAGAACTGCCGTCAAAACGAGAAAGGCAGTAAGTCTAAAAAAATGCTTTTCAGAAATCAAGGAATAAAGATTGTTTGAGCTTCGAAATTTACATAAACCCCCTTATCCCTTTGAAAATAACTTTATCCATGCCAAGAAATATGTATTTGTTTACATTATTTTTAACTCCGCACTCTTCACGGGTGACCGCACTACCAACAGTCCATGAGAATAGTTGACAATACAAAGACGATAACTGTAAAGTGGTTTATCTAACTTGACTGAAGCTCCCGGATTTTGATTGGTTTCAACAGGATTTTTTTTGGAAGCATCTCAGAAGGAGAAGTAACGGGGATATCTAGATACCAAACTCCCCATACTCTCTTTGGAAAGATCAGAAGAAAAAGTTTAACTCCAAAAAACCACAGCCCCACTCCAATGTGTGTGGTCCTGGTAGGTGGACAAGACACCACCAGGGTTTCTAGTGGATATGCCAGAGACCATACTCATTATCAACAGTACCAATTACCTCGAGGGGCGGCCGCGCGCATTGCTCCTTCACGAACTAACGTGCTCAGAATCGCCCAACAAGGAGGAAACCTGCCGCCCTATCCAGTAAATCAGAAAGAGCTCTAAAGCCAAGTCTACATCTTTATAACGGCATGGAAAATGCCAGCGGATCATTTACGACGGTTTCATCCCGGGATACTAAAAGAATGGAGAACCAATACCCCACCGACGACAGAACTGCCGTCAAAACGAGAAAGGCAGTAAGTCTAAAAAAAATGCTTTTCAGAAATCAAGGAATAAAGATTGTTTGAGCTTCGAAATTTACATAAACCCCCTTATCTCTTTGAAAATAACTTTATCCATATGCCAAGAAATATGTATTTGTTTTCATACATTAATTATAATACATTTATCCGTGACACGTTTTCAAAAGTCGAAAATTTTGCCTTTCTACTTGGACGGCAGAGAATGTGAAGGTACCAGGCACCGTCCGTAGTCACTGGTTGGTCAACGACTCGATGACCGCCTTAGGTTACTTCCAGGATCAGGAAGTCCCTTTCCAGACCGACCTCATTAGAGACCAACCCTTCCGCGTACAAGGAGGAATCTGTTGACCAACCACGCTATGGTGGCCTAACATGGACGCCATTTGAAGGTTTCCTCCTGTCCTTGAAGGAATAGGGGCTCTAAAATTTTTGCACGCTTAGACCTGTGATGGTCACGAGGACGCAACTACGATTGAGTTCCCGGGCAGGAGCCCTTGCCTCTGTTTGATGATAAACTATTTAAGTCACTTGCCTACGTGTCTAATTGGGCCCAGGCATGCCCTAAATTTAATATTACAGTTATCTATGTGTTAAAGTAATTACCTATCCTAATTTGCCTATTCTACGCTATGTCTACAGGCCCTATCTCTTAATAAACTATTTCTATTTGAAATTAACCTAATGTCATCATACGTTTGCTTTTTCATATTAACGTGTCCGCCCTATGCCCTACTAAATTCCTAACTGTTTCTAAACCTAAACTACTATGAACTTCTATTAGCCTAGTAAATCTTGGCGCATCCGTGATTAATCGGATGCACCAATTCTGTATTGCCTGGGCCTTCTTGCCTGCTACACCCCAGACCTCGCAGCAACCACCGTACATGAGTACAGGACGCACAATTGTCTTGTGAAGAGCATGAGCTTAGTTTTTAGGCTAAGACCACGGCTTTTAAACATCGGGGACAAGCTTCTTATTGCTGAGTAGCATTTCGCTTTGGTTTCTTTGATATGTGCTCCCCAAAGGTCAGTCGCTTGTCCAGTCTTAGTACTTTACAGACTTAGTCCATTGGACTTTGGTTCCCCCGGCAACAATGGGGGGTTTTCTAGTTCTAGTGAACATTATGGCCTGGGTCTTTTCCCCATTGATTTTCGTCCTCCAGCGGTTTGCCCAGGTTTGGAAGCTCTGTACGGACCGCTGAAGCTTTTTCGCGACGTAATTTTGATTGTGTCCTGTGGCGAAGTAAGCTGCGTCATCCGCGTATAACGCTAGTTCGGTTTCCGGACTCTTTGGGACGTCTATGTTAAACAAGGTTGGCCCAAGGCAGCTTCCTTGGGGAACCCCGCTTTGAGTTTCCCCTAATAGGGCTGGCCTTTCCATCCCAGTAGACATAAAAGTGTCTGTTACTCAGATATGAGTGTAACAAATGTGTTAAATAGTCCGGACATCCTAACTGATCTAGTTTGTAGAGCAGTCCATCATGCCATAGTCTATCCTCCCTAACGCGAATCAGATCCCCGGTGATGTAACCGATTGGTCCAATGAGGGTTACCGAAAGCTTCTAAACAGTATAAGCAACCTCACTTCTCTGTTTACCCACTCCTTGGTTCGGAAGATGATCGCCAGTGTCAAACCTTCGTCTGTACAGGACCACAAAACCGGACTGGATTCCTTTACATTCCTTTGAAGATCCTTTGGAAGCCAGCCAACCACTCTGAGACTGATCACAAGACTCGCATGGCATGCTATTGAAAAGAGGTTTATCTGCTAAACAGAGGCTCCTCGAGTGGAAATTGGACTCCCAAGCTCACCGCTGGACTGACTGGGACTTGATTTTCTTATTCTGGTCCTTTTTCTTCTCTGTCACAATACCCCGGAAAGCGGTGTCGAAGGAAAGGCAGAGAGAGGACTTCTACGGAATTTTGAGTGTTAATACAGAAAATGAAGCGTTGAGATACCTCAGAAGCCAGGAGAAATGATCTCAAATTGAAGCTGAACCAAACGCCATGAAACTGAATTTACGAGATATGAATGTGGGAAAAATCTCGTAAGAGACCGGGAATCGAGCCCTGGGAGATCCCGCTTTCCGGTCGGGTGTTCTACCACTTATAACAAAAAGAAGAACAAAAAATACCCGACGAGACTCACTATGAAAAAATAATTGTCGTTAGAGAATTGACGAGTTTTACCAACTACAGTTGTCACCCTTTAAACTTAAATTTAGGAACGTAAAAATATTTTAAGGATATCAAAGGCTCGGCAGGGGAAGTCTTTTAAAAGAAAAAAGGCCTGCGATACTCGGGGGGGTTACTTGATGACGCATCTTACACTTGTCGACGTATTAAGTCTTCTCACAATGAAATAAACCAGTAGTCAAAATGAAACTTCAATGTCTGTTAATAAAATAAAATAATTTTATTGATTCAAGATACTTCTCAATTGAGGGAATAGATTAATAAATGAACAAATTTCTAGATGAACATTTCAAAATGACAAGTTCATCATCTTCGCTCTCCCAGAGATGTTTAAAGCTCGTCATCGACACTACACTTAACGGCCGCCAGAGATATGCTTTTCTCTTCTTCTTCTTCGTCTTCAAAGGTGAACGCTACGATATTTTTCAACAATAGACTTGGGTGGGAGGAACAAGTGAATTTCACGGCCCGAAAAGCGTGGAATTCCTTACATTTCATTATGAGGAACTTAAAGAAGGGAAGTTCAAAAACAAAGGAGGAGGTGGCATACTTATCTCTAGTTAGACCAATTTTGGAATATGGGGCGGCTTGTTGGGATCCTTATAGAATTAATCAAATAGAATCATTAGAGAAAGTTCAGAAAAGGGCTGCTAATTTTGTGCAAGTAGGGCCAGGTCATAGGAAGGAAAAAGTAAAACAGCTAGGTTGGGAGGAGGTATTGTCAGAAAGGAGGGAGAGAAAGCAAGACTGCATAAGCTTATACGGGGGGCAAAAACTATGGATTGGAATTAGCTACAAAATGCAAAAGCCCAGTTATATAGGTAGATGGGATCACCAATTCAAAGTGAAATATAGAAAACAAAAAACAGATGTTGGCAAATTCTCATTCCTAAATAGGACTATCAACGACTGGAATAATTTACCTGTGGCAGGAGGAGTGTTAAGGAATGTACAGTGAATGGATTTTATCGTGGATTGGAGGCCAAATTAGTTGGTGATCGCTTGCGAGAAGTTTTGTGTATTCTCGCGTTTGGGTCTTGCAAATGGCGTAGCTGCCTTTTTCTGCATGGCTTGCAAGTCCCAAGTCCGGCATTCGCTCGCCGGTTTTGCTGGAAGAAACATCGGAAGAGCGGCTGGGTTGGACGCCGCGTTTCGGTACATGATTCGACAACCCTAGGTGAGTTGCACAAAATTCATTTCGCCAAGTTTCGCCAACATGATATGGTCCTCCGTGGTCGCATGCTGATCCACGACGTGGAAATACGCGGAAAATAGCTATCGTTCATTTGAAACCTCGCAATCGGCGTGGTATTAAGGGAAATAACTGTACATTCCTAAATTAGGTGCAACTCTCTCTAGTAGTGAGTAATTCGTCGTTGCTACTTGCGTTCGTTGTTGTTGAAATATATTGTTCGGAGAAATATTGCATTGTGGGAATAAATTCTCAATTTCAGTTGTCGTTCGTTCGGAAGTATTAATACTGCTGAAATATTTCTTTCGTGTATTTAGATATAATAATAGTTGTGCACATCAACTAAAATTTAAAATGCCGGTCATTGACGAATATAAATTCATTATTAACAAGTTAGTAGCGAAAGTTAAAACCATCAAGGAACATGCCACGATTCTGGGAACGGCTAAAGAGACGTCGTATTCGAAGACGCGTTTCCGTGTTATGACGCAATCAATAGATGAGGACTATCAGTTATTTCATGATAATATTTTGAAAATTGTCGCCT
Organism: Eucriotettix oculatus; assembly: GCA_034510155.1. Lineage (NCBI taxonomy): Eukaryota > Metazoa > Arthropoda > Insecta > Orthoptera > Tetrigidae > Eucriotettix > Eucriotettix oculatus. The sequence continues at coordinate 11,745,887 of CM067376.1, forward strand.
ATAACTCAAAGCAGAGTCCCAAATTAGAAGAGTCATATGACGAGTTAATAACAGCATTCGATGATGATTATTATTCCATTAAGACGGCGATGGAGATTCACATCGAACCTAGCCAAGTGAATCACTCGATCGGGTCGGACAGTCGTAATATAATAGGAACATCGGCAGAAATTCCTATTCAGCTACCAAAGATGAATTTACCGGAATTTTCCGGGGATATCAAACGATGGACAAATTTTGCGGATCTATTTAGAGCAACGATACATAATAATAAGCAGCTAAGTGATACGCAAAAACATTTTTATCTAAGATCGTCACTCACAGGAGAGGCACAGTCTCTTGTTTCATCTCTAGCGCTCACAGGAGAGAATTACAAAATAGCATGGGATGTTTTGCAAAAAAGATTCGATAATAGTCACCTCCTTACCAACTCGTATCTCGAATCGCTATTTAATATTCCCGGGACAACGGATGATGCCTGCTCGATACGAAAAATGGCTAGTAATATTACTGAATTTATCGGAGCCTTGTCAGCACTGGGCCACAATACTGACGAATGGGCTGTACCAGTTCTTTATATAATCAGCAGGAAAGTTCATGCATCTTTACGTGAAAGCTGGGAAAAATTCGTATTGGATAATTCGTCCCCCTCGATTTCGCAATTCGTGCAGTTTTTGAATGAACAAGCACGAGTGCTAGAAGTGGTGCGCCCGGAAAGATTCGAACCAAGGGCTGGACCCAGAACTAGATGTCGGGAGACTGTCAAAGCGACGGCATTGGGAACAACGGTTAAATCGGGTGATCAGAGTTGTAGTTTTTGTGGATCTCGACATGATATTCCTACCTGCAAAGGATTCGTGCAAAAATCACCATTGGATCGCTTTCACTTTGCAAAGGAGAACGGTATTTGCTTGAGGTGTTTAAATAAAGGGCATTTTTTGCGTGAATGTAACCTCAAATCAAGTTGCAAATATTGTAACGGTAACCACCATTCCTTATTACATCTAAGCGAGAGACGAGCGAAAGCTAAGATCTCCGGAACTGAGTCAGCAGGAAATGAACACGCAGTCAACATGTCAGCGCGTCTTCAAGACGCAAACAAAAGGAAATTTAGATTGAATCAAACGCTTTTGCCCACTGTATTAACTAAGGTTCGTGATCGATGGGGAAAATTCCAGATTGTAAGAGTTTTATTGGACTCCGCGAGCGAAGCTAATTTTATTTCGAGAGATTGTTGGAATAGGTTAAAGTTGAAAACAGAGCCAACAAATATTCCGGTGATCGGAATGGCGGAGACCTCTCTAGGCTCTGCCAATCGGGTGACTAGATGCGAATTCGAGCCTGTTGCGAATCGAAGAATATCAATCAATGCATTGGTGGTTAATAAAATTACCACTACCCCGTACACAACATCGGAGAAAATAAACGTTTCCTGGTTGAGACAGCAGAAGTTGGCGGATCCTACTTATTATCGTAGCAACCCAATTGATATATTGATAGGGGCAGAATGGTTTAGTTATGTTGTCTTAGGTGGAAGTACACGTGGGAAAGGAGGAATTCCAAACATCATCAATACAATTTGGGGAATTTGTCCTATCGGAAAGGTGGACAGAGTCGCCAACCGAATAGGAAATTTCGCATTAAAAGTCGAAAATAATCTCGATCAGTTGATTCGTAGATTTTGGGAAGTCGAGGAACCCCCAAATGTACCGGTGCAAGACCCGGAAGAATTCGCATGTGAAGAATTTTATGAGTCTACGGTCGAGCGTAGCGAACAGGGTAGATATATAGTAGCACTCCCCATTAAGGCAGAGGCACAAAGGTTAGGGGAAAGTAGAGCTGCAGCACATAGGAGATTCGAACTTTTGGAACGAAAATTGTCACGTGTTCCGAAGCTAAGAAGCTTGTATAACGAATTTATGAAGGATTATTTGTCACAGGGTCACATGAAGGAAAGGTCGGAACTAAGTAAGTCGGTCAAAGGTTATTATATTCCGCATCACTGTATTTTCAAAGGTCAAGACGAAGCAATATCAAGATTTAGAGTCGTCTTTGACGCGTCGATGAAAACTCAAAATGGACCCTCCCTTAATCAAATTCTGCATGTAGGACCTAAGCTACAAGCAGACATAGTTGATTTGATTATTCGTTTTCGATGTAACCAAGTTGTATTGGTCACCGACATTCGCCAGATGTATCGAAACATACGCATAAGGAAGGCTGACCAGGATTTCCAGCGTATTCTGTGGAGATTTAATCGTGAAGAACCGATAAGGGAATTTACATTGACGACGGTAACTTACGGGGTTTCAGCGAGCCCTTACCTAGCGATTCGCACGCTGCGTCAGCTGGTGGCTGATGACGGGAAGGCGTTCCCTCTCGCCTCCGACGCCATTTTGAATTCTATGTACATGGATGATTGTTGTGTATCAGTGTCTAATATGTCAGTAGCATCGCGGTTAAAAACCGAATTAATCCAGCTCCTTGGCAATGCTGGATTCGAGTTGCGGAAATGGATGAGTAATTATCCGCAGTTGTTATCTGATCTCCCAACGGAACACTGCGCCGTGACGGCAGAGAATTTATCTTTCGCTTCGGAATATGAACCCTCAGCCAAAATTCTCGGGTTGGTGTGGAAACCCAGTTCGGATCATTTTACATATGACGTGACAGGTTGTACAGAGACTGTTACGAAGAGATCGATAATGTCGGACCTAGCTAAATTATTCGATCCCATCGGATTTATTTGTCCTGTAATATTCACCGGCAAATGTTTAATTAGACAGCTTTGGCAATTGGGACTTGATTGGGATGAGGAGGTTCCTGTTGAATTGATCGATCGATGGAAAACGTTCAAATCCGAACTACCCGAGATCAGCAAACTAGCAATCAAGCGGCATATGCGAGTAGATTCAGCTACGTCATTAGAATTGCACGGGTTTGCCGACGCATCAGAACAAGGATTCGCAGCTGTGGTGTATCTGCGTAGCACACAAGCAGAAGGAGAAGTTGAAATTTCGTTGTTAATGGCTAAATCGAGGGTGGCTCCGCTCAAGGTACGCAGTATTCCGAGGTTGGAGTTATGCGGAGTCGACTTAGTTGTACATTTGTTAGAACGAGCGGGGGCCATATTGCGGCCATACAAATCGATTGATTCTATAACTGCATGGACTGATTCCCGCGTCGCGTTACAATGGATTCGATCTTCCCCGCACCGATGGAAAACATTTGTAGCTAATAGGGTTAGTCTTATCCAGGAAAAAATAGCTCCTGACCGCGTACGATTCGTTCCAGGGAATCAGAACCCAGCGGATTGTGCATCGCGAGGCCTTTCTCCCAGGGAGTTACTAATTCACCCCTTGTGGTGGAAAGGACCTGAGTGGCTAGTACAAGGTTCAGATAATTGGCCCAAGGAAATTGAGCTCGTCAAGCAGCCGTTGGAGGAGGAAAAAATATATAACAGAACCCGTTGTTTCGTTAACAAATCAGGATCGGACGAAAGTACGTCATTTCATGATCAGCTGTTCAGTCGTACAAACAGTTTTACAAAACTAAAGAGGATAGTCGCGTGGATGGGAAGATTTGGGACGCCGAAGAAGAAAAGATGTCGATTTGGTCTTTCCGTGGCGGAGTTACGGAAGGCCATGTTATCGTGCGTAAAGCTGGCGCAGCACTATGATTACGCATCAGATATTCGCGCTCTACGGGACGACAAACCGGACCAAGTGTCTATGAAATTACGGCGTGTGAACGCTTTTATCGATCATGAAGGAATTTTGAGGGTGGGCGGACGAATACAACAATCGGCCCTCCCCTTTGAGAGAAAACACCCCATCCTGTTGTCGAAGATGCATCCGTTAAGCGGCATGATAATAAGGCATTATCATGAACAGTATCTGCATCCTGGCCCGAATACGTTACATTCGATCATCCAACGACAATTTTGGATTTTTTTCGGCCAGGCAATTGATTAGAAAACAATTGAAACAATGCTTGAAATGTTTTCGTACGAATCCAAACACAATACAGCCTTTCATGGGAGACTTACCCGCAGCTCGGCTTCAAGAGTGTAAACCATTTTCGAATTGTGGGGTCGATTTCGGAGGACCCTATGAGCTAGCCATGGCTAGACAAAGAAACCCCAGGAAATATAAGGGATATATTTGCTTGTTCGTGTGTTTTGCAACTCGCGCGGTCCATCTCGAACTGGTATCTGATTTATCGACTCCAGGATTTCTAGCAGCCCTGCGTCGTTTTATCGCACGTCGTGGGTCAATAAATACAATATTTAGTGACTGTGGCACTAATTTTGTAGGAGCAAAGGGCCAGTTAGAAGTATGGAGACGTGTTGTGTCAGATAAAGAGTTCAATGAAAAAATAAGGGATGACCTGGGCAATCGGGGGATACAGTGGAATTTGAATCCTCCTTCTAGTCCCCATATGGGTGGACTTTGGGAAGCAGGAATAAAATCCGCGAAGAAACTCGTCGCACGTGTTGTGGGATGTCAGCTGTTAACTTATGAGGAATTCTACACTCTGCTGACGCAAGTAGAAGCGACATTAAATTCTCGGCCACTGAGCCCGTTAAGTTCGGATCCAAATGACTTTGAAGCCCTTACACCAGGTCATTTCTTGATGTTAGAACCCCCATCCGCCCTTATTGAACCAGATGTAAGCGGAGTTAAATCGTTCAAACACAGATGGGATTTATTACGCAAATTAAGTCGTTCGTTTTGGAAGCAGTGGTCGCTTGACTATCTGAATACTTTACAACAGCGTCACAAATGGAGGTGTCGCCCTCCCAATTTACGTTCCGGGGATTTGGTTCTTATTAAGGAAGAGAATCTCCCCCCTCTACGTTGGAAGTTAGGACGTATTGTGAAAACGTTCCCAGGAAAAGATGGTGTTGTTAGGGTCGCGGAAGTGCGGACAGCTAGTAGCAGATTCTCAAGACCTGCTGTGAAATTGTGTCCTTTGCCCTGCAATAACCAGTAACGGCAATTGCACTGGACGCCTCGGATAATCATACTATTGTTGTATATAGTTTTGATGTTAGAATTAATATTAGTGATGAATAGTTTGTAGATTTAATCTTGTAGTATTGGTTGTCTATATTAGTTTACGGGTCATCGTTATCCTTTTTTTTGGTCGTTCTTGGCATACCATAACCCATGGTAACCTATCTCTTTCCATACCGTGGGCCTCCTGTTAGGTCGCGAAATCTCCATCTCGGCCCCGATGGAGAGAAGATTCGATTTTCGTCCCTCGTAGAGACCATCTTGATCTCAATCCTATCCTTCGGGTTATGGTCTATGGTTTACCAACAAGTAATATCCGTCGGGTGTAGAAACGAGGTTTCTAGGTGGGCGGTATGTTAAGGAATGTACAGTGAATGGATTTTATCGTGGATTGGAGGCCAAATTAGTTGGTGATCGCTTGCGAGAAGTTTTGTGTATTCTCGCGTTTGGGTCTTGCAAATGGCGTAGCTGCCTTTTTCTGCATGGCTTGCAAGTCCCAAGTCCGGCATTTCGCTCGCCGGTTTTGCTGGAAGAAACATCGGAAGAGCGGCTGGGTTGGACGCCGCGTTTCGGTACATGATTCGACAACCCTAGGTGAGTTGCACAAAATTCATTTCGCCAAGTTTCGCCAACAAGGAGTGTTTGGGAGGAAATCCTCTTCAAGAAAATAAATTTAGGTCAAATCTGAAAAAACGTGTGAAGTGAAGTGGATATTTATTTAATATAAATGTGTTTCCGAATATAAAAAAGTGAAGTGAAGTGTTTCTCTTTTCTCTTTCAGGGCATCCACGGAACATGTTTATCTTTCTTTAGTTTATAATTATGTATATTTAATTATGTATCTGCCACCGGGGCTTGAGCCCAATTGTAGAGTATTAGCAAATACAATACAATACAATACAAGTTATCAAATAAGAAAACATATATTTGAAACACACTGAACTTAGTCCAAGTTAATGCCACTGCCACATCATGCTGGTGATCTTCAGCAGTAGTCCGGGAATCCGACTCGGACTAGCTCAGAGAGAAGATGATGAACTTGTCATTTTGAAATGTTCATCTAGAAATTTGTTCATTTATTAACCTTTTCCCTCAATCGAGAAGTATCTTGAATCAATAAAAGAATTTTATTTCATTAACAGACATTGAAGTTTCATTTTGACTACTACTGGTTTATTTCATTGTGAGAAGACTTGATACGTCGACAAGTGTAAGATGCGTCATCAAGTAACCCCCCGAGTATCGCAGGCCTTTTTTCTTTTAAAAGACTTCCCCTGCCGAGAGCCTTTGATATCCTTAAAATATTTTTACCTTCCTAAATTTAAGTTTAAGGGGGTGACAACTGAAGTTAGTAAAACTCTTCAATTCTCTAACGACAATTATTGCTTTATAGTGAGTCTCGTCGGGTATTTTTTGTTCTTCTTTTTGTTATAAGTGGTAGAACACCCGACCGGAAAGGTGGGATCTCCCAGGGCTCGATTCCCGGTCTCTTACCGCCATTGATTCCGTGTCCCGTCGCGAATTTTCCACTCTGATCATTTAACTATCTCAGACGTCTTACCCAATCCATTATTTTTCTTATCTATTTAATCGTTACCCATAAATCTTAAGCAATTTTTTAACCTCACAGCGACGACGTTTCATTTACTTCGAAACTTTCTCCCCCCCTGGAAAGCAACATATTTAATATATATAACCTTTCTCGAGCACTCGTCTGATTGATTTCTCTCTGTTCAGTTTGAACTTTGACATTTTCCGGGAGATCCAAGCGGACGGTGGTGATTTTTTTCCACGCAGTTACAAAGAGGAAGCGCCGCAGATTAGAAACGATTTATGAAGCTGTATAGGAAATTTTGTCCCGGCACGCGAGTGAGAGGGTGTGGGAGGGTATATTTGTGTGATTTCCGCCGTGCTGGAGGTATTATTAGAACCAGCTGCAAGGATTGCAACCACCGTGTAGGTCAAGTCTGGAAGGAGCGGTTGAGGGGGGAAACTCGGAGGGCATCGATTTTGGGGGGCAATCAACACACGCGGCGGCGACGACGACGGCGGCGACTGTGTACTTGTGAAGTTAATCAACATTTTGCCCTCGCCTCGCCTCGGCGCGCCTTGTTTTGTTTCCCGTTCACATTTCCAGGGTAGGGAGGAGAGGGACGGACGGACGCTTCAGTGCCACAAGGGTCGTGTTTCGGTCCCTGACTATTATAAAATACAGCTTTGCACAACTGAAAAACCTCTTAGTATGCTATCCTATAGTTGAAATAGGATTATTGGCAGGATTAAGGCAGCAGCAGACAAGCTAACAACAGCTCAAAAAATTATAGTGTTATAAATACTCCTAATTTCCGAGAAGAATTTCATATGAAAATAGGAAACGTTTTAGTTCAAATAATATAAATTTTTCCAATGACCTTGAAAATGACCTTGGAATTGAGATACTCATACTAGTATTGAAACAATATTGGCTTAGCGACTAATTTTAGAAGACAGAATAATAATAAAAAAAATACCGGCCTTACGTTCATGGCATTTGTAGATTTATAAAATGCATTTGATAATGTGAACTGGAACACTGCTAAGGATTTTGAAGAGCACTGGAATAAAATATCGAGAAAGGAGGTTTATATATAACACGTACAGAAGACAGGCAGCAGTAATTAGAATAGAAGACCAAGAAAAGAAAGCCTTAGAAAGGAGTAAGACAAGGATGCAGCCTGTCGCCCATTCTGTTTAACTTACTATATATATATATATATATATATATATATTGTAACATGAAAAGTTACACTTAACAATGCAGGCCAGCTTGCGAGTTGCAATTGTTGAGGAACTGACGCAGCCCGGGCCAACAATGTAGTCTGGCGAGACTTTAGGGAGTCGTCATGGGGTAGTGGAAGGAGCAGGTTGTGTCGGCGGGACGACGAGAGAGAGAATGACCACGCCCTGCAGATATAATTATTTCTCATGCTCTGATAGGAATTAAAACTATTAAAATCTATTTTTGGTGTTTTTATTAAAAATACCTGGCGCCCTAAAAGAATTATAAATCCTCGAATACGGAGGAACGCGGAATCCGCTACAATATATATATAGAACAGGCGATGACGAAAGTTAAATGGAATATGGAAAAGGTATCATACTGCAAAGAGAAGAAATAAAAACCTTAAGTGTCTCGTAAACGAGCAACAAAATTTTCACATTGCCGGCAATATTCCTGAAAATTATGGCCGGGCAATATTGTCGACAATGTGTTGCACCTAGCTATGGACGGGCAATGTGTTGCAATGTATATCACAGCCAGCAATATGGCGGCCACAACATTTCCCGCCTACAGCAAATAATGGCCGAAAATAAAGTTGTTATTAGCGCATCGTTTAGTGGTGATAAACTAAAGAAAATGAGAACCTGGTTTAGACTTTTTTTTAAATGAACAAGAAACAATTCACAATTTAAGCAACGAACTGATTCTTGATTATTTATGCAAAAACGTCGCCTTCTATGTCAAAAATAGAGGTCATTATAGGGAAAAAGGATACGGTGATGGGGAATACAACACCGATCTGTACTTGATTGGCAATTATCCAAAAATTATTTTGATGGGATTTCCCTATACATCTTTGACGTATTTATTCAGTGTCCGACTGTTAGATAAAAGTATGCGTAGTTTTAAAGGAAGGATGATTTGAATTTATTTAATTACAGTCTAGACCTCTTTATTTCCTGAATAATTATTTTAAAAATTACAAATTTCTTTGTAATTCCTTTTTTGTTACTTTTCAATAAATGACCAATATATAGGTTTCACAAGTTTTACAATTTTTTTGCTATTGTTTGCCAAACATCTAAATTTTTACTTGGTATTCTCTAATGACCCACGTCTCAAATGGATGAATTTGTGTGAACTGCATCGATAAATGCAATAATTTTTTCGTTTGGCGAATCCATGATTGGAATAATGGATGATATTTATATACGAAACACGACGCTAACCACATCTTATATTAATTATTAACTCAGCTGATTGGCCACAGAGATCTCTAGTATTGCCGGGCAATATTGCCGGACCAAACTCACGGGCAAGTGGTTGCAATACGGGCAATATTGCTCAGCAATACTGATATGTTGCCGGGAAATATGTTTATATTGCCGGAAAGGTTGCTGGATTTTGGGCAATATTGCTTGGCCATGATTGCCGACTAGAACATTGCCGTAAAAAGTTGCTCGTTTACAATCCCCCTTTACGTTTTGTCGACGATATTGTAGTTTTAGGGGAGTCAGAAGAGGACTTGGAAACCATAATAAATGACATGAACGTAGTCCTGGAGAAATACTTCAATATGAGGATTAATATAAGGGAAAACCAAGGTAATGGAAGTAGAGTTTGGGAAACAGAGGAATAACGAAGGTTGTTAGATTGGGAAGGAATATTTTGACGGAAGTTAAAGAATCCTGATTCTTGGAAAGCGTAATAACTAGGGATGGTAGAAGTATAGTAGACATAAAGATTAGGATAGCACAGGATAGCAAGGAAGGCTTTCGCGAAAAAGAGGAATTTACTTACGGGTAATAAAAGTGTGAATATTAGGAAATCGTTGCTAAAAATGTTCGTATGGGTGCGAAACGTGGACGATAGGAGTTGGGGAAAGGAAAAGAATAGAAGCCTTTGAAACGTGGTGCTTTAGGAGGGTTAGATGGGTGGATAGAATCACTAACGAGGAAGTTCTATAAACAATAGGGAAAGAGCGTGACAATATGGAGGACGTTAATAAGACCAAGAGAAAGGATAGAATAATAGGCCACGTTTTAAGACATGAGGTTCTTGTAAAATTAGCATTAGAGGGGTAAGAACAGAAGAGGGAGGCTAAGGATTGGAATACGCTATGTAGATTGGGAAGGATGTGGGTTGTGTTAGTTATAAAGAAAGGAAAAGGCTTGCGCAAGATAGGTTAGCATGGACTGTTGCATCAGACCAGTCTTAGGACTGAATACCACAACAACAATTCAAATTATGAAATTTTGAGATGACCTTGAAAATGTCTTGGAATCGTGATAGCCATACTACTGTCATTACAAATCTATAGTTTTGAAGCACTTACGAGGAGGGAAATAGTGGATTCTGTAACGTTGGAGATTGAAATTTGTGCAATTATTTCTCCGAACTTTTTTCATAGTTATCATGGGAAGCAAATTATATTTCTTTTATCACAAACCCCCCGGACAATAGAACTCAAGATTTTTCAACGGTAATTGGAATTTCTCCCTCACCTTTGAAGTCTCCCTCTGAGATCTGCGTGATGCGGTTTTCCTGCATTTCCAACTTCTTCAAAGTGTCCAAGATGTTGAGGGAGTGCACCGGAATCGAAGTCAGTTCGTTACCACCGAGGTTCAACCTCTTCAGCTTCCTACAAAAATAAAAAGAAGAATATATTGTAACATGAAAAATTACACTTAACAATGCAGGCCAGCTTGCGAGTTGCAATTGTTGAGGAACTTGGGCCAACAATGTGGTCTGGAGAGTCGTCATGGGGTAGTGGAAGGAGCAGGTTGTGTCGGCGGGACGACGAGAGAGAGAATGACCACGCCCTGCAGATATAATTTTTTTCTCATGCTCTGATTGGAATTAAAACTATTAAAATCATCTTTTGGTATTTTTTTGTGAAAAATACCTGGCGCCCTAAAGGAATTAAGAAATCCTCGAATACGGAGGAACGCGGAATCCGCTACAATATGAAAACATCACACTTTGTCATATTAATAGCACTAATTGTATAGTTTTCATCTCTAGTTCTTTTAAAAAGGGTACGTAGAAGATTGTTTTGTATAATTTTCAATTTACATTTTACGGGCGCGGGGTTTAATGGTCAATTTTTAAGTTTTTCCTCGCCCTGTGTGTTCCTCACGGGGAAACGTTTCTGTTTGAAACATGTTTCAAGGTTATTAGTTAATAATTTAATAACCCCAGTAAGTAATAAAAACTTCTATTATTTAGAAACGTCATCAGAAAATACAATAACCATGTTGGTTTGAGGTAAACCCGACCGATCTTCCATTCAATCTCAAGTCACATGATTGACGTGATAATAAAAAGAAGTAGAGTTGAAAGTAGTCAGAGAACACTGGTTCAATAGCGTAAGTCTTATTTTATACATCAAAATCCGATTACAAAGTTTCGTCCCTTTTATTTTGAGGGACTTTTTTCATCAGTCACGGAATAAAAATTACAAGAAACTTATTAAATTATTTATTTAAAAATTATTTTAATTAGTTCCTCTTCTAGATGGAAGCATGACGTACTCCAGTCAGTCCTGACTGCCGAAACGTTTAATATTATATGGACACTTCACTGGAAAAGACAGTGAGTAAGGTGCAAAGGTGAGGCAAATATTACAAAGAAAGCCATGATAATTGTGACAAAGCAGGAGAAGATCGAGACACACGAAGACAGAAAGCAATTTTATTGATATATCGATGGTTGAAACAGCACGGGACTGATAAAAAGAGAGAGAGAGAGAGAAATTAACGAATGAATGAAGAGGAAATAAATACCCGTAATTGGGGAATGTAAGAACAAGAAGAACACTTTGAGCGGATGTGTTCGAGTTAAAAGTAGAGTGTGGTTGAGAAACACAGTGAAAGATAGAGGAGGGTGACATGCAGACGGCAAGTTTTTTTGGGGGGTTAACAGGCTGCATGAGGGTGATCCTTTAATAGCATAGGAAGGGAATAATAGGGTAAGGTAGATAAATGACACATAGAAACACAAAGAGAGAGATAAAGATAGAGATGGAGAGAGAGAGAAAAATATAGATTAAAACAGAGAAAAATACAAGAATATCATTTACACTTCACTTTTTATTACTTTAAAATTTGGTTTTTCTCTTCCTCTCCTTATCCTTTTTTTGTTACAGTTTATGACATCATACATCAATAATCAGACAGTTTATGTATAAATAAATAAAGGATAGCAGCCAATTTTCAGGTAATAAAATTGAGATTTATTTAATAAATTTACGAAATTTCGTTCATATTTGTGGACTACATCAGGTAATTTTTAAATAAAAATTTTAAAAATAATTATTTGCTGACAAATCGGCTGTATTGTTTATTTATTTATTTATTTTATAATGCGCTTGTTCCTTCCGTTTCATTTGCCGTTTGATGAATAACTATGGATTCCTGTCACTATATGGACTTAAGGGCCATGACAGAGGTGAGACCTTGAAGGTGTGTTAGAACCGTGGTTAGCTTTACTACTGTCATTAAATGAAAATATGTCATTCTGTCACCTCATTTGTCCACTTTGTAACGTGACATACGTGACACACACGTTACCGCGCATTTCTTTTCTTTTCAAATATAGTAATAATTCGCGCGTAAGCAACAATGTCTCTGGTGGTATGTTAGCAATCAATATCCCTGGTTGTAAACAGAAATATCTTTGGGTTCGCAAATATGTCATTTCCATTTATTATTTTTTTTCGCGTGATTTAAATTAATTTAAAAGTGTAACATTAATATACGTTTGATGTTAAATTGTTGACCACAAAGGAAATTAATACTGAAGGTCACAAATAGTGAAAATTACAATGAATAAACAGTAACGAAAAACAATCGAAGTTATATTTTCTTTGAACTGAACGTATTGTTGATGTCTCTGTATTCCTTTGCTTTGCTTGGAGCTGGATGTGTGTTAGGGAGACATCCCAGGGAGCGACGATTCATTGTCTGTATACATTTATATATATATAAACAATCTATTCAATTAGTTAATTGAATAAATTTACTTAAATAATTTTAATTCATATAAGTCAACCGAAATTGTTGTTTCCATTGTTATTAATTATATTCATTTCAAATATTACATGTGTACTTTGTACGTTGAAGACGAGAGACTGTATCAAACTCGCCCCTGGCTGATGACGTCACGTCAGGACCAGTGACGTCACGCTTGCATTGCCCGGAGACGCGAACTCAAAGCACCTCCAGATCCTCTCCTCTTTCCAGTCCATCTTACTACTGCTGGTGCAACAGAACCAGCTACAACCATACCATGGTACAGCAATACCGAGGAAAAACTACTACTGGCAAAAATATTATACCCATTAGGCCTGAGTGCTCGTGTTTTCTTCATGCATTATAATAAAACGGTTTAACCATTTTGTAAAAAATATAATAAAAGTTGTTTATTCGTTTTGATACGAATATTTATTTATGTAATGTCGCAACTTTATACACTGTTTGTTACCTCACTTCCCTTAATTAATTGACTATGGATTGATTGTAGAAAATCCGACAAATGGGCCTCGTTCTTCGTACTCTGTTTGGCTTTACCTTCTTTAATTTACGTCGTACTGTTCCTGTTGTTTATTTTCGAGCTGGGGGTCACTTATCTCCTACTCCTTCCTTCTCCTTTTAATTCTCGTATATAATTCAAAAGGTTTTCCCGCCGTATCCTTCCTCCTTCCTGCCTCCTTGCAACTTGACCAGAGTAAGATGAACTGTTCCCGTGTGTGATGGATTGTTCACTAGTGAGTGTGTTTAACTTTGCATGGGGTTGGAGGGAACAGGGATTATAACGGTTTCGGGACAAAGGAGAGAGGAGGAGATAATGAGGGAGAGAGAGAAGATAATGAGAGAGAGGGAGGGAGACGTGACGCTAATTTGCGACACTTCTTTCCTAGATATAAATCTTCCTTAGTCTGCTTCCCCTCCCCTCCGCCTCTCCTTCTCCCGTGCCTTATCCTCCCCCTCCCTCTCCTTTACTATTCATTCTTAAATTACCTGAAGCCAAACAAGCTTATTCTGCAGCGGGAAGCCTGGGGAAAAAAAATAATTTTTTTCTCTCCCTTCGTTAATCAGTATGATTTGCTAGCAGGAAGATGTTTCTGGTGCAGAAGTGAGAAAAATGAGGAAAAGACGTGGAGTTAAAGAGGGAAAAATACAGATAGGGTTCAGCGCTTGTAAAAGAAAGAGAGAGAGAGAGAGAGAAAAAAAATGCCGTGAGCAATTATTTCACTAACCCGGGGGGAGAAAGTAAATCTGATGAGGTTGGGTGAGGCAAGGTGGGATTATTATTGTTTGGATTGTCTTTAACTCTATACATTACCCCATTCCTTAAGCCCAACCCCCCACAGTTTTATTTGCTGTCTCGTTAACGACGTGACACAACCCTCCGGAAAGAATTAACAAGGTTCCCGGCTGAGGGGAGGAGGAAATAAAAAGGGCGGCAGAAGAAGAAGAGCCGGAAGAACAAGGAACGGCTCTGTTGGAATTTCAAAGAGTCTTCCTGGGCCATGTACGGATTAGGGGATGAAGTAGGGGGGGAGGAAGAGGGTTGTGGTGTTTTTTTTCTTTCACTTCTTAATTTCAGACTCCGAAACACGTGCTATTGGTAAAGCAATTATGCAACTTTGCACAAAAAGGAGCTTCTCACGTTTCAAATCCATTTTCTTACGCGGACTTTTTTAATCCGTTTTACCTCAGTTCCTGATTTACTCGTTGATCCTTACCGTTCGCTTAATTCATAAGAGGAGGAAAAAACCTTCTTTGCGAAAATTCTTGGACTTTGAGATTAAAAAAAAATTCATTTTAAGTTAGACTTATTTTATCAGGAGGAAGGAAGGGATGAAAATACACTCCCATACATTTTGTGGACTAAAGGAAACGTTAACGTAACAATTTAGACATGTAGAACGTTTCAAACCTTCCATAGCTATTTTCCTCTTCGGGAAGCGATAAATCACATCTTCTTCCTCCCTCATAAAGTCACAATTATATTTTTCGGTATGCATATATTTTTTTTACCTTTCCTGGGCTATTAGGGACTATTTATTTATTTATTTTCCTAAGCCGCAACTGTAATATTGCTTAAAAAATGGAAGTGAATTATTGTAAAGTATTAGGGCAGATATTCCGCTGTATCCGTAGAAATGGATAAGAAATAAGACATAGGAAGGACGAAGGAGAAAACGTGTAGACATGCAGCAGGCATAGAAAATCAAAAAGTAAAAAAAAAGATGAATGGTGGAACCAACGAATAAGAAACGGGAACGAAAAACAAATGCCCGAGGTCCTCTAGGTCGATGCTTGCACCCTAATGACGGACTTTGCTTCTCTGGTGGTTGAAACGTTGGAGTAAATTTGGGCTTTCTTTACTCAGTTTCGTTTCCTGACGAGTCATCTTTCACTCAGTGAACCTTAATGTCTGGTCCATCGTCTTTGGTTTTTTCTGTCTCTTTAACTTTTCTTATTTTTTCCTACGTAATATAATATTTCTAATTTATCCTGTTTCTTTTCTTTACCTTTAACACTTTTTATCGCTTCCCAAATTTTTACTTGCTTTCTCCCCCTTAATGTAAGAAAACAGCCCGGTTCATATTTATTTTTTGTCCTGTATCAATCTACCACTTCATAATTAGTCTTCTTTTACTTTTCTTCTTAATAAACACTGTCTGTCTCCTTCTTATTTACTTTCCTCTGTATCTACCATCCGTTTCAGTTTTATCCGGATTTAATTACCTGTTTTCTCAATAAATCTAATCCGCTTGGTTTATCATTCTTCTTTTCTGTATTTTATTGCCCTATTACAGTTCCCCTTTCTACTTGCTTTTTTATTCCTTAATGATTTTACCCTGTTTTGTTTGATCGACTTGTTTTATTTTGGTACCTTTATACCTTTTTATCGTTTTCCCCTATTTGTATGTTATTCTAAAAAAAATTAATACACGCGGTTCATATATATATTGTTTTGTGTATTTTTTCTACCTTTTTAATTTGTTTCCTTTTTTATTAATCTAATCCATCTGGTCAATCATATGTTCTGTCTTTTTATGCTTTTATAGGTTTCCCCATTATAATTATTTTTTACCATAAATGTAACAGGTTTATCTTTTGTTTTTTTGTGTTGTATTTATATGCCTCTTCAGTATTTTACCTTTCTACATGAGTTTTATCATGAATAAATCTAATCTCGCTGGCTTATATCCTTCTTATTTTTTGTATATTTTAGTCTTTATCGCTTCTATGTTTTTTTCTCTCAAAAAATATAAAACACGGGCTTTATAATGATTGTCTTCTACAGTTTGTACCATTTTAAATTTTACGTTTCTTATTTTTCTTTTCTTAATAAATCTAATCTGTTTGCTTTAACGTAATCCCTATTACTGTATTACCTCTAATTAATAAATTGTGCCTGGTTTATCCTTCTTGTTTCTTTATGTATCTGCCATTTTGTCCTTAACAAATTTTACTTTTTTTATTTTTCATAATAAATATAGTAAATAGGTTAATGATTCATGTTTTCTGTACCTTCCTGATATATTTTCTCAAGAAATGTACTCCATCCGGTTCATTTTTATGTAACTTTATATACCTTTTTACATTCCCCCCCCCCCCAGTTTACCTTTTCTCACTAAATATAATCGGTTTGCTTTCGCTTCACAGTATTGATTTATTTTCCTCAGTTAATCGAACCAATTTGGTTCTGCCTTCTGTTTGCCCTTTTCTCTTTCCTTTTCTATGTGCTTTTTCTTTAATCTCGGTGTGCTTTTACTGGTTTTTGTCGTCGTTTTCCGTGAATTTTGTTCCTCTTTTATTCATATTCAGAGAATGGAATATCCGTTGAATACTTATAATAATATTACCTCTGTATTCTCAAGAAATTTCAAAATTAAGATAGGTTTTGTCGCATTTCCCAGGGCGCCTGACTTTGTAAAAGTTCCGCTGCGACTATTTATCGACCGTCTCTGTTCCGCCTTTATTTCTTCCTTCCCATCACCTTAAGTGACCTCGTTACAAAAAAGTTTCTGCCAGACAGACGCGCCGGACACTCACCGTCTTCTTGCTTGTGGTTGGACTCCTCACCCCCTCCCCCTTTCCTCCCCACTATTCCCGTTCACAGAGGACGGCGATTGGAATTGCAAAGTGGCTGCGCAAACAGCCAAGGGAGAGAGATACATGAAAAAGAAATTTTCCCTGCAACTTCGGGGACGTTGACGGAAGAAACAGTTCAGGAGGATAGAGAGCGATAAGGACGGGGAATGAGACGGAGACACTGAGGGAGGGAGGGAGGAGGGAGGACAAGAGGTAAAGGAACAGAGATAGAATAAGGGAAACAAAAATTACATTTAGCGAAGTGGTCGGTCAGAGGCAAGTCACGTATAACACGAAAAGGAAGGACTGGTGAGGGGGTGAGAGGACAGGGGGGGCGGGGCGGAGTATAGAAGGGATAAAACTAGGTAAGAAACTGCTAAGGGGGCAACGTGAGGGAGGAATGAGACCACCAAAGTTTTCTCCCAGTGACGCCATTTCAACTTCCAAGCCACCAATTTACCATAAAAAAAACTCCCTCTGTGATTTCAAAAATAAATTATTCACGCAGGAATAATTTGTTCCCTATTTCGTTCTTCTCTGTTGGTCTTCTCTGTTGTACGTGCATTTTTTGTTTTTATTGTATGGGTGTTTATTATTTTATCTTTTTTTTTCGGTTAACAGGCTACATGAGGGTGATCCTGAAACAGGCAACTCCCCTTTAATAGCATAGGAAGGGAATTGAAAAGGGGGGATGCGGAAGGTAGAGCAAGGTAGCCTAGCAAGGGTTGACTAGGGCCCCCGGGCTATGGTTTAAGGATCCTACCCTCGCGGTGTTTCACCTAAAGAGATGCAGGGAAAACCCTAGAAAACCTGCATCAGGTAGGTCGGGGGGCATTGGGTACTATTCTCACGCCCTTCCGAATGACGGGAGACGAGTCTGCTGTGGGGACGCAGCATTCCCTTCTCCGTGTCTCCACCAGTTTCAGGAGGCAGTTGGCCCCTGACTGATCCAATGGGATCAGCGGACAGCTCTTGCCATATGCCCAAGGTCTTTGACCCCGGTACATATACCTCCTAAAATAGGTGAAGGTGTCTCGGCATATGAGAACTTTGATAAAAAGTACCCAGAGAGAGTGCAGGAGGCATTCCCGAGATGATCAGGTGGTAAGCCCCGCAGTCACTCTGGGCTGAAGCGCCTGCAAAAAAAATTCCCGCTGCGCCCTTCTCTCCTATTATTTTATCTGTGGCGTGATTCCTTGTTATTGCCAGAATATGTTCTGCTTCATCTCAACAGCGAGAGGAACCGTGACGTTTGCAGTGTACGCGCGTACCTTTCGTCGCCCACGGCGGTACCGATGAGTGATCAACCATCATCGGCTACCCTAAATCTCCTGACCGTCCTCCTTGGACGATAAGACAATCATGACGTAGGAGAGCGAAATAATTTCAACGCACGCAGATGATAACGTGACTCTAATCTCTCTCTCACACACACACACGCACACAGACACACTCCTAACACATTTTTCTCTAATTAATGGATCACTGGAACAAAATATCGAGAAAGGAGCCTTATACATAACCTGTGCGGAAGACAGGCCGCAGTAATTGGAATAGAAGATCAAGAAAAGAAGGCCGTAATCAAGAAAGGAGTAAGACGAGGATTCAGTCTGTCGCGCCCATGCTGAGAGTTGGAAGTGAAACGGAAAGTCGGACCGACTGGCTTCGAATCTGAGATGTGAGGCGAGTATCACATATAAACACGTCATACAGCCCTGAGTAAAAATCTTACAATATTATTTCTTTGGTTAGGGCTCAGCTAGCCAAAACAAAATTAATTAAAATTAATAAATTCCTAAATATTGTAATCTTGCTGAATATTTTAATTTCGTCAACAATAAGTAATGTTTAAAATTTCAAAGTTGGGATTTATTGTCGCCCACTAATTTATTTCTTTGGTTAGGGCTCAGCTAGCCAAAACAAAATTAATTAAAATTAATAAATTCCTAAATATTGTAATCTTGCTGAATATTTTAATTTTGTCAACAATAAGTAATGTTTAAAATTTCAAACTTTGGGATTTATTGTCGCCCACTAAATTATCTCTTTGGTTAGGGCACAGCTAGACAAAACAAAATTAATAAATTCCTAAATATTGTAATCTAGCTGAATATTTTAATTTCGTCAACAATAAGTAATGTTTAAAATTTAAAATTTGGGATTTATTGTCGCCCACTGATTTATTTCTTTGGTTAGGGCTCAGCTAGCCAAAACAAAATTAATTAAAATTAATAAATTCCTAAATATTGTAATCTTGCTGAATATTTTAATTTTGTCAACAATAAGTAATTTTTTTATAATTTCAAAGATGGGATTTATTGTCGCCCACTAATTTATTTCTTTTGTTAGGGCTCAGCTAGCCAAAACAAAATTAATTAAAATTAATAAATCCCTAAATATTGTAATCTAGCTGAATATTTTAATTTTGTCAACAATAAGTAATGTTTAAAATTTCAAAGTTGGGATTTATTGTCGCCCACTAATTTATTTCTTTGGTTAGGGCTCAGCTAGCCAAAACAAAATTAATAAATTCCTAAATATTGTAATCTTGCTGAATATTTTATTTTCGTCAACAATAAGTAATGTTTAAAATTTCAAAGTTGGGATTTATTGTCGCCCACTAATTTATTTCTTTGGTTAGGGCTCAGCTAGCCAAAACAAAATTAATTAAAATTAATAAATTCCTAAATATTGTAATCTTGCTGAATATTTTAATTTCGTCAACAATAAGTAATGTTTAAAATTTCAAAGTTGGGATTTATTGTCGCCCACTAATTTATTTCTTTGGTTAGGGCTCAGCTAGCCAAAACAAAATTAATTAAAATTAATAAATTCCTAAATATTGTAATCTTGCTGAATATTTTAATTTCGTCAACAATAAGTAATGTTTAAAATTTCAAAGTTGGGATTTATTGTCGCCCATAAATTTACATGTAATTATTTATAAATTATAAAAATTCACGTCACACAACACACACGTTACATGTTACATGTCGTATAATCAGCCCGAATTGACGGTTGAAGTATTTTCTCCTTATAAAGATAATTGACTGCTTTTGTTTATTTTTTCTGTATATATGTGGTTATTTATGGTTCCAAGAGATTAAGTTACCGAGTCAATGTGGTGGTGGTTATGAAGTCTTAAAATATGATTTAAATGAAGTGTCGCTCCCGCTGATGGTGTAGACTGTCCTGGAATTAAATACTGTACATGTCCGGGTCCCCACATTGTATATAATAGCGGAAACAGCACATGTTTTTTTTTCCAGAAAATGGAATTTATGAAGGGTAATATTTTGTAACAATCCCCGGGGATTTTTTTTTTATTTTGACACGGTCAATGCTGTAAATGAAGGTTGAGGAGGAACTTTGATGTTAAACAGGTAGACACGCCATCGCGACTTGGTATTTTTTTGCCCCCCTCCACCTTTTTCTGCGCATATTTTAACTGGCAACGTGGGCAGATTTCTCCTGTGCGTGATGACCGTCGAAGGTAGATTACAGAGGTTTACCCTCCAGGGCCACGACCTCGTTTTCCTCCCTCCCTCCCCCTTCTCCTTCTCTCTGTCTCTCTCCCTCTTCACCACGTGCAGGAGCACCTGCAGGAGTGTGTTCTCTGGTCCTGACACGTGTTAACCTCGCGCAGAGCTGAGCTGAGCTGAGGAAGGGAGGTCGATATTTCGCACCTACCACGGCAGCAGCAGCAGCACGACTCCTGCATTGCTCGCAATTAGCCCTTTTGCTCACCACCTTGTTGTTCTCCCTCCTCTCCCTCTCTCTCTCTCTCTCTCCCTCACTTCTCTCGCAGAGGAACTTAATTCACCATGCATTCATGCATCATCACACTCGTAGTTTAATTAATACAGACGTACAAAACTTTTTCTCTTCTTCCGGTTTTCCTTTGTAAATATTTACAAACGACGAATTTCGAGCATTGGCAAGGAGACCTAATTAGGGTGGTAATTTGGGAAAATAAAAAATTGCGCAGTAGAAACCACATGAAGTCGGTGAAAATGAAACTGTGTGTAGGTTGGTTTACACACATTACATATTTTTAGAAGAAAAAGAGAGGCAACTGAAATATCTAAATTCCAAAATCCCTGAGAGAAAGGTTCCCATGGAATGGGAAGAGAGAAAAGTGTTCCCGCAAACCAACCCCTAGTCAAGCCACGGCCTGGTGGGCGCCAGGACCTCTGGTCAATTCTCCATGAGGTACCAATTTCCCCCCCGGCCGCGCGCATTGCTCCTTTCAGGATTGACGTGGTCAGGATCCCCCAGCACTGAGGAGTTGAGTAGTATAAATGGAACTACCAGGGTTTTACGAACTTTAATGAAGGGGACATTTTATTTATTGTTCTTAGGAGTTTAATTTTTTTTCTGATTTTTTTTTCTAATCATCTCCCGCCCTCCTTTAGTTTTCTTTAATTCGGTATAATTTCTTCATAATCAGATGAAAAATATATCCCCCCGCGATTAATTTAACATTATCTTGACCTGGTTTTCCTTCTAAATTTTAATGTGGGTCCATATTTTTTTGTTGAGTTTGTTTACGACTCTGTACACGTTTATTTTTATAAAAAAAATTATTTGGTCTAAACGTCATAACCAGGGGAAGAAAAAGGCATCCCCCCCTTTTTTTTGGTTAACAGGCTACATGAGGGTGATCCTGAAACAGGCAACTCCCCTTTAATAGCATAGGAAGGGAATTGAAAAGGGGGGATGCGGAAGGTAGAGCAAGGTAGCCAAGGGTTAACTAGGGCCCCCGAGCTATGGTTTAAGGATCCTACCCTAGTGGTGTTTCACCTAAAGAGATGCAGGGAAAACCCTAGAAAACCTGCATCAGGTAGGTCGGGCATTGCTGGGTACTATTCTCACGCCCTTCCCTATGAATGACGGGAGACGAGTTTGCTGTGGGGACGCTAAAAATACCTTCTCTCCCTTTTCTCTCCAAGAAGATGCAACCTGAGAGAAAATATCTATTTTTGAGAACTCACTTCGAGATAGACCTAGGCCATTATATAGGAGTCAGCCGAAAATCCCTCACCATTTCTTATTTTTTAATATAACAGTGCAATGGCTCTTGCTTTAGAGAAAAATTCTTAGTGATGACTGAGGATAACATTTAAGATTTAGTTTAACCAGCGGAAACTTGAGCCACCATTTAAACCGTTAACTGATACGGTTTCAATTTACCGTAAACCACCCCACACCACCCCACTATTACTATTAATTATCCTAATTGGACTGATTATGGAAGGGAGGAGGCCATATTAACAGATAATTGCACCCAGTGGTTGATACTCGGCCATCAGTGGTCTAATTACATACGATGTAAACTATATGCCAATAATAAATCATTTATTTATTATCTGGAACCGCGGGCGAGATCAATAACTGGCGCTTGTTAAAAATTAACCACGTCGACGTGGCGGTTTCTGATTGGTTGCTATAGAATTGTGCTTCAAAGTCAAGGGGGAGGGGGAAAGAAACCATGTAGTGAAACAAAAGTAAGCAACGATAATTTCTGTGCAATCGTTTTCTGACCTCGCATAAGTTCTGGTGCTGTAGGACAAGGAAGGGAACAAATTCTCAAGGGTAAGAGTAAAAGCGGTCACAATTTCCTGCAGTTGATTTTCATCTCTCTGACTGGCGTAAATTATCTTTGTAAAAGGGACAATGGAAGACAGAGAGAGGATGGGGGGCATGAGAGAGACAGGTGAGAGAGATGATAGATAAGAGAGAGAGGTGAGAGAGATGATAGATGAGAGAGTGAGGTGAGAGAGGAGAGAGAGACAGGTGAGAGAGATGATAGATGAGAGAGAGAGGTGAGAGAGGAGAGAGAGACAGGTGAGAGAGATGATAGATGAGAGAGAGAGGTGAGAGAGGAGAGAGTGAGAGAT
This sequence comes from Eucriotettix oculatus, assembly GCA_034510155.1. Taxonomy (NCBI): domain Eukaryota; kingdom Metazoa; phylum Arthropoda; class Insecta; order Orthoptera; family Tetrigidae; genus Eucriotettix; species Eucriotettix oculatus. The sequence continues at coordinate 11,768,676 of CM067376.1, forward strand.
GAAGTGAGAGAGAGGTGAGAGAGATGATGAGAGAGAGAGAGGTAGGAGAGAGAGACAGGTGAAGAGAGATGAGATAGTGATAGAGAGAGAGACAGGTGAGAGAGATGATAAGATGAGAGAGAGAGACAGGTGAGAGAGATGATAGATGAGAGAGTGAGGTGAGAGAGGAGAGAGAGTTGAGAGAGGAGAGAGAGGTGAGGAGAGTGTGGTGTTACTCTTTGTTTATACCGCAAAAATATTATTATAACAAGGAATTGTTAAATAATAAAAAGAGTATATTTAATTTGAATATATTCCTATTAAATTATGATGATAATAAAGATCGAAATCGTGGTATTACAATATAAAATTTACAAAAGAAATATAACTCAAATTAAGTTTTAGTAAAAATATAAATTTACGAATAAAATGTATTATCAAATTGGCTCAGTCGGTAAAGCAAAAAGAATCTATGATGTTCTGCCTGGTGACGTCGTTCTTGGTTTGCCGTTACCAGAGGTTCCTTTGCTGGACACGTCTTCTAGATCCTCTAGCGCCTCTTCTTCAGATTAAATCCCCATATTTTTATTTTCCGTACTCCCATCAAATGAACCTGTTTTCTCGATACATGCAGAATTTAACTTTTACGTATGTTGTTTCCTCAGCCACTGCTCTCTCTCTCATCCCGTCTTTCTCAGGACAGCTCCCGGGACCAACTGTCCAAATACAATACAATACAGGCAATAAATAATGTTGTAAACGGCGACGTTTCCCGCCTACTCGGCCTTGACCAAACCACCTTCGCTTTTTCGTCCTGCTGTACGCGAATACCAAAAACTAAATTATTTTTGCTTTACCGCTTCAATGTAGGCGTCATGATTCACCACAAGAGAGAGAAGTGAGAGAGGGAAATTGAGAGATAGTGGGACGGGAGGGAAAGGGGGAGGGCAGAGAAAGACTAAGAGAATATCCCTGAGTAGCGGAGTACTATATTTGACGTTTAGAAGAAAATAAATAAAGAGGAATAATACATTACTCGTATGAAAATGGATTCAAGTCGTATCCAGTCAATATGACCGAGTCATTTCAGTACTTAATAAGTCGTATCCAGTCAAGATGACCGAGTCGTTGTCGAACATAATAAATTGTGTCCAATCAAGATCGCCGAGTTATTGACGTATTTCCTAAGTTAATTGCCACTGACCTTTTATCAATTTTCCCATTTTAAAATCAATATTCCTTGAAGAAGAAAGGAAGGGGGGAGGTTGAGGAGTGAAGATAATACTTGCTTCGTGATATCATGGAAGGAATCGAACCTGGATGATGAAGATATGAATATATTGCTGATTTAATTGTAGTAGAAACTACAAACAAGAACATATTATCAAAATGGAAGATTTCCCCGGTGTATATAGCTGGGTAAACAGTTCTTGGGTTTCCATCCGGGTCAAATGAAGCTTAAGCCGCGAGGTTCTCACCTGAGAACGATGTCCATCGAAACGTTGTGGCTCAAGTTTCATTTGACCCGGGTGGAAACCCAAGAACTATTTTTTTTTGAAAAGAAAAAAAATAGTGGTACTGAAAGGAATAAGATCAAGTTACAGATAAATTTATAAATGAAAAATAAATAATACAGTTTAGCATGGAGAGTTGCATCAGACCAGTCTCCGGACTCAACACTAGAACAACGACTATGGGGTATTTAAAATATTATGAGTGTCTCTCTTTGTCTTAGGATTTTGGACTGTAGCCAAAGAGGCTGACTGTTGACTCTGGCAACTGGACTGAAGATTCTATCCGCACTAGTGACTTTAAAAAAATTTATCTGTTGATTGTGAAGAGACTTGGTCACGGGATACCAAATTGATAGATTCAACGTGAACCATGTCCCACAAGCAGATTATATATATATTGTGGTGACTCATGGCCCCTACGGGTAAATCAAAAATAATTTAGTTTTTATTATTTGCGTACAGCAGGACGAAAAACGAGGGTGGTTTGGTCAAGGCCGAGTAGGCGGGAAACGTTGCCGTTTACAACATTATTTATTGCCTGGAGTGCATTGTATTTGAACAGTTGGTCCGGGGAGTTGTCCCGAGAAAGTCGGGGTGAGAGAGAGAGAGCAGTGGCTGAGGAAACAACATGCGTAAAAGTTAATTTCGGCATGTTCGAGAAAGAAGATTCATTTGTAGTACGGAAAACAAAAAGATAACATTTGATGGAGATTTAAGCTGAAGAAGAAGAGGCGCTAGAGGATCTAGACGTGATCCAGCAAAGGAACATCCGGCAACGGCAAACCAGGAACGACGTCACCCACCAGGCCATTGTTAACATCTGGTAACGGCATTTTTACCCGGCTTTTCCACTTAAACCATTCTCGTTTGATTCGCGATTTTTAAATTTCAATTATATCGTTCATCACCCTCGGCGTTCCCGAGAGCAGCAGCCATTCAGAAGCTGCATAGATTCTTTTTGCTTTACCGACTGAGCCAATTTGATTATACATTTTATTCGTAAAATTATATTTTTATTAAAACTTAATTTGAGTTATATTTCTTTATTAAATTTTATAATGTAATATCATCATAGTTAAATGGAATATATTCTAATTAAAGATACTCTTTTTATTATTTAACAATTCCTAGTTATAATAATATTTTTGCCGTGTAAACAAAGACCAAACACCACATATATATATATATAGGGCGTCAGGTATTTTATACCCAGAAAAACACCAAAAGATTAATTTAATAGTTTAATTTTAATCAGAGCACGACCTTGGTAATCTAAAACAGGGCGTGATCACTCATTTATTCTCCGCTAACAACTCTCAAAATTCGAAAATTAATTAAACACGTAACGAAGACTTTAAATACTTTCCCGGCGTATCACCACCTAAATCTGGGGTCGATTCGATCGATAGCTGTTGATGATCCGTACATGGCCGGACCACAAAACACGTGTCTAAGAGGCAATTCTGGAATAGACTGTCTCAACGTGCCCGATCCTGGCGTGTGCCAACCTGTAGAAGCACGGTCACATGACCTCATCAGCCAATCGTAAGCCTTTTAAAAACCCGCGACATCAACCAGATAACAATACCTGTCTGTATCGTGGCGCGAAACGTGCCCAACACGTCACAACTTGCACGTTACATTTCCGGCTTGCATTGCTTTGGCTGGGGCTGTAACTATACATGCTACAATATACACATTATCCACAACACCATTCATTTCCCTCATAATTTTCTGGGGTTATTTTAGTCATGCTGCCCAACAATACCTCTGAGAAAAATAGCCTTTGAGAATAAAGGCATATATATCTGCTGCCACGTTCCTTTTTCCGGGGCTAAATTTTATTTATTACATCTGTAATTAATCCTGCTGAAATGGAGGAAAAAGCGTTTTGTATGGTGCCAGTGGAATTCCCGTCCCCCTTTCACCTGTCAGATGATAAGACTTCATGTCCAACCGACCGTGCGCAATGGCGTGTTTGATTACTGGTATTGGTAGTAGTCGTATGGATAGAAATAAAATAAAGGGAAAAAACACACACACACTCACTAGGGGCCTGATCGCCCTCTCTCTCTCCCTCTCATTCTCTGTATGTGGGAGAGAAACAACCATTAGGTAATGAAACGAGAGTCAGTCACGAACCGGGGTCGATAGTGGCGAACTCACCGATATAGATTTAGCTGCCCTGAAGCCACCTACAGCAGCGTTACCGTCATCAACCACGGGGCGAAAACTATGTACACCCGTCGCCACGGTCATTCAAGCAACGGCAGAGATACAGAAATGGTAACCACACGTCTGCAATGGGAGAGGTCAAGAGAAGAAAAAAAAAAGACACAGCTGATCGTCAGTGAAGAAGAAACTCGAAACGACGGCGAAGGGGAAAAGAAACGTGGTTACAGGAAAAAAATAAATACATCTGGAAGGGCTTCCTTGTGTTAAACAATTTCGTATCCACTGAAAAAGTCTCTTAATAATAATAATCTACAACAGTTAAATTTTAAAGTTAATAGTGACAATGGAATCTTCATTCGCGTTGTCAGAGTCACCAGTCAGACTTTTAGGTCGCAAGCCCAAAATCCTCTAAGAAAGAGAGACACGGACAACATTTTTAAATTCACCATACATTTCTCACAATTCGTTTCGGGGTGTTTATAAAGTCACGCCGCTGAAATACCTTAGAAAAAAAATAACCTTTCAGAATAATTTAAATAAAGGAACATGTGATTCTCAAATTGGAGATATTTTTTACTGCAGTGCGCTTAAGAACCCCAGGAGGAATGGAGACACCCGGAATAACAAAAATGGAGCATACATGATCTTGTACCAGCAGAAAGAGTACACCTTGAGGATTAATAGAGGGAAAACGAAGGTTAAGAAGTATAGTTTGGGAAATAGTGAAAGGTTGTGATATTGAGGAGGGATATTTTGAAGGAATGTAAGGAATTCCGCTGCTTGGGTAGCATAATAACTAGAGTAGGATAGAACAGACAAGGAAGGCTTTCTCAAAAAAAAGAGGAATTTAATTACGGATATTAAGAAATCATCGCTAAAATGTTCTTATGGAGTGTGACGTCACATGGGTGCCGAAACATGGACGATAGGAGTTCTAAGCAGAATATGGGGCAGGGAGACCAATTTGGAGGACTATGATCAAGAGACACGAGGGTCTTGTAAAATCAGTATTGGAGGGAAGTGTAAAAAAGTGGGAGGGAAAGGATGGATTACTCTGAGCAGAATTGGGAAGGATATGGGATGTGGTAACTATATAGAAAGCTTGCCCTGGATAAGTTACCATGGAGGATTGCATCAGAACAGTCTTAGGATATATATATTGTAACAGCCCATTATAGATATGCGCGGCATTACAGACGACAGACGCGATTGTTGTGTGCGTGACGTCAATGGCTGACTTAAGTAAGGCTAGGTTTACACGCGGGGGCAGTGATGACTGCCAGAAAACGAGGGGCAGTGATGTCAGTGACGTGTCAACATACGTCAGTGCTGCACTGACAACTGCCAATCCATCGCTGACACGACTAGAGCACTGCCTCACTTTTCTTGGAGCGTGTCAACAGTATGTCAGTCATGACTGACCTAGACGCTGCCCTCATGGGAGGCCAGTTAGTGGCAGTTACGGTTGTCAATTATCGATTGTGAACGGTGAAGCAAGACTGACTATCGATTGCGCAATGGTAAACAGTTTTTTGTATTTTGAATTTTCAATACGCGTGCAGTTTGGTTTAGTGTGCGATTGGAGTAAGTGAATCTTTGTTGTGAACAGCGGCCAGAATTTTGGTTCAGAAAGCATTTAGGATAGAGTTCGTTTGTTGCACCTATGAGCCTATAAATTTTTAGGTTAACTTTCCAAAAATAATTATTGTCCAGCCTCCAACGGCACAAACTTTAACTGGAAAAAAAATACGCAAAAGAATGATGTATAGCTATAAACATACTACTTACTATCACACGTAATGAAAAATAATTCATTTCGTTCTGTTCAGTAATTGACAACTTTAAGGGGAATAAAACAACAAGTAATAGAAACCGACCCAATTAAACACTGAAAACCAGCTTCAAAGTACAGGCGCTGGCTGTTTTTATTATTGCTTGATTTCTGTAGTAATAATATAAAGCAATATTACTAAACAACTGTTTTCATTTTTATGTATCTATAGTACAGGAGCGTGATACTGAATTTGACTTTTTCAGGAACCTTTCCTCCTCGTTACGTCTATTCTATCACAAATACAAAGTGATTAGTTCCTGTTTATGGACATTATGCGGCGTACGCGAAAACACAAAGGGGAAAAATATTCAACTTGATATAAACAATATATCGACACTATGCAACATCAACATTCCAACCTGTGTCGTAGTTGCCAAGAAATGGCAGAGAAGTGTAAACATGCATCAGAGTTCTCTGCCCCGTTCTGTAGTGAGGGCAGCACTTGTCAGAGAATTGTCAGTGAAGAAGTGGGCAGTTATCTGGCCAATATGTAAACGGTAGGCAGTGCACAGCCAATCCAACTTCGACGAACATCACTGCCCGTGTAAACCTAGCTTAACACGGGAGATCAAGGCTGTACATTCAGTTTCCACGTGATAGGACGTTACAAATGGTCGAAGCTGCGCGGTAATTTACAGTACCTTCGAGTGTTGGATGAAGGTCACGTGACCGCAATCCAGGAGGATAAAACCTGTATCGGAGTCGGCAGCGGATGTGAGTTTATTCGGATAAATACAAATAGCAAATAGGCCATAAATAAGTTGTGCTAGACCCGGGATAGAATCGCAATTAGTAACCAGTATTAGTATTCAAATCCAGGAACCGGATGAGTATAAGGACCAAAATGTAGACATCATAACATAAAATAGAATATAAATTATAGTAATAGTAAGATTATTCAAGTAATTATCTAAAACAAGTTACATAACTCTGCTAATACAAATACAGACATAAATAATTAGAGTATAAAATTAGTAAAAAAAAATTGAACCTACAACTACTCGACCAACGCGTCATGGAGGAGATCCGGAAACACGTGGTGAGGGTCGTAACCGGAAAACACCCCGGAGTTGTTTCACAAACAAAATGTATAAAGGTGGAAAGGATGAGGAGGAGACAAAGAAATTAAGAATTCTCTCCTTCAGTCTCTCAACCGCGAAAATAATATAATAATAACTATGTAACAGATGACTAGAGGCTGCGAGTTCTCGTAGACCTCAGCCAGATGACTGCGGGCTACCTGATCATGTCGGGATGCCTCCACTCTCTGGGTATTTTTTTATCAAAGTTCTCATATGCCGAGACACCTTCACCTATTTTAGGAGGTATATGTACCGGGGTCAAAGACCTTGGGCATATGGCAAGAGTTGTCCGCTGATCCCATTGGATCAGCCTCCTGAAACTGGTGGAGACACGGAGAAGGGAATGCTGCGTCCCCACAGCAAACTCGTCTCCCGTCATTCACAGGGAAGGGCGTGAGGGAGAATAGTAGCCAATGCCCGACCTACCTGATGCAGGTTTTCTAGGGTTTTCCCTGCATCTCTTTAGGTGAAACACCGGGTAGGATCCTTAAACCATAGCCCGGGGGCCCTAGTTAACCCTTGCTAGGCTACCTTGCTCTACCTTCCGCATCCCCCCTTTTCAATTCCCTTCCTATGCTATTAAAGGGGAGTTGCCTGTTTCAGGATCACCCTCATGTAGCCTGTTACCCAAAAAAAACCAGATGATGATCTTACATGCTAAAACAAATTTAAATATACGCATATAATTTATTATTGTATTCATACATATTTATATCTATGTAAAAAAATGTAGCAACAAAAGAAAAATATTGTTAAACAGACCTGTTATTGAATCTAGAAAACAGGTCAAGTAAATTATTATCAAAAGAAAGTATTAGTTGCTGGTGTAAGGACGAGTGATGGGAAGGTTGAAAAAGTTACCACACGCCCTTTGCTTCACGTTCTGATTTTAATTAAATGGATTTATTCGAACTTTTGGTGTATTTCTGTGGAAAAAAAATACCTGTCGCCCTATATTATTCCTTATCCGAGGATTAAATCTTATAACGACGTAAAGCTGAGCGGCCGAAGATACGGATTTTTCTCTACAATATATATCTATACGTTTAGCTGCATTGGTGATGTGAACATATCGTACGTCTCACTTTAAGGCCCGTCGAGGCCCGCTAATGTCAAAGATGACTTAAGATGCTGAAGGCTCACACAAGGACGAGAGTTTAATCCCGTGGCTGGGGCTGGGAAAGGTAGGAGGGAAGGCGAATGGAATGATAACACCAAGGGGATGGGGGAAGGGAGGAAGGAAGGGAAGAAGCTCATCTTCTCCGACAGGATAAACTGCCAAGACTCCGGAGGGCGAGGCGAGGCGAGGAGGAAGAAGAAGACACCACCAGGCCAGAATTTATCGCACCCGGTAGTCTGGGGAAGGACGGAGGGCGAGAACAAGGCGGCGGTAGAGGAGGTGGAAAGGGGGGGGGAGGGAAAGAGTAACAGTGGTCAGAACAACGGAGGCGGCTTACAACTGCTGCAGTAGCAACAACACGGGCGACGCGTGTCTACAAGAACCTTTCTTTCCTAAGGTACCACAATTCCCTGTAGTAGTAGTAGACGTTAATCTCGCTGGCTGGGGAAATTACGTTTGAAAAGCGAGGGATAGGGGAACGGAGGGTGGGGGAAAGAGTGGGGGGCGAGGTATATAGAGGAATCAACTGAAACCTGAATAGAAAAAAAGACTGGAGATGGTGGTTAACAGAGAATAAATGGAAAAATATAGTATTATAAGGTGTATGCCCATGCTAAGGATTTGCTTGAAGCCATTTTAGAAAAATTTCCAGTTTTCTTAGGAAAGAAAATAAGCTTTGTTGGAAAACGTATGGGGCGCTGTGGGAGTTTCTCGCAGACGCTTCAGCCCAGAGTGACTGCGGGGCTTACCACCTGATCATGTCGGGAATGCCTCCTGCACTCTCTCTCTGGGTACTTTTTATCAAAGTTCTCATATGCCGAGACACCTTCACCTATTTTAGGAGGTATATGTTCCAGGGTCAAAGACCTTGGGCATATGGCAAGAGCTGTCCGCTGATCCCATTGGATCAGTCGGCCAACTGCCTCCTGAAACTGGTGGAGACACGGAGAAGGGAATGCTGCGTCCCCACAGCAAACTCGTCTCCCGTCATTCACAGGGAAGGGCGTGAGAATAGTAGCCAATGCCCGACCTACCTGATGCAGGTTTTCTAGGGTTTTCCCTGCATCTCTTTAGGTGAAACACCGCGAGGGTAGGATCCTTAAACCACAGCCCGGGGGCCCTAGTTAACCCTTGTCTACCTTCCGCATCCCCCCTTTTCAATTCCCTTCCTATGCTATTAAAGGGGAGTTGCCTGTTTCAGGATCACCCTCATGTAGCCTGTTACCAAAAAAAAAAGCTTTGTTGGTGGACGGACGCAAAAGGGAAAATTGTTTCTCGTCCGTTTCGTCAATCAGCCACAGAGATAATAATACAATCAATGATATACTTTTACTACTACTCGTTGGATGTACAGCCCTTGAAGGGCCTTGGCCTCTCGCACAATTTTTACTCATTCTTCTCTGTTCATTGCCTTTGACCTCCATCTCCTTTACTCTCATTTTCCGTTCCGTTAAAGTAACGTTATTATTTTTCTAGGAATTTTTTTTTATATATTTTACGTTAGTGAAGTCGGAGATTCTTTGCTGTTATTATTATTATTACTACGGTAATTGCTCAGTCTGTAACGTATCCTGTTTCCTCTGTGCTACATTAATATCATTGGACTGCGCAGAACATTTCCCCCCCGTATACTTATATTTATATATTGGGTTGTTGCTCTTCTTGGGGGAAATTACCAGACCTCAATTTCTCCCGGTTGCAACACATTTCTTGCCGTAGGGACCACCGTAACAAGATTGAAACGCCGAGAAATCGATATGGCGTCTCAGACTTTCAAGGGGAAAGAGAGAGAGAGAGAGAGAGAGAGAGAGGGAGAGAGAGACACGAAAAAATTAAATCAGTAGTAATGTCAAGGAAACAAACAGACAGGCACACAATCATATATACATATATGCGTCAGAAAATGACATTGTCAGGCTAATTAAAACAGTTTATAAGGACGGGAAAGGAAGACGGAAAGTTGCTGACTTAACTGAGGTTCACAGATGGCAGACACCATGTACGATTTGAAGTTCTTGAATTTTTAGCAGAAGGCTAGGAAAACATTTGGAACCTTCCGAAGAAGGGAAGGGGAGGATTCCTGAGAAAATTCAAGAACCTCAAATCCTACATGGTGTCTGACATCTGTGAACCTCAGTTAAGTCACCAATTTTCTGTCTTTCTTTACTGTCCTTATTAAATATATTGTGATAAAAAAACGCGGATTTTGTGTCTAGTCGGCTGAAAGCGGGTGAAACCCCGAAGGGGGTGCCCCGTGGGAGACTCCCGCCTAGCGTGTGTAAAAAAACGATGGTGAACCCCCGCGGGAGACTCCCGCCGAGCGTGTGTAAAAAATGAGGGCGGGGAACCCCGAAATTTTGTGAAATGAACTGGCGGGGAACCCCGGAATTTTGTAAGGGACCTGAGGCGGGGAGCCCCGGAGTTTTATGAAATAGACCTATGGCGGGGAATTCCCGTCGGAGAATTTAAAAGGGGAGCCGATGGGTGGCTCGTGATCATCAGAAGTCATCCGAGTTAAGGAAAGGACGGACGAGATCAGAAGTCAGACGAATTGAGGAGAGGACGGACAGACTCAGACGGAAGGAGATGCTGTGAGAGGTGGGCAGAGACGTGATCAGATGTGGTGAGACGTGAGCAGACGTGGTCAGAGGTTTGCAGACGTTAGATGTTTCGAGGAAGCAGATGAGTTGCGGATCTGGTTCCTACTACCTTCATCGATAAAAATCCTGCAAGACGCCAGAGAGACGCGGAAACATTCGTGAAGTGGATGTTTGTAGGCCCAGTAATTGGGGTAACTGCATACTCCATCCATCTCTCGAGAGACCCAAAATCCCCCTGAGATTAAGCCCATCTAATCACTTTAAATTAATAAATGAAAAATTTTAAAATTGATTATAATTTGTTCTATTGATTAATTAATGTTTTATACCCTAAAAAGTATATTACAATATATATATATATATATATATATCATGACGTCATCGAAGATTGCAATCACCGTGCTTATTTATAATAAAAGTATAACTCTTACGACGTCGTCACATATTATTTGTCCACTCAGTTTCAGTAACGGAAAGTTGAGATGTGGCAACGTACGTTTTTTGTCTACTTCTCCGCCTTAATTTTTCAGAACGTCAAAAAAACTAACCGAAAGAATAAAATGTCACACACACACACACACATGTATATGGAAAGTAGGTTCAATGAGAATGCTTGGTGACGTCACACACTCTTCGTAACAAACAACCCAAAAAAAGAGATGAGAACGATATGAAAAATTTTAAATTTAACATCTGTTACATATAATAAAACAATTCATGACCTTTTACAGAAGTCTGAAGAAGGAACAAAAAAAATATGCCGAAATGTTGTTACTAATTAAATTTAAAGTAAAGTATGTAAAAGGTCATTGATTGTTCTATAAAAAATTCTAATAAATATATTACTAAGAGACCTAAGAATTTAACAGAGGAAGTTTCATTTACATTTTTGCTGTCGTCGTATTTAAGTGTTATTATAGATTGTAAAGTTGTGTTGTGTGTGTGTGTGTGTGTGAAATTGCATGAAATGTGTTTTGTCACAGTTATTTGTTAGTCCGTCGTTCGCATTAAACCATGTTAGAGCAGGTTAGTTAAATTATTGTTACTTGCCTAAGCTTCTAGTGTGTCTTTGTTACTTTTTACTATTACACTAGTATCATCTGCAAAGAGAGGATAGCTTTAGAAGTTGAATCTATGATATTTGGAAGATCATTTGTATATATAAGGAATAATAATAATGGCCCTAATACTGATCCCTGTGGGACACCACCGCAGTTTTAATAATTCCCCAAGAAGGTGTCAGATTATTGGTTTATTAAATTTCTTGCTTGCTGCTTGGCCTGAAAACATCTATCAAGCTTTGTTACAAATAAGGACGAAACGTAGTAAATGTATTATTTCAATGTCAGTACAGTTTGCTGAGATAATTGGCTATATAGGTTTTATTTATATTAATAGTGGTAATTTTGGAAAAGAAAAAAAAAGGCGTAAGGTGGAAACTTGAGAAAAGAAAACGTCCCCTTTTATGAAGTTATGATAATGTCTTTCAGAATTGAACTTTGATATTTTTTTTTCGTTGTCTCTGTTACGGTAATGGAGGGACGGTAAAGTGACATGCGGCGATGTTTATTCTCCAGCTGACATTTTACAACGTCGCATCAATATTGTTGTGGTCGTGGTGCAGCGCAGAAAAAAAACTAACTAACTTCATTCTTGACATTTTCCTTCTTTCTCTCTCTCTCCTCTCCCCACCCCACTTCTACATGTCCGTAGAAACCAATTTTCCTCTGCAGCAGAGACGACCTCTTCAGCTCATCTTCATCGTCGTCGTTGTTCTAATAGCAGTTCAAACCACATTGCCGCTGCAAACTAAGGAGTGGGAGGGGGTTGTGTGGAAGAAGTACTTCTAAATCATTTTATACTGAGGATTCTCTTTTCTCTGCTCGTAGACGTTTCGATCTCGACCCATCTCCTACAATTATTTTTATTACTAAACCTCTGTGGTGTTCGTTGGTTACACCATCAAAATTTTGTTGTACAATCAAACGAACAATAATAATAATAATAATGTATTTAATTTGAATAGAACTATAACTCAAATTAAGTTATATTGGAAAACATATAAATTTACGATATCAATTTAATCATTAGCTCAGTCGGTAAAAGCAAAAATAATACTCTACGCAGCTTCTTAAATGGCTGCTGCTCCAGGGAACGCCGCGGGTGACGAACAACGATATAGTTGAAAATTAAATTCGCGAATCAGACGAGAATGGTTTGTGTGGAAAAACCGAGGTAAATTGCCGTTACCGGATGTTAACAAGGGCCTGATGATGTCGTTCTTCGTTTTTGTTCGTATGCCGGTTGTTCCTTTGCTGGGTCACGTCTTCTTCATATTAAGATTCTCTAGCGCCTCTCCTTCCTTCACCATCAAATGTTGTCTTTTTATTTTCTGTACTCCCACCAAATGAATCTCCTTTCTTGAAACTAAATTTTATACATGTCGCCTTGTTCTGCCACTGCTTCGTCTCTCCCTAGCGTCTCTCTCCCTCTGGCAGCCTCTCTGCAACAACTGTCCAATCTACAATCTACTCCAGGCCATCAACAATGTTGCAGCCAACAATGTTGCAGACGGTGACGTTTTCCCGCCTACTCGGCCCCACCACCAAAGCCATTCTCGTCTTCCGTCCTGTGTACGTAAATAACAACAACTAAATTATTTTTGCTTTACCCGACTGTAAGGGTCATGAATCACCACACCTCCCTTTTTTTTGAAATGTTTGAGCTCTCTTTTACTTTCTACGTTAGTTTTTATTTTCAGATTTACCCTAGTTACACAGTCTCTTCCTCCACTCACCCTTCCTCATTTTTCATCCACAAAACCGTGAAAATATCCAACGTAGAAAAAATAATCTCGCTGCCTACTTCATGGTACAATGAGGAAGAATTTCCACCTAGACTATGAAGCCAGGTTAAATTACAAATATCTTCAATTTACCATTATTCTTTTGTATCATTTATAGTGGAAGAGCACTGGAATAAAATATCGAGAAGGAAGGTTTATACACAACCTCTACGGATCAAATATTATTATAAGAAACCTTACTAATGTTAACAGAGATACAAAAATAAGAAAAAATTACTATAAACATAAGTAACTATGTTGTTGTTGTCGTGGTATTCAGTCCTATGAGTGGTCTGATGCAACCTTTCTTACGCAAGCCTTTTCATTTCCGCATGACTACCTTCTCTTACATCCTCCCTAATCTGCTCTGCGATTCCATCCTTGGCCTCCCTATTCTGTTCTTACACCACATACTTCCATCTAATGTTAATTTTACAAGACCCTCATGTCTGAAAACGTGGCCTATTGACTTATTGACTTTCGCTTGGTCAACGTCCTCCATATTGTTCGCTCATCCCCTATTATCTTGAGAACTTCTTCGTTAGTGATTCTATCCACCCATTTTATTCTCCTATAGCACCAATTTTCAAAAGCTTCTATTATTTTCCTGTCTGCAACTCCTGTCATCCACGTTTCGCACCCGCACAACGCCACCCACGCCCTATACGAACATTTTAAGCAACGATTTTCTAATATTCACTCTTATATTACCCCTAAGTAAACCCCTCTTTTTTTTGCGACAACCTTTCTTGGCTGTGTTATCCTAATCTTTATGTCTAGTATACTTCTACCATCCCTAGTTATTACGATGCCTAAGTAGCAGAATTCCTTAACTTCCATCAACATTTCCCAATCTAACAGCCTTTGTTATTCCACTGTTTCCCATATTTACACTCCATTACCTTGGTTTTCCCTCTATTAATCCTCATATTGAACTCTTTCTCCAGGACCACGTTCATGCCATTTTTTTTCGTTTCCAAGTGTTCTTTCTGATTCCCCTAATACTACAATATCTTCGGCAAAGCGTAGGATTTTTTTTTTATTTCTTCTCCTTCAAGTACGATTCCTTTTCCATATTCCGTTTTAACTTTCTTCATCGCGTGTTCTATATATAAATTAAACGGTATGGGTTTGTCGTTAAAAAACAACAACAACAACATAGATTTCATATTTTATTTTGTCATCGTTTTGGGGAAGTTTTCGGGTATGAAAATTGTAATATTGTATTGCGTTGAGTATAGGGTTAGTGAGGCTTGGGATCTGGGCAAGGAGCCAGTTTGTCGGGACCTGACTCCGCGTCACAGTATTTCCCCTCCCCTCCCCCCTTCGCCGCATCACACTCGCGTGGGGGAAACTGGTGACCATCTGAAATGTTTTAAATCCACGTGGCCGTCCCCCAACCAATGGCATGTTGTGGGCTAGCGTAGATCTACCGGAAAGTCATAGCGGGGGGATGTGTGAGGAACCCCGTTCCTGGTTTCTGTAGCTGAAGGAGACGGGAGTGGGGATGAATCTGGTGCGACTCTGAAGAACGGGGGAGACCGACATCACTAGTTCCGTGATCCAGAGGCGCGACGCTAGGAGTCAACCAATAAGGTGTCAGGTTTCTCAATCTCGCCTAGGGAGGGGAATTCCGGTCCACGTGCTAACCAGAGCAAGATTAAGAGATCGTTTTGCCGCAGCAAGTTTCCCTAGTTAATGTTTGCGTAAGTAAATACATCAATCAATTCCTTAAATACCTTGCAAATTGTTATTTCAAACAAACATCCGTACAATATTTATGACACAAAAATTATATTAGATCATATTATTTATACCTTCAAGGGTCGAAACGTCGTTGTGAGTTGGATAATTTATACTAGTCTCAAAAAATTCTTTATTTAAAACCCAAATTTTCATATCCAGTCCATATTCCAATTTACAATTACCGGAGCTTTCGCGGCGACCGTATGGGTCATTCTCAACTAAAAATGAAATATAAAATTCACACTCATTTACAGAAATTAACAGCACGTCACCATCAATACAAGATTAATACAATAAGACCTTACCTATTATGAAACAAATTATATATTATATAAATTCTCGTCAACATAAATTTTCAGCAACATAAATTTTGCTACGTCTTCTTTGTACATATCAAACATCTAACTCGATGCATTCCAAAGCACTTATATACGTTGCAATAGAGCAAAGATGCTCATGCCAAGTTTTATTATTAAAAGAAACAATCCAGTAAACATAAATTATAAAAAAATTATAATTTTTTTCCCGTTATATAAATTTACTTTACTCGAAATCAAATCACATAATTAAACGTTCTTTATATAAAGTTCCCAACCCAGAGATGCCAATTTCAAGTATAATTAATCGAATTTGTTATAATTCACAATTTCACAAAAATATTTTTTTTTATAATTTATGTTTATTGGAATGTTTCTTATAATAGTAAAATGTTTTTTGTAATATGACTTGGCATGAGAATCTTTGCTCTATTGCAACGTATATAAGTGCTTTGGAATGCATTGAGTTAGATGTTTTTTTGTAATATAACTTGGCATGAGAATCTTTGCTCTATTGCAACGTATATAAGCTTGAAGTGCTTTTGGCTAACTTGCATTGAGTTAGATGTTTTTTTGTAATATAACTTGGCATGAGCATCTTTGCTCTATTGCAACGTATATAAGTGCTTTGGAATGCATTGAGTTAGATGTTTTTTGTAATATAACTTGGCATGAGCATCTTTGCTCTATTGAACTATAAGTGCTTTGATGCATTGAGTTTGATGTTTTTGTAATATAACTTAGCATGAGCATCTTTGCTCTATTGCAACGTATATAAGTGCTTTGGAATGCATTGAGTTAGATGTTTTTTGTAATATAACTTGGCATGAGCATCTTTGCTCTATTGCAACGTATATAAGTGCTTTGGAATGCATTGAGTTAGATGTTTTTTGTAATATAACTTGGCATGAGCATCTTTGCTCTATTGCAACGTATATAAGTGCTTTGGAATGCATTGAGTTAGATGTTTTTTGTAATATAACTTGGCATGAGCATCTTTGCTCTATTGCAACGTATATAAGTGCTTTGGAATGCATTGAGTTAGATGTTTGATATGTACAAAGAAGACGTAGCAAAGTTTATGTTGCTGTAAGAATTTATGTTGACGAGAATTTATATAATATATAATTTATTTTTATAATAGGTAAGGTCTTATTGTATTAATCTTGTATTGATGGTGATGTGCTGTTAATTTCTGTAAATGAGCGCGAATTTTATATTTCATTTTTAGTTGAGAATGACCCATACGGTCGCCGCGAAAGCTCCGGTAATTGTAAATGGGAATATGGAGACTGAATATGAAAATTTGGGTTTTAAATAAAGAATTCTTTGAGGCATATCACAATGTCGGTCCTTGTTAAACTCTCGGAAGAATTTATACTAGTTTTTAATAAACAACAGCAAAATAGTATGCCCTGATTTTTTTCTTCTGGGCATTTATTTTGTAACATGAAAAGTTACGATGAACAATGCAGGCCAGCTTGCGAGTTGCAATTGTTGAGGAACTGACGCAACCCGGGCCAACAATGTGGTCTGGCGAGACGTTGGTCAGTCGTCATGGGGTAGTGGAAGGAGCAGGTTGTGTCGGCGGGACGACGAGAGAATGACCACGCCCTGCAGATATAATTTTTTTCTCATGCTCTGATTGGAATTAAAACTATTAAAATCTATTTTTTGGTGTTTTTTTTATGAAAAATACCTGGCGCCCTAAAGGAATTAAGAAATCCTCGAGTACGGAGGAACGACGTAGGATCGGCTACAATTTATTTGTATCAAATCGTTTATTTTGACGTTGCACATTCTCATTCCTCTTTATTGTTTTCGCCGTCGTAGTTTCACGAAAAGTCACCACACGAAAAATGATGACTTGGATACCGTCACTCTGCAGAAATTTGGTAGCTTTTAAGGGGGACGGCGTATGTTGTAAAGAGTCAGGAGAGTGAACTATGATGTGTGGGGGGAAAAGCTGTCTACCTTTAAAAGGATTTTAGAGGAATTTAGGCCTAGTTATGCACTTTTATATATATATATTTGGGTGCATATGAGGAGAAGATACAGGAGAGGTTGTAAATCCTACCTTAAGAGTCAGCCACGAGATCGGTAAAGCCGACGTTTTACAGCAGAAGCGGCGGATATAGCCACGGTCATAAAATAAACCACATCTTCTTCTTCTTCCTCCTCCTCCTCCTCGTCCGTCTCGAGAAGAGCGAAATAATACTAAATATATAAGTATGTGGAGCTGAACAGGGAGAGGAGAACTTGAGCCTTAAAGGTAACCTTTCACATTAACAACTTACAAGGCGCTACAAAGGTTTTTTTTTGGTAGGAACAACATGAGAAATTACGGAAAAAAGTGTTTTATATATATATAAAAGAAAGACGAAATGTGGAAGAATAAAACGGAGGATAAAAAAGACTCGAAATGTTAATCTTTACAGAAGTCGGAAGTGGTCCCAAAAATGTTCACCGTATTTTTCTTCAGAAGGAAGAAAATTTTTTCTAATGAGACAAACCTAAGGACAAGCAAGTCGGTTTACCTAAATTTCTGCAATATTGATTTCAAAGTACATTAAAAAAAATTATAGTAACTGGGTTTGTCAGGGAAAAAAACAAACAAAAAAGAAAAAATTAGATCACAGTTGTACGGATAATCTCTGACTTCTTAAAGATTATCTTTATCAGCCGCCATTATATAAAAATACAATTTTAACTCAAAATTATTGTTTTTTTAAGGAAAAAAAGAAAATAATTGTATTAGAAGCAGTCGAGAAGTAACAAAAAAGTACCAAAAATAACTTTAAATTTACATAAAATATATATATCCGTAAATAACAACTTGAAAATGGAACGAAAATAGACATAAATAATTTCCTATTTTTGTGAATAGTATCAAGATTTGATTATGTTGCTAGTATATTTCGTGGAAAAAGGTTTATTGACACTAAATAAAGTGCTCAGTTATCGAAAATATCACACTCCAACAAGATCTCTGCCTGTCAATTTTTGCGCATACTGTGGCTATGTAAGTCACTTACAGCCGCCTCGGACATCTCTTAAAATAAAAAAAATGGTGTTTATAACGTTTTACAATAGGTTGAATTTTTAAAAAATTGGATGTAATAATAATTTGATTGCGAAGAGAAAAACCTGAAGAAGGAGCGAATATGCGCCGAAACGTTGTTTGATTTGAAATGGAAAAACTGTCTGAAGAAAAAAAGAAAGGTCGAAAATTTTTTTTTCATTTTAATATCAGACGTTAACAGGAGGGAAGTTCATATAAATAGGGAATCATTTACATAAATATAGTTGTTAGTGCAGTCGTGTAAATTCGTAACGGCGAATCGACGAGGGGTCAAGATAGTATATTTTCCGTCCTCTTGTTACACTAATAGGTTGTGTAACTGGATCGGTTTCAGGGGCCGTGACAACAAATTATCACATGCAGATAGATTAATAGGACACGTGTTTGCTTTAGAAGTTTTTTGGTTAGATTTAAGTCAACACGGAACCCAAGATAATGTTAGATTCCAAGTCGTAGTAAAGAAAACTTGTAATCGTTGGTATTCCTGAGGCGGCGACGATCCCAAATACCTCTACAACTTTATATGTTGAATGTTTCGGCCAGCACAACAAATTTCCTTCCATTCGGTTCGCTCTTCTATTTTTCTTTTCTTCCAGTTGAGTATTTCCATCTTTTTCTAAGACTTTATTTATGTCGTATTTCCACCTCTGTTTTTGGGACTTCCTCTACTTCTTGATCTAGTTGGTGTCGTCCTCTAGTGTATTCGTTTTTTCAAATCTTTCCTCTGGAAATGCTATATACATGACAGAACCACCCCATATAATTTATTATATTGTATTTTCTTATGAGATTATTAAATTCGTCGTTTCTCCTTATCCTCCATGTCCCATGTGTGCATTTTATTGGTCCATAGATTACCCTTAAAATTTTCGTTTCAAAAAGCATCAATTTTGAAATATGCGATTCTTTGAGCAGCCCATGTTTCGCTTACATGCGTGACAATTGGTCTCATTGTAGTGTTTAATATTCTCACCTTTGATTTCCGTGATATGAATTTACATTTGAAGATTTCTTTATTGGTATAATAAGCTTTTGTTTCCTAACGTGATCCTACGTTTAATCTGTTCTTGAATTGAGTTTTCACTATTTACTATAGTTCCGAAGTATTTTAGCTGTTCTATGGGTTCATTGTTTATTTTGATATTTTCTGAGCTGTTTTGGTTTTTCGCGCATCTTTGATATTTTGATTTTCTCATGTTTACAATGAGTCCATATTGGAGAGACTCATTTTGGAGTTGTTGGAAAGTTTCGGTCAGCGATTTTTCCGTTCTTGATGTTCTAGTATAGTATAAGTATAAGTATAAAATCATATTCCATAGATCCTATAGAGAAGCACAAGCTTCAAGGATGTGGAACGAGTCAGAGATTTTACATAGTTAGGTTGCTTTATTAATATTAGAATATACTGTAACTATTCATTAATTTTTAACTTATAATAAGATTTTCTTAAGTTCTATACAGAAGACATACAATTTGTACCTTATATATAAAATTGATAAATATTTTTACATCCTATACTAAAAAATTAGTGTTCTAATAATGTTCTTACATAATTATCTTTCATAATTATAAATATCTACCCTATGATACATTCAGCTTCATAAATTCTTCAACAGAGTAGAAGGAGTGGCCTTAGTAAGAACTTAGTTAGTTCATATTTGAACTTGTTTGGATTTATTTTTAATTGTTTAATGGAGGTGGGAAGTTTATTAAATATGCTAATAGATGGCATTGTAATGTACACCCTTTTGTATTACGGTTAGAGACTTCCCTTCCTTCCTTCCTTGTGTAAATTGTTTTTACTTCTGGTATCAAAGTCATGTATATCTGAAGAGGTTACTGTTATTAATAACAAATAACATGAGTGTCAGTATTCCAGTTTTCTTGAAAAGTCCCCTACAAGATGTTTTTGGTGAGACCTGACATCATAATATTCTAACAGCCTTTTTTTGAAGTGTAAATATTTTATCTTTCCCTGATGCATTGCCCCAGAATATTATTATACCATATGTCATTATAGAGTGGAAATATGCATAATAAACTAATTTTCTTATGTTAGGATCACTACAACTTGACATAATTCTAAGAGCAAAGGTTGCCGAGCCTAATTTTCGTAGGAGAATATTAATATGATCCTTCCAGTTTAATTTATTGTCCATGGATATACCTAAAAATTTTGTACATTCAACTTCAGTTATTTCACAATTATTTGTTGCTACTTTTATTGAGTTCAAATTGGCATTCTTTGTCTGAAACTGCATGAAGTGAGTTTTATCACAATTGACTGACAAGCCATTGGCTGAAAACCAGTGAAGCAGCATCTGGCTTAATGTAACACTGGCAGCATTTTCCAGACTATTTTGTTTATTTGTAACCAAAATACTAGTATCATCAGCAAAAAGTATAGTTTTAGAAGAAGAATTTATGGATCTAGGTAAGTCATTTATATATATTAAGAAGAGCAATGGGGACCTAGAATGGAACCCTGTGGAACCCCAGTCTTTATTTGTCCCCAGTCTGAGTTAATGATTTGTCCAGAGTTAGAGTCTTTTAATGTAACCCTCTGTTTCCTATTAGTTAGGTAAGAGGAGAACCATTTATGGGAAATTCCTGTTATTCTTGCTTGTTGTCGTCTGCATATGCGATGTACTGTTTTGAGTCTTATACAGATATTACCTTCATGATCCTGTAGTTGAGAAAGGATCGATCGCCTTCCTTGAATCCAGATTCTTGTTCTGAACTTAATGTTAATTTTCACTTAATCTGCATTGTTGTGTCAAGGATTCTATTACCTTATTTCTATTGACTGTATCAAAGGCTTGTGAGTAGTCTATAAATATATTATGTAAATTAATATTTTATCCATTTACATTTTTCTAAAATTCGTCTGACAATGAATAGACTGTCGATTGTAGACCTATTTGGTCGAAAGCCCATTTGAATATCTCCCAATTTATCTTCTATATATTCTGTCAGCCGGTTATTCAGTACAGTAGCAAATATGTTGTAAGCTAAGTTAAGCAGTGTGATTGGTCTTTAATTGGTGCAGTAGAGTTTATCCCTGTTCTTAAAAAATGGGAAAAACGCGCGCATCAAATGTACGTTTTATTTGTGGGGTTTCACTCTAACCAGTTGATTTTCCATATGTAAACGTCTCACGGGTAGTTATTTTGTTATCGGGCCGGAAGAAGGAGAGAGAGAGAGAGAAAGAGAAACCCTGATCGGGGTAATTTTCGTAATAGAACAGGAGAAGAAATAAGAATAGTGACGGGGGAAAGGGGGGTAGTTGAAGTTATTTTGACTCCCACTGAAGGTTGCAATCATGCACCACGGTCTGCAAGTGATTCCGCGTTGTGGGGAGCAAATGGGGAGAAAATGACTGAGTAGGTCGAAGAGGAGTGGGAGGGGTGTGGGGGAAGAAACCGTTAAAGGTGATGGAATAGCCGTCGGTAACGCGATGAAAACTCACAAAAAAGAAGCAATGGCGCGGCACTACGTCACTTCTAAATCAGACGGGTTCCTGTTCACAGTCAAGAAAAGGAAAAACCGAATTGGCCTACGTCACGAAAAGACAAGGTGCGAAGGGAAAGTGGAGAGGAAAATAGAAATTTTGATGAATTATTTCAAATGGAACATCTAGGGAGTGGTTGAAGAGGTAAGAAATGAAAGTATGATTTTTTGTTTCAGACAAAAAAAAATATGATGATTGAAGAGTTTTTTTTGTCTTTTATCGTCTGCCGGTGTGACGTTAGAAGATGACGTCATGAAGGGTTTAACTCGATAATCTTTATGGATTTGTATACTGAATTCGAAACGTTTTGGACTAATTGCATGTCGACTGTCTTTTTTTTCATCTAATTTTTCGTGATGTTATTAGTATTTTATTTTGTACATTAAGACAGTTTAGAGTTAGATAATTATTTGCAGAATGGATAAATATTTAGAAGGTAATAATGGGAATGATATTGGTTGGAGCCGGGATTCGAACCCGCGACTACTCGCTTACCGGGCGGATGTCTTGCCTTCCCCCTCCCCCACTCCTTCCCCGGTCCGGTCGAAATTATTTCTATTCTTTTTTTACTTTAGTTTCAGTCAGCTCAGGATACTGGCAGGATCAGGCTTGCGAGCTCGCGTAAGGCGCGGGTAAAGATTCTGAGGCCGTGACGTCAGGAGATCAGTTCAAGGTCAACGATTATGAATGAAGCTTATATGTATATAAAATTGCAAATAAAATCTTTCAGAATTGATGCTGAAGTGAGCTCAGGATACTGGCAGGATCAGGATTCTCAGCCCGAGTAAGCTTGCGGTTACAGATTCGGACACCATGACGTCAGAATATATGGGTTGGGGGTCTAATTATTATTGTAATAATATTCTCAGTTAAATTATTCGCGATCAAACTGTACGCAATGTATCCAATGATGTACGACTGTTTCTACTTGAAAAGGTAAAAAACCAATCAATTATTAAAACTTATTGATACACTCAATTATCAATGTGAGTATTACAGACAGTATTCGGTGTCCGTCCTCCGTCCACGTGGATGTTATTGAAGGTCCTCAGGTAATAATTAATAATGGAATGCGGAATATACAACCCTCAGAGAAGTCACTTTTTTTCTGGTTCCGTTATCATGCAGTGAGCTTTTATCTCAGATGAATGTCACTATCAAAATGTGTAACATTTTACTTTGCTTTCAAAATTCAGAAAGTACTTATTATTTTATTTTATGTGACGTGAAAATAAATATATAGTTAACATATTAATTTCCCAAGACCGAAATCGAATTTCTGCCAAAAAAATGTGATGTTTCAGGGGTGCGAATTATTTGATGATAACTTAAAAAGCTCACAGTTAACACTGTTATATTGTGACGCGTATAGAGAAGGAAATGTATAACTTACTTGTCACATCACGAAGGGCGCTGCGGGAGTTTTTCTCGCAGGCGCTTCAGCCCTGAGTGACTGCGGGGCTTACCACCTGATCATGTCGGGAATGCCTCCTGCACTCTCTCTGGGTATTTTTTTTATCAAAGTTCTCACATGCCGAGACACCTTCACCTATTTTAGAAGGTATATGTACTGGGGTCGAAGACCTTGGGCATATGGCAAGAGTTGTCCGCTGATCCCATTCATTGGATCAGTCGGCCAACTGCCTCCTGAAGCTGGTGGAGACATGGAGAAGGGAATGCTGCGTCCCCACAGCAAACTTGTCTCCCGTCATTCATAGGGAAGGGCGTGAGAATAGTACCCAATGCCCGACCTACCTGATGCAGGTTTTCTAGGGTTTTCCCTGCATCTCTTTAGGTGAAACACCGGGTAGGATCCTTAAACCATAGCCCGGGGACCCTAGTTAACCCTTGCTAGGCTACCTTGCTCTACCTTCCGCATCCCCCCCTTTTCAATTCCCTTCCTATGCTATTAAAGGGGAGTTGCCTGTTTCAGGATCACCGACATGTAACCAAAAAAAAGGACTGCGTTCACTTTTATTCTTCTGACGGTTATATTTCAGGTAGCAGAAGGCGTTATTAAATTTCGTGTCCGCCTTTCCTTGTCTAACAAAAAATAAAAATAAAACATCGCCGATGTAATTAATTACTAAACTTGCAAAGTTGGTTCAGTGAAAGAAACAAAGTCTTAGAAAAATTCTCTCTCAGCTGACGCACGTATTACATTAAATTTCTCGGTCTCTTTCCTTCCTGGAATTTATGACACCTTCACCTATTTTAGGAGGTATATGTACTGGGGTCAAAGACCTTGGGCATATGGCAAGAGTTGTCCGCTGATCCCATTGGATCAGTCGGCCAACTGCCTCCTGAAATTGGTGGAGACACGGAGAAGGGAATGCTGCGACCCCACAGCAAACTCGTCTCCCGTCATTCGGAAGGGCGTGAGAATAGTACCCAATGCCCGACCTACCTGATGCAGGTTTTCTATGGTTTTCCCTGCATCTCTTTAGGTGAAACACCGGGTAGGATCCTTAAACCATAGCCCGGGGGCCCTAGTTAACCCTTGGCTACCTTGCTCTACCTTCCGCATCCCCCCTTTTCAATTCCCTTCCTATGCTATTAAAGGGGAGTTGCCTGTTTCAGGATCACCCTCATGTAGCCTGTTGACCAAAAAGAAAAAAAGAAACTTACTTGTCGAGGCCCTTGAAGGCGTCGGCGTCCACGGAGGAGAGTTTGTTCTCGTAGAGGGTGAGGATCTCCAGAGTGTCGAGGCCCTCGAAGGCGCGAGCCCTCAGCGTCGTGATGCGGTTGTGGTTGAGGTTGAGGATGAGCAGGTGGTGAAGGTTGTGGAAGGCCGCCGAGGGGATCCCGATCAGCACGTTCTGCGACAGGTCCAACTGCGTCAGACCTTTACCTGCCAAACAAGAAGACAGCCACAGTGAAGTCACAAACCTACTGGTCGAGGCCCTTACAGGCTAAATACCGAACCCCCGACTATCGCCATGACGTCATGCTTTTTTTTAATTGCTATAAAGATTTTGAAAGGGACCAGAGAGAATGAGTTATCCATCCATAAACTCTACAGATGTCAGTCAGAAGTAATTAGAATTAAAGGACAAGAAAATAAAGCACAAATCAAGACAGGAGTAAGCCAAGGCTGCAGTCTGTAGCCCATGCGACAGAACAAGACTAGGGGCTGATATAGATGCGTACAAAATTTAACGAAAATAGTACATATCAGGATGGAACGTGAAATAGAACCCGATGCTAAATTCTTTTCCGTCAAAGATGCATCAAGTTTCCTCGGTATATCGAAACGTATCTAGCGGTCGATCTTCTCCAAATCTCGATTATTTTAAGTCTGGTAAATAAACGCGATTGCACGTATATATATATATATATATTATGACACTGAATAATAATTTTCCTTTAAAACAAAACATAGGAATAGGATAATATTAAATCCTCTGATTTCTTTTCTATAGGAGGAAAATTGATCAGAATTTCCTGTTTTGCTTTCTCGACGGATAAATTATCAAGGAAAATATTTGTTGAATTTCCTTTTTCGTCGTGTTTTAACTTCTTTGCCTATGGCTGCCTACCACTTCTGCCATTGAAGATGTGTTGCTTTCTTGTCTAAAAACAATTTTTTAAATTAATTTATTGTTCTGTTGCTTCGCCCACCTCGTCGTCTCTTCCCCGCGGCCAAGTCGCAGATTGCACACAGTTTATTTAATTTATTTTTCTTCTCACCTTACTTTACGGTCGCCATTTATAACCGAGCCCCTCCGCTCTAAAAAACGCCGTTGCTGTAAATCTCTGTGTTTGCTCGATTCCTTTCCTCCTCGTCCTCCTCCTCCCCCGCTCCGCTCTGAGGTGTTAGCAAGAACCACACCGAGGTGGCTCAGGTGGCAAGCGAGAAACAGACGCCATTGTTTCCCCCACCCCCTTCTCTCGCTCCCCATCCGAATACCACTACGAGGAAATTTATCTAAAAAAACAACAAAGAATGGGGAAGAAGTTACGGTAGAAACTTTTGCCTTATCCTAATCAACATCCATGAATTTGCTGCAGCAGAAGGGAAGTGGGAAAGTTTTACGTGGTTTCATCGGAGTGAACTGGAATCATGCATGACATTGATGTTGACGTTGCAATCATCCTTTTTTCCCATTATGCAGTTTGCTGTTGTTTCTAGTGTGGTACTACAGTGACGTACTACTCTATTCCTTTACTATATAAATATATATTTGAAGCCAGTTGAATGGAAGTTAAGATACGCTTTATTATGACTTTCAATGGAAGAAGAAATCTATTATGAGGTTCATAGGATCAGGGACTAAGAAAGGGAATGGAGAATCGCTTCATCTGGAATGTGGAATTGCCCAGAGCCGAGAGGAAAAGTTTGGTGCTATCGAGTTGTGGATGATGGAAAGTGTGACGAATGATCAAGTGTTGAAGAGGTTTGGTGATAGGAAAGGACCTCAGCAAACAGCAAAAAAAGGAAGAGAAACTGAGTCGGGACTACTTACACTGACAAAGGTTATGAATAAACTGATCCGTGGGAAAAGAGGAAGGAAAGGAAATAAGATTTTAAATGATAGAGAAGGATGTGGGAGGTGTATGAGTGAGAACCTAAAGAGGATGGCGGAGGACATGAGGAAGTAGACAGCTGTCACATGAAAACCTGCCTGTGGCCAGAAAGCTGGTGATGATGATTGATCAACGATAATAACGGCAAAGAAATATAGAGACTTGTAAAGAAATTAATATCTTGTAAATAAGGGGGGGATATTAATTAATGAATTTAATAATTGAGTTTAAATATATATTTATTAATTGTAAATACAATAATTTTTAATATGGGTAGTGCGTAGATATATGAAGTTCAAAATAATTATTTAAAAAATGGGATTTTATTAAAGATCTCAGGGTATTAATGGTTTGGGTGATCACGTGATCTGTTCGTTGACGAACCTGAGTTGTCTTCATAGGCGTCTCGCTGTAATTTCCGTGTTGTGGAACTTATAACGGCCGGTAGACAATCGTACGAAGTCGTGCTACCAAATTGAGGAATCTCCGCTTTTTCCTCTTTCTTCCCTGCTTCCTGGACTGATCAAAGCATGGTCTGTCTCCGCTGCCACCTCACCACTAATCTGCTCTCGCCGTAACTTCTCTGCTGCCAATCTCCTTTCGCCACCACCTTCAAAAATCTCCTCCACCACTCTCCTTCAATCTCCTCTCTCCATCCACTGCAAAAATCTCTCCAATCTCCCAAAATTGTCTCCGCCAGCCTCTTTAAAGCCTTGTCTCCCCCATTTTTCCGACACCTATCACTAAGGTGGCAGGGATGGATATCCTCCAATCATATCCCTTGTTTCATTTGGGGAACACACGCCACCCGGTCACCAAATTCCCAGGCAGATTAAGACATTCCGAAACGGCGCCGAGGAGGTGTCCGAGCAGCTTTATGGTCCAGGTGTAAGTCAGCCAGCCGCAGTCCCTTTGTTATTATTCCGAGTCGCCGAGACGGCGGGCGGAAAAACCCCCTTCTTCCTGGCAAACAACTTGCTCATGCCGGAATATTTGGTATTTAAGTTCCCGTAAATTATAATAAAAAATTGGACGCGGGTTCTACTGCGCTACAATCTTGTCGCTTCAAAATAGGACAATATTTTTCAAGTATATCCTTAGACACAAAAGATTCAGGACGGTATGTTAATAAAGTCAGACAAATATGTATGTAGATTGGTATCCAGTATGCATCTCTTATTAAGCCGCTCAAAGCAGAAAGATCGGGAATTCCTAGTTTCCAAAAAGCCTGGTTCTACGCCCTTGGAAAACCTCAGTCACCTCGCTTCCAGCTCCAACAGCGTTGACATGGGACGTGGAAAAAACCACCAAACGGGGTGAACTCCAGGGTCACTGAAGGGCAGAACCATGGCCCTACGTACCCCCGAGGCACCAATTTCCCGCCCCCCCCCCGGGGTGGCAGCACTGGTCGTCGGCCGCACGCATTGCTCCTTTCAGAACTAAGGTGCTCAGAGTCGCACTTGATATAAAAATGGCCGTTGAGACTTGCGGGTCCACTCCAGAGAATCAGAATGAGCTTTCAAGCTGGGTCTACGTCAGACAAGTATTAGTATTAGTTAACGGTATAACAGAAAATATATAAAAAAAATCGGGTAACCCCGCAATTCTCCACGGGTGTCTTCTTCTTGATCGTCCTTTCCTCCACTCAGCCCTGGGTTATATTTTTCTTTGGAGCATTCTTTGACGTTATTATCTGTACAAGTCACCCTTCCAAATCTTTGGAGTGACGTCGTGGACTGTGGGTGCCGCGTTTTTGGTCGCAGAAGGAAGGTGGAAAGCGTGCGTGCGGGTGAACGGGAAAGCAATAAAGGAAGAAGATCTTGAAAATATAATTCGTAAAACCAAGAAAACATGTAGTAAAACTTTTGCTGAAACTGATCATGCCTTTATTTTTTACAAGACGAAAAAAATTGAAAAGGTGTGATAACAATGTTAGAAATAGAAGATAAAAGGAATGGACGAATAAACTGAGAGAGATGGATGTAAAAATACTTAAGAATTATACGGGAAGAAATTAAAATTGGAAAAAAGTGTCTTAAAAATTCCTGTATTCAAGAAGGGTGATGGAAAAAAATGGAGGTGTAAGGTTCACGAGTTGACCAAAGAGACACGAACTAAAAATTGAAGGAGATTTTTTTACTCTCCCTACGCTCCATATTTTCTCGCCTTTCTTTAGAGTAATGTTTTTTTGTTTTGTTTCATGGGACTGTTGGCTCGAGGGTGTTAGGAGGGAGAGAGATAAAGAATTTGATGGTCTCGTGCCGTGTGAATTACCTCCGTTGTGCGTGTGAGTGAGTGAGGGAAAGCGCCGCTTCAAGTGCCTCTTTTCCTCTTTTTTTAAGGCCTCATAAAAGCGATCCTTAACGCCGGCCCTATTCGGATCAACAGGAAAGAGCCTCTCCTCAATTAGCGTCTGTCCAGTCACATCAAACTTATCTCTCTCCCCTTCTCTCCCTTTAAAAGGTCGTTAAAACCAACCGCAATCACAAGAGAGACACGGACGCGAGATTAACAGCTTGACGTCCTGAAGTGAAACAATAAAACATCGTCGTAATTGTGTCTTCCTGGCGAAGAGAAAAATGGAAGGTCATGTATATGAAAATATGCTCGGTGTTATATTTGCCCCCACAAATTTAAACTATTTATATAATTTTGAAATTAATTTAAGAGCAAGTCTAAGGAGGCGATCAAAACGACAAAAAAATTCTACTTTTATCTATATAAAAAAAATTAATTTAAAGGATTGCAGAAAGTAGGGGGATGTGACATTTGCTACAGAAGTGTTTAACAACATCACTACACTGACTGGAGTTGCATGCGCAGTAGCACGGATGACGTCACTGCGCATGCAAGTCTTCTAGTCAGTGTAGCGATTGGAAGACATGGCTGCAGTTTAAACCTGCCCTCTGTACCGTTTCTCCCAAAATTATTACTGGCATTCATTCAAATTTTTTTTTGTGCAATCAACGTACATTTAATCAATTTACTTGTCAACCAAAATTTTTTTTTACAAACATAATAACTCATTTTTCAAAAAACAAGTTAACATTAAGTATAAAAATTGTAATATTGCCAAAACGTTTGATTATTTTTAGCTAACATAATAATAATAATAATAAACAAAAAAGACGGCGAATAAGTCAGCTAATAATTTTATTGCTATTTAATTAATATAAAAGCGACGTTTCGTCCCCCCTTACGACACTTCACCAGGAGTACTACAAACGTAACATTGCAAATGATTTAAATATGGGTTATATGTTACAATATTTTTTAAGTATAAAATAATTATAATTACGACGTTACGTCCCATCTTTGCGGACTCCGTCAAGGAATATTTTTTTAAAATAGAAAAGAGGATAACTTAGTGTAACAGACTTTGTGTACCAATGGTTTTGACCGAAACAGTTTATATTAATTAAATTTCTTCCCCACTTAAGGGATAAATTTTTATTAAAATAGCATTTTTTGGGGGCATAATGTAACACAGCTACACCCTTTACACCGGTTGCGACCCCAAAGTTGATCTTTTCCTTGTTATTTTCGTATGACTCATTTCCACCTCCCACCTCCACCCCAACACTCACATTATGCAAGGGGTTGAAATTATACACAAACATTGCCGGGGGAAAAACACTATAAAAGTAACTGACCTCAAATATGAGCCTTTATTACATATTAAAATTACACCAATTCCACCCCTCGGAAGTTATGCCCCAAACGTTCTGTTTTTGTCATCTCTCGCCTGAACCCAACGTGATAGGATCGTGGTAGATCTCGCTTGAGAACACGACCTACGCTGTAATTCAGTCTCAGTGCCTCGATGATTATGAACTCGACTTGCGTTACACGTACGCCAACCGAAATTTTGACGCCACACTGGTGGCATTTTACAATAATAAAAACGACGGTAAACCTATAAACACACACTGAGTTTTTATGTGGCGAAAGAAACGGTAATTGAATAAACACGTCGGTGACAAAGAAGACACAGAAAGAGATCGCTTTAAGGCAAACCTTATAAGTCGCAGTTGGTTTTGAACAGGGTCCGCTTTAACACGTTACAACAATAGCTCGAGTGATGACGAAGGGCGCTGCGGGAGTTTTCTCGCAGGCGCTTCAGCCCAGACTGACTGCGGGGCTCACCTGATCATGTCGGGGATGCCTCCTGCACTCTCTCTGGGTACTTTTTATCAAAGTTCTCATATGCCGAGACACCTTCACCTATTTTAGGAGGTATATGTACTGGGGTCAAAGACCTTGGGCATATGGCAAGAGTTGTCCGCTGATCCCATTGGATCAGTCGGCCAACTGCCTCCTGAAACTGGTGGAGACACGGAGAAGGGAATGCTGCAACCCCACAACAGACTTGTCTCCCGTCATTCGGAAGGGCGTGAGAATAGTAGCCAATGCCCGACCTACCTGATGCAGGTTTTCTAGGGTTTTCCCTGCATCTCTTTAGGTGAAACACCGGGTAGGATCCTTAAACCATAGCCCGGGGGCCCTAGTTAACCCTTGCTAGGCTACCTTGCTCTACCTTCCGCATCCCCCCTTTTCAATTCCCTTCCTATGCTATTAAAGGGGAGTTGCCTGTTTCAGGATCACCCTCATGTAGCTTGTTAACCAAAAAAAAGATCGAGTGATATTGCTCGCCCTCGCCACCCTCTCACTATCATTCTGCCACGATTACGCATATGATAACACAGTGAGTGGGATGAATGGTATAGGAACGGCTAATACGCCTTTTAACTCGCAGATGATTTTTACGCCGCCTTTCGCACGGCAATTCAATGGATTTACATTAATATCTTCGGAACTCTGCAAGGTATCGAAATGAAACATATCCGAAAATTTAGATTCCAGAAACTTTCAGTGAAATCCGTTTAGCCGTTTCGGTGCAAAACACATCAAGAGTATAGGAAACCAAATTCAAAATGCATAGTTACGTTTTCTCTAATTGTCCAATTTTAATTTTTTTTTCGTAAGAATTTTGTACAAAGTATTAGAAAACTTATAATAAAGGATGAATGAAATCGGTAAAGTCGTTCTTAATTTATTGCGTGGCCTATGGAAATAGGGATTCATTTTTATATGTATAGATTTATTTCACAGCATGTTACACTTTCCTTTTATTGGCATTTAACGAAAAATTTGGGAGGAATTTTTATTTAGCGGAGATTGCTGAAACGAAAACTATGACAGTCTGCAAATATTCTGGCGTGGATTATTTATTTTCCTCCGTTCCACAAGAATCTCCGAGCACTTCTGTTGCTCGTGATGACGTCACTTCATCCACTTGTTGGTCACGACTGATGGGTCGATGAGAGGGGGAACCGAGGGGAAGGGGGTTGCAGAAAATATCTCGGGGTCTGTTCACCCTGGATGATATTGAATTCCTCCTCACGCAATCCCAGTTTCCTTCCTTCCTTCTCTCTCTCCCTCTCTCTCTCTCTCTCTGTCTCTAAAGGTCATTCGTTCGATCTAAGTGGCTCCCAATAAAGACCTACAGCACCGCTCTCTTATCTCTTACAATTCTCCTCTACTTTCTCTCTCTCTCTCTCTCTCTCTCTCTCTCTCTACAATCTACAGAATTACAGCACAGTTGTTATATTCTTAATAGAGAACATGTTCTCTCTCTCTCTCTCTCTCTCTACGTCACACAACTTTGCGTATACATATTAACATGGCATAAAATTAAGTATGTTGGTATATTCCTTACAATAAATTTAAATTGCGGACGGAAATACGGATCCTACTTTGTACACACGTTCCTTACGACCCGGATACAAACACTGTGGGGGGTACGCCATGAAATGAATGGATCATAAACTTCGTAAACTTCTCAGAAGAATGAAATGGTCTCTCAATCCTGCTATTAGTATAACACTCGCGCCCTCTGCCTCAATCACATGCTCATAAAGAAAATAGCCAATGGTCGACTTCTTAGTTTTCACCTCCATGACGTTTAGTGCATCATAATCAATTTGGGTCAGATTTTCAAAAAATTTTCCCCTTATTAATTAATTAATTTCCCTCGGTGGCGGGGACACTATCCTCTCCAATAAATTACTTCAGCCTTCTGGAGACGCCATTCACCTCACTACCGGGTCTCGTCACAGCCATGAGTCCCGGGTCTCATCCCAGACCGGCGCCAAACTGTCTAGGTTTATCTAACTTTCTTCAATTTCTCTCAATGTAAACTGTCTTCGATTTTGTACCGCCAAATTCCATATTTAGCCGTGATTTACCATTACAAACACTCTTTGTTGCGACTGTGGAGATTATAAGAAAATGTAACAACCGTCCCCTCAATATACATATTGAGTGTCAGGATTAAACTGACTGGGATTCCATATCCCTGGATTCATCACGATGCTTGGATAGTATAACGTGAATTTTTTTTTATAAAAGACTGTCCCACATCAACGGACATTTCTGTGTTCATTGCGAATAGGGTTTAAATTGCACACAAATTAAAAAATAATTGGAAGTCAGTCACTATCATTCTCACTGACCCCGAAAATGATTTATTCACTGTAAATATCGGATGTTTATGCAGGTTTTAAATATCCGTCCAGTCCACAATTACCCGCGGGGGTAGTTGTGGTATCTAACCCCGACAGTGCTTGGATCTCGGATCGCATGGAACTTGTGTACAAAATTTAGTCAAAATTGCTTGAAATGAGTATGGAATGATATTATTTATTTTTAAAAAAAAGCATTGTTATCAATATAAATTGTATTAAGTTTTGGATTTATTTACTATCAATGAACACAGACATTGCATAATGTTTTAATTTGAATAGCCGGCCTTTCTTTATAATAAACTCAACATATATATTTACAAAAAATGATACAAATAATAATTTTTCTTACTACTAACAAATTTTGATCTGTATACTCAGGGGGTGTCGTATGATATTTCACAAAAAAATCTACTGGGATCTGGCAGTATAGGAAATCAGTAAAACGGTTACAGGGGGTAATTATCGTGTCAGCATAATGCACCATCCAGCGCCTTCCTCGTTGCAATTTCCTCCTACTCGAGCCGTAACCGTTCACGCCTCAGAGCCGCCGCTGCTATTTAAGCCGAAATCTTCCTTAGTCAAAAATTCTAACATGGCCGCGCGGCGGGGATACCATGATACCATGGGGCTGCTTGACCCTATTCGAAAATCCGTCTGGGTGCTTAGAGTTCTGGCACGGGTTGTTGGACATTACGGGAAGTGAGGTCGAAGTATCTCGACGACGGATGATGATGAGTGGTTGAGAGGGGCCAATACGTATAAAGGTTCATTGGCAAGTGACGTCATCCAAGGTCGTTCTATTTTAGAAGGCTTCGTATCCTCCTCCTCCTCTTCTCGTGTCAAGGTCGTGGAGGGAGGAAATGGAGGGGGGAGGAGGAGGAGATTAAACGACCACAAGATCGTATTCTGTAATTAGCAGCAAACCTTGTTTCCTCCCTCCCTCCCCCCCCACCACCTCGTCTAGACCTCCTGGTCATGGCGGCGGCTTCCCTCTCTCAACGGTAATTTGCGTCCCCGTCACCATCAGCGTGTGTGTGTGTGTGTCTCCCTTGTGGCAGTCCCTAGTAATTAATTACGCGGGGACCTGGTTGCGCCATGTATGTATGTGTGTGCTACATTTGGTTTGGACGTGGCTGTCGCAGTGACTTCAGCGCCCTCCTCCTCCTCCTCCTATTACGCTATTGAGTCTGGCCCGAGGCCCACTGCGTCCAATTACCCCGTGTGTCCTGCTGAACCACCAACAACGCAAAGGAAGATCTGGACAACTCGCTCGTCATCAACATAATAAATTAGTGCGTTCAGACTAACGAGGGGTTGCTTGTGAGATACGGGAGCGGACAGAAAAAGGCTTTCTAGTACAACAAGAGTTTATTTACAATCTCGTATGATGATAAGGGAGAATCAACATGATGATCGACGATTGGACATGTTTCTCATTTCTTCAAGAACCAATCGGTTAGAAGGTGAGAGGGGATGTTTAACCTCGGTATATGATTTCCTTCTCCAACCTACAGGCCACAATTAAAAATCGTGCAGTTTAAATAAAGTATAAGTTGAAACGTGGCCAAAAACCTTCACAAATTAAATTTACATTATGAGGTTAAAAAAACTGTTTCCAATATATTTGGAACATTTTCAGGTATTATATTATGAAATGGGCTAAAATATATATTTAAAGTATCTCAAGAACCAAAGGGCTGATTCAGACATAAAATTATAATTGAAGCAATCCAAATAATTCCATTGACAGAAAAAAACTTTCAGTTCAAATGCATTGTAAGTAATTACTGAAATATAACCCCCAAAAAATTCAAATTAAGGTTTAAAAGAGCGAGGACCAGAGACAACATAGTAGCTCTTGCAGGTGTCTTTTCCAAAGAGGAAATAGACCACACTTCCTGCGATGCCTTTCTGGTCTCACATGCCCAGGCACCTTCAACTGATTTAGGAGGCGCATGTTCCGGGGTCGCATCGTTCTGAACCAGTCGGCTAGTTGCCTCAAAAAAACTGGACGAGGCACGGACAGCGGAGAGATCTTCGATACCTGGGAGCAAACTCCTCTTCTGTCATTCGGAAAGACGTGAGACAAGTACTAGATAGCCCGGCCTACCTGATGTAGGTGTTCTAGGGGTTTTCCCCTGCATATCTTTTAAGTGAATCACCGGGTAGGTTCCTTAAACTATAAGCCGGGGACCCATGTGAAACCTTGGCTGCCTTCCCCTCCTTTCAATGTCCTCCCTTTTCTATTCCTTTCCTATTCTATTAATGGGGAGTTTCTGAATCACCCTCCTGTAACTTTTACACCCCCCTTCCATAAAAAACATTCATACTAATTTTATTCGTTGAATTAACTAAAATTTAAGTTAAAAGTTTTCAATAACCTACAACTTTTGTTCCCCTATTACTGAGACATTTAACGTAATATATAGTTAAATAAATGTGGTGGAATTTATTCAAAGAAGCACAGGACTAATTAATTCGCATTTAAATTTTACAATTTAAACCTTTTAACCATCAAACGTTATAGAAAGAGAATATTGTAGAGCAGTAGGACTCCTCCCTAATTTTAATTCACATTTCTTTTATATTTCAACGATCGAGATTCAGTGATAATATTCATAGAGAGATACAGGAAGGAGGTTTAAATTTCAGACGCCAAGATGTCGCGTAGAAGTCGAATCTGCGTGAATGTCCAAGGGATTAGGGTTTTGTTTTTGAAGTAGGGTCTTTAACCCTGGAATATTTTCCAAGGACACCCTTCCCTTCGTCAGCGCAAAAAAATACACACTTTTGCCCGAAATATGAAAAGGATTGGTGGAAACACGTCACGTGGGGTGGCGTTTCCCCCTTTGGAGAAGGGGAAAAGAAGATTTAATCTAAGTGGTGACCAGGCGAAAAAACCAGTCATTGTGGATCGGACGTTGAAAGGACGAGGAAACAAACAGAGAGGGGAACAGCGTTTCTCGATGATTGAAGGGTGCAGTAATAAGAGGAATTAGGAGAAAAGAAGAAAATATGTATTAAATAGTCTGCGTATCTAGGTAGTGGAAAATAGGAACAGTTTCTTAACAAGTTCATCAGAACTCTACCATATCAGCAAAATTGTCAAGGAGAAAAACTGGTTTTCCCCGATCACCGGGCAGTATCAGGTCCAGAGGGAAAAATCTAAAATCCGACAAAGGAAGCCTGAGTGTGAAGGAGGGAGAATCTACTACTGGGAAGTTCCGGAATCCCCCAGGAGATCCAACAGGTTCCTCGCGAAAAAACGAAAATCTCTGATTAACCCTGAAAAAGCCTCTTATATTTAAATCGTAATTCACCTTAATATCTATAGTTGTAAAATTTGCCTTTGAAACCGTTTGGATACACAAATAAAATCATTATATATTTTTTAAAAGGACAATAATTGTAAAATACGTTAAATCATTAAATTCCCCCCCACCTAATTTCATTTCATTTATGAAATATAAAGCATCTGAACACGTAACAAATACAGGTTTAGTTCAACGTTTCAGGTAACTATGGGAAATTACGAACTTCTTGACGCGTCCTTTAATTAACGCACTGAATAAACGTCGTTAAAAAGATCTTATTAGATTATTCTGGAGTCAGATCTTGTTAAGTAAATATTGAAAGATAAAATTCTAAAGTGTATGCCTCAGTGCCTTGGGTAATGACGTTAAGTCGCATTTGCATGTGAACTAGTGAAGTTACCTTTAGTTTAGTTGTGAACCTTTACAAGGTCCCAGTTATGCGGGGTTAATATAATATTCCTAGAAACAGCAGTGAAATGAGTTTTTATATTATTACGCAAGCGCCGATACCGGACGCGCAAATTATATTGCATTGTGTGTGTCTCTAGAGAGATGACGTCACCACATGACGTCATCCACACCAGTTGCGTTCCCACGGCTTGAAAACCTCTGGGTGCTTTATGTTTATACATATTTATATTAAGTTATTTTTAAATGTGAAATATGGAAAAGGGTCCCATTGCAAGGAGAAGAAATAAAAAAACATTGCGGTTTGTCGATGATATTGTAGTATTAAGGAATATAGAAGAAGACTTGGAAACCATAATAAATATAATAATGAGGAATTAAAAGAAGGAAACGCAAGCAGATGTAGAGTAGTATGTCGATGATATTGTAGTATTAAGGAATATAGAAGAAGACTTGGAAACCATAATAAATATAATAATGAGGAATTAAAAGAAGGAAACGCAAGCAGATGTAGAGTAGTATGGAAACAGTAAATTAGATTGGTAAGGGATATTTTGAAGGAAGTTAAGGAATTGTCTCACTTGGAAAGCGTAATAACTATAGTAGGCTAGCACAGGATAGCAAGGAAGGTTTTCGAGAAAAACAGAATTATTAGGGGAATCGGAAGAAGACTGGGAAACAATAATAAATGGCATGAACGTAGTCATGGAGAAAGAGTTAATAGATTTGTAGCGCAGTAGAACACGCGTCCAATTTTTTTTGTTATTATTTACGGGAACTTAAATAACAAATATTCCGGCCTGAGCAAGTCGCTTGCCAGGAAGGAAGAAGGGGGTTTTTCCGCGCGCCGTCTTGGCGGCTCGGAATAATAACAAAGGGACTGCGGCTGACTTACACCTGGACCATAAAGCTGCTCGGACACCTCCTCGTCGCCGGTTTCGGAATGTCCTAATCTGCCTGGGAATTTGGTGACCGGGTGGCGTGTGTGTTCCCCAAATGAAACAAGGGATATGATTGGAGAATATCCATCCCTGCCACCTTAGTGATAGGTGTCGGATAAGTGGGGACAAGGTTTTAAAGAGGTTGGCGGAGATAATTTGAGGACAGATTTTTGCAGGAGATGGCGAGAGGATATTGAAGGTGGAGGGAGAGATTGCTGGTGATACAAGGTGGTGGCGAAAGGAGATTGGCAGCAGAGTGGTGGAGAGAGGAGATTGGTGGTGAGGTGGCAGCGGAGACCATGCTTTGATCAGTCCAGGAAGCAGGGAAGAAAGGTCTTAACAACAAGGGAAGAAAGAGGAAAAAGCAGAGTTTCCTCAATTTGGCAGCACGACTTCGTACTATTGTCGACCGGCCGCTTCAAGTTCCACAACACGGAAATTACAGCGAGACGCCTATGAAAACAACTCAGGTTCGTCAACGAACAGTAGATCTGCTACACGTGGGTCAACACCCAAACCATTAATACCCTGAGATCTTTAATACAATCCCATTTTAATTAATTATTTTTGTACATAATATATATACACGCACTACCTATAATAAAATTATTGTGTTTACAATTAATAAATGTATATATTTAAACCCAATTATTAAATTCATTAATTAATATTCCCCCCATCATTTACAGATTAATAGAGTGAAACTAAGGTAATGGAGTGTAATGTGGAATAACAAAGGTTGTTAGATTGGGAAATTTTGATGGAACTTAAGGAATTCTGCTACTTTGGCATCATAATAACTAGGGATGGTAGAAGTATAGTAGACATAAAGAGTAGGATAACACAGCCAATAACGGTTTTCCCGAAAAGAGGGGTAATATAAGTGTGAATATTAGGAAATCGTTTCTAAAAATGTTTGTAATGTGGCTTTATATGGTTGTGAAACGTGTACGGTAGGCGTTGTAGAAAGGAAAAAAATAGAAACCTTTGGAATATGGTGCTGTAGGAGAATGAGATGGGTGGATAGAATACTTGCGAGGAAGTTCTAAACAGAATTGGGGAAGAGCGAACAATATGGAGGACTTTGAAGTAATATATTAATATTCGACGTTTTAAGACGTATGAGAGATTTGTAAAATTAGCATTAGAGGGAAGTTTTTGGGTTAAGAACAGAAGATAAGGGCCAATGATGGAATAGGCTACGTATATTAGGGAGGATGTGGTAGTTATCCGGAAATGAAAAGGCTTGTGCAAGGTAGGTTAGCAGGGAGGATTGCATAAGACCAGTCTTAGGACTCAATACCACAACAACGACAATGTTAACGTGCAAACGTATACACAACCATTTGAGAAATAATTAAATTAGCCATTAGGATTTACGTCATCAATTAGTGTATGAAATGATTTATTGTCTAGTAAAGACGTCGAGATATTGCAAAAATAAAAATCACATAAAGGAAAAAAAGAGAATTAGAGCAGACGGTAAAAAATTCCATACATAAGGAACAAAGTAAATAATTGACTGGATTGACGGAAAGCGGGAAAATAAGTGAATAAGAGTAAAAGGTAGTTGTCATTAAAATGAGACTTGTGAGAAATATAAATAGTTGTGTATCAATTGATTATTTTATAGATTTGTAGATTAAGAGGAAAGAAAAATAAGTAAAATATTTGGAGGGAAACTTTATGTAAGTAAGTATATGGTGTAAGTGGAAGTTTTATTGAAAAATAAGAAGCGATATGGCACAAAGGATTAAAGGATATGCCAAATAAGTAACAATTTTCAAGTGTTAGGGACCATATTCATTATGATGATTTATTTAGAAAAATAGATAAGGGGCAGTTACCAGATTAATTGACTATTTTTATAAAAAAATATTCAGAGGTGGAGAGTCACAGCGATAGGTAAAATTTTTATATGGGCTACTTAAATTTAAAAATTACAAAAAAATTCGATTTTAATCAAGGTTTAGTATTATATAATGAGTTACCAATAGCTGCTAAGGAAACCAAAAATAAATGTATTTAAAAAAATAGTTGAATGTTGTTAGAGTTTAAAAAGATTGATTAAATGTAGAGTGAATTTGGATTAAGAATAAGTTTTAGTACGGAGTAAAAAAGAAAGTGGGGAAATAAAAATGTGAATTTATACTAATCGATTAATTTTCTGCAATACACAGGCAAAAAAGTGTGAAAGAATTACAAAGAAAAAAGTTAAAGAAGTAAAGAGAACATTCGGGATAGACACAAATGTACAATTTTAATAAATAAATGGAAGAAGATAAACCTGATGAAACTATACACCATATGGAATAGTCGACTCAATTTAAGCGAGGAAAACAAGCGGGAAGAAAAAAAAATGTAGCAAAGGTGACAGACCTGTTAGAAGTACTGGTAATAGGAGGAGGGTAAGAAAAATAAAAAAAAGAGTAAATAGGAAAATTTACAAAAAAAAAGATTTTTCTCAAGAATATTCCGTAAAATAAGGAGAAATGGAGAGAAGGAAAGTAATGGAAAAGAAAGAGGGGAAAATAAAATGTGATTATCTGCTAACGGGATGATTCAGGGAATTGAACAACAGAGTGAAAGAAGTAAGGGGAACATCATTAGGGATAAACAAAAGTATGTTTTTAATTAGAGGGAGAAGATACGGCTGATTGATTATCCTAATTAGAAGGAGGAAAAGAAGACTGAAGGAAAGAGAAGACAAACATAAAATAAGTCGACGGACTCACCGATGGAGCTGAGCGAGGACTCCTCGATGACGGCCAAGCTGCTGTTGTGGATGGTGAGGTGTCGGATGTCGAGGCCCAGGAAGACGAACCTCGGCAGCTTGGGCAGGCTGTTGTGCCTGAGCTTCAGGTAGAAGATGACCACCGAGGGCTTCTCCTTGAGCGAGGCCATCGCCTTGCCGATGTGCTGCGAGTCGGTGAACTCGCACAGCAGGTCCAGACCGTTCTTCTTGACCCCGCAGGCGCAGGGGGTGATGTCCATGGGGGGAGGACACTGGAGGGTGACCGTCTGGCAGCTGACGGCCACCGTCCAGCTCCACAGCACGAGCAGCACTCGGGCCAGCATCGCGCTATTATGCCATGTCGTCTCCGCCTGCAA
Source organism: Eucriotettix oculatus (assembly GCA_034510155.1). NCBI lineage: Eukaryota > Metazoa > Arthropoda > Insecta > Orthoptera > Tetrigidae > Eucriotettix > Eucriotettix oculatus. Next base: position 11,809,309 of record CM067376.1, read on the forward strand.
CAACAACAACGCCATACCACGTCAACTACACTAGCATTACTACATTAACAAGACCAAGTTTTTGACCCTTCATTCAAAATTGGCTAATGGTTGGTCTCTACAGACCAGTTTTAGTTACGGAGGTGGTTTTTAGTGGGTAAAAATCCCACACACCGTGAAGTACGGGCTTCACGTCGTCTTTCTGAAGATTTTCCACCTGCCAACGCATTAAAAAAAATTCAAAATTGACGGCCACTCAACAAGAGACTTACCCTCCTGACCAGAAAATTAACTGAGAAAGTGACCGGTAAAGTGCTACACCAGGAGTGTTGTCTTGTAACGAACCGGAACATGGACGCTGAGGAACAAGGAGACAGAGAATGCCCGGGAAGCTTTGAAGATGTGCGAGTGGAGAAAAATAAGGAAAATATAGCGGACAGATATAGGCAAAACCTGAAGAAATCCTGAATAGAATCCTTAATGATCGGAGGTTGCTACCTTCCCGCGAAATGACGCGGGTGATACCGATCATACACCACCCATCATCACGGAGCAGACACTTCTCCTGTAAAATAGTAACGGTGACAGTTGTCGAAAAGTCGCGGCGGGGGGCGTTTTTAACGATAACACCCGGTTGATTTCCCCGAGAAGGTTTCATCGAATACAATTGTCAAATTAAAGGCAAACAACAGGATATTAATGACCGATGGCGGGGAACTCCCGGGTGATAACTTAAAAGGGGAGCCGATGGGTGGCTCGAGGTCAGATGAAGTCATCGAGGGACACACGGATAGAAATATACTTAGTGGAAGGAAGAAGAATGGACGACTTTAAAAGGGGAGTCAAGAAAATATTGGTATAGGAAGGGAAGCTGCTGAAGTTAGGGACCGAGTCCAAGGACCTGTGGGTTAGCCGGATCGCTTAATAATAATTAAACGAAATAAGGTAACGACCAGGGAGAAAAAAAAGTTTTTATTTAGTTGAATCGACCGTTTAGTCACCATATTTGGGACTTCCTCGGGTAATGCTCATTTTTTAAGGAAAATTGAAAAATTTAAAAATAGGCTGCTTACAAGAGCAGTTTCAACCGAAACGTCTGTATCTGCTCGTTAATTAATTTCATTCCAATATTGTGAAAAACATACCTTAAGTAACACTAACAATATTTTTAGGTTTCTAAACAGGTTACAGTGGTTTATGTTAATACTTATATGTATTGTAATCAATTTGTGTCGTTCTGACGTAGCTGTTGACCTGATCTTTTGAATGACTTTTAGGGGGGGGGGAGGGGGAGGAGGGGGAGCGCGATTGTTCTCGACGTCACCGTATGACGTCATCCTCCAAACCGAGATCTCGTTTCCAGCACCTGTCACGATCCACTCTACTGTCATCAGCCAATACGAGCGAAAAATTCCTAAAATCGATACTGTGGCAAACGAATAGTTGAGAGAGTTACGGGAACCATTACAAATTTACTACCTGAACGTAATTGTAACGTGCGAAATCTCTGTGGGTAAATATTTAGTAATAGTCGAGTCACGTGATTTATAAAAATGTTATTAAAAACGAAAATACTAAGAAATTAAATATATATTTATTGTTACAAAAAATTTCCAAAATTGGGATTGATAGACGAGTAGTTTTATGGATTAGAGAATTTTTAACGAGACCGACAGCAAATGGTTAAAGTAGGGAACGAATTATCCTCAGTTGCGAAAGCTAAATCGGGTGTGCCGCAGGGTTCCGTTATTGGTCCCTTATTATTTCTAGTCTACGTAAATGACTTAGCTTCAGGCATTAATTCTCAGGTGCGTCTTTTTGCTGACGACTGCGTAATATATCGGAAAATAAAAACTGTGATCGACGAAGAACTTCTACAAAAATATTTAGACACAATAACAGATTGGGGCACTTGTTAATAAAATGAAAATAAATTGTAACAAGAGCAAGGCAATATAAGCTTTTGTAGGCGTCGCGTAGAAATAGTACTTAATTATAAGCTCAGTGGTAATGAAATAGTACAAGAAAGTAACTGTAAGTATTTGGGTATATACTTGAGCAGTAATACGGGCTGGGAATATCAAATAGACCATGTGACTAGGAAAGCATGGAAGGCAGGCACTTCATTTCGTCAGGTGGATTTAAAAAAAAGCAAACTGTGAAACACGGGAACTTGCATACAAATCTCTCGTGCGTCCAGTACTGGAATACGGCTGTATTTGTTGGGATCAGGTCGAGGCACTGGAAAGGGTGCAGAGGAAACGAGAAGGTTCGTCAATTAGGGTGGGATATGTTAGAAATACGACGACAAAATTTACGTCTCGGGGCTCTTTTTAAAGCGTACGCAGGCTGGCCAACAACCCTGGGAAGATATTGCATCAAAGTTTTTAGAAGTAAATTATTTCAGTAGAGGAGGAGATCATCATCATTGGGAAATTAGGCGGCAGTGTAGCTTTAAAACTGACGTTGGGAAATTTTCATTTTTAAATCTGACTGTAAGGGATTGAAACAATTTACCTGCAGAAGTTTTCGAAACATTCCCTGCCAATAGTAACGTGTTTCAGGGAAGAATTAGGAAGTGTAGTGAAGTGCGACGAAACAATATATGAATAATGGGTACTTTTTTATCTTTTTTGTTAGAATTTAATTTAATTTATATTATATTAGTGTAATTATTATCTATAACATATTTTATTTTTAAGTTTATTTTTCGTAACTGCCACCGAGTGCTACTCAATTGCAGTATTAATAAATTCAATTCAATTCAAATAATGAAAAAACGCAGTTTTTGGTTATATCGTGGCATTGTGAGGCGCAGTTCGGCCTACAACGAAAGAAGTTTTGCGAGGCCGACAACAATGTCAAATTGGTTGAAAGCCCCGATGTGGATCCCCGCGGGAAACTCCCTAGGGGCGTGTGTAAAAAAATGGTGGTGTGTGAAAAAGACCGATGGCGGGGAACCCCTGAATTTTGTAAGAAAACCGATGGCGGGGAACTCCCGGGTGAGAACTTAAAAGGGGAGCCGATGGGTGGCCTGAGGTCAGATGTTTGCAGAGAAGAGATGAGTTGGGGAGAGAGGACTTCTTTCCCGCTTTTCAGGCCAAGTAAGATTCCACGTCATCAAACACCTGCTCTTCAACCTCATATGTGGCCCTTATGTGTTCCTACACCATTCATCCGATTGCCATGAAGTTTTTCGTGTATTGCAGTGTTTACCCAAGCGAAGATTTTTGTATTGCTTTCTAAGATTTAGGTTCTCCACTTTCCCCCCTTAACAGGTCAATAGCACGTCATCAGTCACCTGTTTTTCATCATCATGTTTGTACCTTCTGGATTCCTGTACCATTCATCCGATTGCCATGAACCTTTTCGCCTAAGACAGTCCCTGACTGTCTTTTTATGATTTAGGTTCTCTCCTTCGCCCCTTACAAGTCAGGTTAGCTTCGTACACTACGTTTCTCTGGCCATTTCAGAAGGAAATTTGTAAATGAAGACAGGAAAACCTAAATTAGCTGTCGATATACCGTAATAATTTTTCCTGTCTAATAATCTGCCTCTTCTAAACAGAATAGGGGGAAAAGCGAAAAATATGGAGGACGTTGACTAAGAGAAGGGATAGATTAATAGGCTACGTTTTAAGACACGAGGGTCTTGTAAAATTAGCATTAGAGGGAAGTGTGTGTGTGGGGGGTAAGAACACAAGAGGAAGGACGGAATACGCCAAGCAATTGCGGTAGTTATAAGGAAATGAAAAGGCTTGCGCAATATAGGTTAGTATTGCATCAGACCAGTCTTACTACTGAATACCACAACAACATAAGGTAAAGGGCTCGCCAATGGGGCCAGCGGAATAATAACACTTATTTCTGACGATATCGAAGAAAACCCCACACAGAATAGGATTTATTTAGAGTAAATTAAACGATTCCGATAAAAAAAATATGCCGAAAAAATTCACCTGCGAATTTGTAACAACACAATCGGGCGCCCGTCGGCCTCACAAGCCACATGGTGGACAGACCAATTTAATGGATGAATAGAAGGGTCTTACGCAATGCCATAATCCAGGAAACTATTAAGAAAAAAAAACAAATAACTGAGGCCACAGGTTTCCAAAAAATTAGTATCGACAGGAAAAGGAAAAAATGGGGAGCAGTTTTACCAATTATGTGAGTGAGCCTGACTACGTCACGAATCCTTGTCACGTGAAAATCAACAACAAGGTATTTGCTGCAGATTAAGAAACCGAGGCAACAACAACTTGGGCATAACCCCTTACGACGTCATAAAGTAGGACGTGAAAAGGGAAAATTTTGAAAGAAAAAATGTGACGGTCTTCGTTGATGGTTCAATAAAGTGTTGAGAAAGAGATTTAAGTAGCTGGGTGATGTGATGGAATTCCCGGGCATCGCCGGGCACCCAGAGATAGTTGTAAAAATAAAAATCAGTATCGACAGGAAAAGGGAAAAAAGGGGGGCAGTTTTACCAATTATTAGAGGTGAGCGAGCCTGACTACGTCACGAATCCTTGTCACGTGAACATCAACAACAAACTACAGTTTCACGGCTGTGTATAGACGGTGACGTGTTAAAAGATGGCGGGAAATCGTAATTACGTCAGAGGTTTAACTCCATTTTTCGCGAAAGTTGGCATCCCTGCCTTATTTTCGTACGTACCCACAGGATCATGGTGAATCAACAAGTAATCCTCTGCTGTCAGCGACGACGGAAGGACAAGTGTCTCTCTCCTCTCCCTCTCTCCCTCTCTCCTCACACATCCAGGACTATCAGAAGCACAGAGGCCAACGAGATTACGACTTTACTACTTGGAAATGCTCCAGAGAGGAAGGAAAAAAAACAAAAATAATATGGATGGAAACGATAAATCAAGATGATTACCGTTACGGTTCCTTTCACGTGACTTTACTTGCCCAGAATATTTCGTGTCCGCCTTTACCTTGTCTAACAAAAAATAAAAATAAAACATCGCCGATGTAATTAATTACTAAACTTGCAAAGTTGGTTCAGTGAAAGAAACAAAGTCTTAGAAAAATTCCCTCTCCTCTGACGCACGAATTACATTAAATTTCTCGGTCTCCTTCCTTCCTGGAATTTATGACACCTTCACCTATTTTAGGAGGTATCTGTTCCGGGGTCAAAGACCTTGGGCATATGGCAAGAGCTGTCCGCTGATCCCATTGGATCAGTCGGCCAACAACTGCCTCCTGAAACTGGTTGAGACACGGAGAAGGGAATGCTGCGTCCCCACAGCAAACTCGTCTCCCGTCATTCACAAGGAAGGGCGTGAGAATAGTACCCAATGCCCCTTGACCTACCTGATGCAGGTTTTCTAGGGTTTTCCCTGCATCTCTTTAGGTGAAACAACGGGTAGGATCCTTAAACCATAGCCCGGGGGCCCTAGTTAACCCTTGAAAGGCTATCTTGCTCTACCTTCCGCATCCCCCCTTTTTCAATTCCCTTCCTATGCTATTAAAGGGGAGTTGCCTGTTTCAGGATCACCCTCATGTAGCCTGTTAACCAAAAAAAATAAAATCCTGGAATTTGTTTGCCAGTGAGTCTCATACTATTTAATTTCCCCCTTTCCCCTCTCACCTCCATCATCCCAAGTCGTCATCGATGCTCTTTTCTACAATTAAATTTCCCAGAATTACTCTACCTAATCGATTTAGACGTATTGGCGACTATAAGGTGCTGCTAATACTCTTAAAGGCCTTGAATGAAGAAATGTATGGTCTGAAAGTAACTGCATACTAGTTGCAATTTGCTTTTAACGAGCAATTTTTAGGAAACAAAGTTAAATACCATACGTAAAGACGTAAACAGATGGAGAAAATGAATAGAGCAAAAATAAATAAAAGTGTATTAGATAAGACGGAAAAAAATACAAAATGAATATTTGACTGGATTGAGGGAACGGAGGGAATAAAGTGAAGAAAAAGAGTATTGTAATAAAATTATGCGTGGGAGAAAAGTAAAATGTTTGTGTATTAATTCTTTAATTTAATGTATTTCAAAGATAAAGTTAGAAAGACAGAAAGAAAGAGAGAAATAAATAAACAGAAAAAGAAAGAGGGAAAGAAAGAAAAAGAGATAGAAAGCGAGGAGTGACAAAGAAAGAAAGAGAGTGAGTGTGAGAAAGAGAGAACGAAAGAAAATGAGAGAAAAAGAGTGAAAGAGAGAGTAGAGAAAAAGAGAAGTAAAGAGAGAAAATGAGAGAGTGAGAGAAAATAAAGTAAGAAAAAGAGAGAGAAATAAAGTGAGAATGGGAAAAAGGGAATGATAAAAAGAGAGAGAAAATAAACCAAGAAATAAAGAGAAAGAAACACAGAAAGAAAGAGAGTGAAAGAAAGAAAAGAAGATAAAAAGAAAGAGAGAAAGAAAAATAGAGAGAGAGAGTAAAATAAGTAAAATACTAAGAGAAGTATGTAAATAATTAAATATTTGAGTTACAAGTGTGTCGGCGATTGGCCACTACCTACTAGACCACAGTTGACTAATATAAAGAGGAAAGAAGAGAACGATATAAGTGAAAGAAAAGCAACGGAAAATATTAAAGAGTGGAAATAAAAAATGTGATTATGTACAAATCGGTCAATTTTCTGAAAGAGTGAAAGAAGTAAAGAGAGCGCCAGGAGAAGACAAAAGTATATTTGAAATAAATGGAAGAAGATAAACTTGGAATTATACACCATATGGAAAAATCGACTTAATTTAAACTAGGAAAAGAAAAACGTAGTAAATAACTGTAATAACAAAGAGTTGTAAGTAAAAGTAGGGCAACCTTAATGGTTAGCTTGTCTTATGAACAGATCAAGTTGTGAATGTGCAGAGAGAAAAGGAAAAAAAGACAAGTAGAAGCAAATAAATGATAATCTTAAGGAACCATCAAAGTAAAACAGATTTACATACAGGATTATTGTAATGCAATTAAAGGGATAAAAACCAAAAATTTTTACTTGAAGGACTTTTTGGTATGTATTCCTTTAATATTAATAATAATATTATTATTATTAAATAAAATTTGAATTAGGACACTGTATTATAAACTGGGAATGGAGGAAGCACATAGGAGAAAAATACGCAGGAAAACTAAAAAATTAGTTCATTAGAACGGAAGAAAAGAAGAACACTATGGGACTTAGATTCCAGGGTGAAGGATTTTGCGTTAAGGTAGTCAAATCAGGACTAAAGAACTATAAATGTTTCTTTCGTATCCTTATACATTTACAGTTTCGGGGCGCTAATTAGTAGTCGACAAAAAATGGAATTAATATAATTTCGTTCAGAGGAGGTAAAAACTTGCAGAAATTTTTTTTATAAATGGAAAGTAAATTTTGTTTATAATTAATTCGCTGATTATTTATTTCGTCATTATATATTGGTATTAAAAACAAAATCTTGTAAGAAACCTGTAATATAAATTAGTTTCGCTTAAGTACTTTGAGAATGTGTCATAATCATGACGTCACATAACACGTCTTCTTGCAAAGAGATAGATAGGTAGAGAGAGAGAGAGAGAGATCGATAGAACGGCAATTGTTGACGTCACGAATAGATTAAAATTGATGCGTCGAAAATTGACCGTCGTCGGAATTTTTCATGACTGTTCGACGTCGAGAATTGTCCTTTTATAAACGTTCCTCCCCCGTTCGTGACGTCACACAAAGAGTACGCCTTTAACCGAAATCGTAAGTAAGGTAACGTGATGACGTCACGACGACGCAATGTTGTATGCAAAGCAACGTCGTCGTGACGTCAGACGTTCATTTTTATTTTTTTTATTATGGATCGTGATGACGTCACGAGGGTTGCTCCGTAAGTCCTCTCTGTTGACTAATATCTACCAGCATGTACCTTGACTCGACAAATCATTACCAATAAATTAACATGCCTCAAACAAAATATTATTCAGTTGCACACAAAATAAACTTCTCTGTAACTCACAACTTTCTCATTTTTATTTCACTACTATCAGCAACAGGCCATGTTATGATTTAATTTTCAGAAAACTTTATATTTAAATTCTCCAAACTTTACTGTGGATTAAGTAACGTAATCTGATCCAAGCTGACTGAGCTTCCTTGATGACCGCGCCACGTCACCGTGGAAGCAATTCGTCTTCGCCCGCATGCACCATTCATTGTCTCCAAATATCGGACATGAGGGTGATTTCTAATTGCAGATTTTTATTGAATGGCAGCCAATTGGGAAAAATGCCAACGACCTCCCACATCCAACACTCCAAGACAATTAAGTCGAACTGCTTCAATACTCGGATAATTCAGTCATTGACAAAATTTAGAAGACAGGTGCTGACTGGTTGTAGTGAATTAAGGTGATGATTGCCCTTTCATTTAATAAACAGCGATACTCTGGTTGCGAAATTACACATTGGCGTCAATCAGGCGCCAATTTTGGCGGAGAGGAGAAACTCTGTGTGCGTCAAATACTGATTTTCGTGGATTAAGGGACGTTCACCTGTCCAGGGCATTCAACCCTCGGGCATTTCGAAGGTCTCGTCTCCCGCCACGAAATATGAATAAAACCGCTGATTGGGTGAACCACCGTCCACTCTCATGGTGGGGGTATGTGGCTAGTTGGACTATGAGTAGACGTGATGGAAAATTCGTCACTTGGGAAAGGAACTTTGGAAAAAGGAGGATGTTAGAGGAGGAGATGAGAGAGAGTGAATCGTAGTCTGGCATGGAAGTACGAGTTAGAATATGGAGAGGAGACGACGTGTCGAGAATTGGTCAGTGTGGAGAGGCATCTTGAAATAAGGAGGAAGTCAGAGGAGGTGAGACCCTACAAGTGAGTCTGGCCGTAGTAACAGAGAGACGACAGCTAGTAATATTGTCGGAGTAAGAGAAGGAAAGAAGGCTGACGGAAAAGTGCAACAAGGTGGATTCACCTGAATTGTTGGAAGGAAAGGCCAGTTACTATGACGCGAACTCAAGGAGCCAGCCTCAGGTAACCGAGCCAGAGCCAACAAAGGAAGCAGCCGCCTCAGTAACACGGAAAAACGGAAACTAGGTGGGTGAGAGCCAATTAAAGCATCAAAACGCGTAATGATTGTCTTTCTGCTCCGCCAACACACTCTCCGCATTCGTGACCCTGTCTCTTTGCTGAGCTAGTTGTGGCATATTAATAGACCACAAATTTGTATTTTCATACATATTTGTTTTAATAAATTAATTTCTTTTACTATTAACTTAATAATTATCCTTATTTATTGAAAAATTAACTTTTCTCCGTTTTCCCACTATTCTATACTAAACAATTTCCAATGAGACTGTAATTTTAAATACTTAGGTATGGACGCTCGATCACATCACCAATTAAACGCCCCCCAAATTGACGAAACACGGTATATTCGGTCAAAATCCCTTCCTCTCGACGACTGCTTGAAAACAAAAACAAAAAACAGATTTCGTCATTCATCTCACCCTTTCTCCCAACCCCAAGATGGTCGGGGGAGGAGGAGTGGAGGAATCATTACATAACTCGTCTAGGTTTCTCACGGGAAGATCAAGTTTTGTGACCAAGTGACAGGAAACTTTAAAGTCTATACCGCTTCGGAAAGGAATCTTCCCCTTTTTCCTTATTTTCGGCTCTGAATTACCATAATTTACCAATTAGAATTATTTTTCTTTAGAATTCCCAAACACCAATATGGATGAATTTTCTTCTTCTTCCAATGGCTCAACAGCCCTCCTGAGGGCCTAGGCCTACCGAGGCGGCTGCGGACCGTCGTCATCATCTGGCGTGACACATTCCGAATTTGGGGAGTTACGGGGGTCAGTGTATCAGTTCCCTATCAGCCTCAATCCCGGTCCTCGTCGCGACCATGACGACGACACAAACATCCATCCAAGCCCCTGTCAGGATTCGAACCCGGGACCCCTGAGTCACTACACCACAGGAGGTCGGCGTATATACCTACACGAGATTAAATAAGTTTCACAGGTTTCTTAACCTGAGCGTTCGTTCAGCGTCCGGATCATTTTTAAAGTTGAGTATTTCGCGCCGGTGAAATAATTTTGACAACAAAATACAGAAGAATTTTACACTCACTCACACACACACAAATAATTTTCAACTGTCACGTTTCCAAAGCCACCAAATAGTTTGATATCGGATTAAATTTCCAAACTCAAGACTAATCCCTGGCTCATCCGTCGCGAGGAGGATGAACCTACCACAAACTCTTGACCTACCCCCGCACCGTGAGGTTACCAGTGGTAGCAGTCAGCCCTGACCACCGCCGCGAGTCTTCCCTTATTCCTGCAACACGTGTTGGGGGGTGGTGGTGGTGGGGGGGAGGGCGCCGCCCGGGTGCCGATGACGTCACCAACCTACCTTTTGGTCAGTGTCCTCCTCCTCCGGGTGCTGTGGGTCCCGCCGTCGCACTGTGATCGCACGGTGGTGGAGGTCCTCCCCTCCTCCTCTCCCCCTCCCCTCCTCCCCCCGGTCCTCCTCCTCCTCCTACACAACGGCTAATGGGCGCTTCCTGCCTCCACAAGTGGCAACGTCGCAATTTCGTCCAAGCGGACAACGCATCTCTCTGTCAGTCTTCTTAAAGAAAAAAAAACCCTTCTGTTATATGATCCACGTGGAACGCTTACACGACGCATCATCTTCATCTGTCATCTTCCGCGACCTTCGCAATTTCCCAAAATAAAAATTTGAAATGAATGACGTCGTCGAGGTCTTCCCTTGTGTGTGTGATCTTTGGATCCCCCTGATAAATATATATATATAGCGGCGTGACGTCACCACGATTGGAGACTGGAAATGGGAGACTATAAAAATGCCCAAATTTAGAAAGTTTCGAATGTTTTTTTTCTAATAACTGGTCAATGTGCCATGACCAATAACTTGGGAAAGGCTCCTTGTGCTTCAAAATACCTCCACTAGATGTAACAGTGTGTAAGTTCCTTTGGTCATAACATGAGAAATGCTGAATGTGCCGCGCGTGTTTAGCGTCTTTATGATGGAAAGTAAAGGCGAGATTGAAAACCTAAAGAAGAATAGTGAGCTTGTCACGTGTTCACCTGAGGTCCGCAGAGAGCCGCGAACAAGAAAGGGTAGAGATCCTTTGTCAATGTTATGTTGAACAGACAGAGAGTCTGGACCTGAAGTTGACAAGGAACGAGAAATGACGGTGAGGTATCCGGCTTATCTCCAAAGGTTGAGGATAGGTTGATAGTGTGGATGGATTCGTCTAGATTTGGTCTAGGTAAAACTCGAGAGGTCGCAGTAATTACCAGTCAAAAGATGCGTAGTTTAGATAGTTGTATAATTAGTCAATATCATACACTGTAAGGAGAGGGGGAAAAGGAATGGAAGATTAGGCCTCGGGTACGATAAAAGCGGCAAGCGGCAGGGAGCAGGTAGTTAGAGCTCCCTTTAATGTTCTATTGCAATTCAATGGGCTACGATAAGAGTAAGCGGTAGAGCGGTTCAACTCCCGCCGCTCAGCTTGCCGCTCACCCCCGGACATTAATTTTTTGCCCCTGCTGAGCGGCAGGGACTATAAAAAAACTCTCGAGCCCAACTGAATGCACAAAAAAGCAGGACGAGGCCACTGTAATTTCCGTTAGTAAAAAAAACATTTAATTTGTTTATTAAATGTTAAAAAAGGAAAGTAAGAAAATTAGTTTACTTTTTATATAAAAATGTTACATTAACATTGAGCAATCCCTGCTTTAAAATCATCACTTTTTTTTCTATATTTTCGATGCCCGCCATATTGGGTCCTCACATTTTGTGTATAACTCAGTTTCAATTCTTCGTATAAATTTGTGGAATATCGTCCCAATTTTCTTTTTTTGTAATTCTGGGACCACAGTGTGTCACGTGGTCGTAATTGTAAAGGGGTGTATATCGGACAAACAAAATCAGCTTTAAAAATTCCCCCAAAAGAACATCAAAACAACACCAAATTCGACATTCGAAATAACACGAAATTAATATTAATAAACGGTAATAGGACGAAAAAAATAAATTTAATACATTGTATGACTTATTTATGTGTTTCCTGAATAAATAACTTTTTAAATATACATAATGTGAATTAATTTTTAGACTTATGATGTATCAATGCTTCTACAGTACTTAATTTCTTAATTTCACCCCACGATTTTTATTAGATTCGTATACGCATAAATCCTTAATTATCACGTTAATATATATGTTTATATATATTTAAATATTCCAATTATTTAGAATGAATATTAACCCCGTTAGTAAGGGATGAATAGCCTCGGCAGCCGTCACGTTACACGGGGAACAATTGGAGAAGGAAATTAATAAATAATAAAAATAAACTTAATAACCGTTTTGTAATGAGATTACGGCTAGCTGATTACATGACTTCTACACTGTGCAATAAAAAAAACGGAGCCATAAATGCGTAAATAGTAAGGAATATGAATAATAACAGATATAATTGAGAAGAAAATATAAAAAATATAAATGTTAAAAATTGTATAACATTCAAAGGGAATTGAAAAAACAACACCGTAGAAAAATATATATGACGAACAAATACGGAATTTTAATGTATATATATTTACGAGGAAAAAGTAACTGAATGTCGTGAAATTTGAAAGGAGGCTGTAATTAATAAAAACTCTTTATATAATAATAAATTCGTATTCGAGTCGTCATGAAACGGAAAAGCAAAAAAATTATGGTACAGAAGAGGATTTTTATTTTTTGTCTTTTCCTATTCAGGGAATGTTTTCAGTGAAGTCGCATATTACGACTGCGAGATTCATCTCTCTCTCTCTCTCTCTCTCTCTCTCTCTCTCTCTCTCTCTCTGCGTCTCCCTTCATTCCCTAATTATCCTATGTTATAGAGAGTTTTATTTAATGTCGTTTAAGTCGTATAACGATCATACTCGCAATCGGTATCCTTATTGAACAGAGGAAATCAATTTGATCTCTTAATGGGATTGCGGCGTCCCTCAAGGTAACATTTCAGGTCTTAGAAAAATTCCTTGGAAATTACGTTTCGACGCGTTTCTTTAAATACATCCACACCTCTATCTTTATACACTGAAACAATAATATAATAATACAACATTAAAACCTCCCACTAGTAGCAATTTATAAGATTCTCCAAACCAAAAAGAAAAAGAAAACTGCTCGTTGCTCTTCGAAACGTTTCCTCTCTCTCTCTCGCTTATTTCTTTTAACTACGGTAAAACGAAGATGGAGGAAGGGGCGAGGAAAGTGAGTGAGAAATAAAAGGGACGACGATAAGAAACATAATTGCGTTGGTTTCGTCCTCGGACTCTATACATTTATTTTATCTCTCTGTTCTTCCGTTCCCCCCCGTTACTAAATCCAGTTTGTAGTGTAATTTAAAGGAAAAAGAAGAAGAAATCTGGAAGAACTCGTCAGCCTGTCCGTTCAGGGGGGTGGGGGGTGGGAATAAATCGAATGTATTCCATTTTGTATCCCTTTGCCGGTAGAAAATAACCAAAAGGACAAGTAAAAGTTTTAGAAGACATGTAACAAGTAATCGTAAAGACATTAATTTCTAAATGTACATAATTGAGGAAGTTGCATTAATCAGGGACCTAAATCTCTGATAAGTAATTAAATGAAAAAAATATATATAATTAAGGAGATACATGATTAAGATTACATAAAGACGTCATTAATATGTTATTAAATTGATTGATTATTATTACTATTAAGGATTTATGACATCGAGAAAGAAGAGTTTATCCATGATCTTTACAAAAGTCAGTCAGCGGAAATTAGAATTGAAAATCAAGGAAAGAAAGCAGAAATCAGGAAATGAGTAAGACAAGGATGCAGTCTGTCGCTCTTGCTTCTTAGCATATATATATAGAACAGGCAATGAAGTAGGTTGAAAAGGGATATGGAAAGGAATCATATTACAAGGAGAATAAATAAAACTCCTAAAATTAGTCAATGATATTGTGGTATTAGGGGAGTTAGAAGAAGACTTGGAAACCATAATTAATGGCATGAACGTAGTCCTGGAGAAAGAGTACAATATGAGGAATAATACAGAACAAAGGTGAGGCAGTGTAATATGGGAAACAGTGGAATAACATAGGCTGTTAGATTGGGAAGGGATGTTTTGAAGATAATTAAGATGGAATACACTAAGAAAATTATGGATGGGGCTAGGTATGGTAGTTATGTGGAAATGAAAAGGCTTGAGCAGGATAGGGTTTACATGGAGGGTTTCAGCAGACAAGTTTTATGACTGAACACCACAACGACAACGAATAAATTGATGAAAAAATATTACGTAAGCAAGGCTATATATAATTTAAAAAATCCGTATGTATTTTTTTAATTTTAAAAATATATGGAATCAGATGTAACTAAATACGTAATGCAAAATATAATTATAAAATGTGTAATAAAAATATATGAATCAAGTAATACTTAATCAGAAATCGCTTGATGGTAAAATAGAAAAAAAAATATTACATAAACCAGACAGTATGGATCCTTAACAAAATGTTTAATAAATGAAACATATAAGCTAGGAAGTACATTTGAAATCAAAGGGACGAAATTGCAAAACAAATAATACACAATTAGGTATAAATATTTAATTGATGAATGTAAATGGAGAAAAAAATAGGTCAACCAAAAAATTTTTAATAAAAGTGAACGACATAATTATAGAAAAATCAATAATTATTATTTTTTAAAGCGCGAGTGAAATAAGGAAACCACTGAATAAGGCGTAAGTAAAATACCCCAAAATGTGACACGATGAAAGGAAATATATACTTAACGGCAGTGATATATTTCTGTAACAACTAGGGAAAGGGAAAAAGTGGTTATGGAATAAAATCCTTAAAGCGGTACTAAACAGTTTTGTACGAAATTAAAAAAATAAGCATCTAAATATAAGCCGTAAAATAATTTAGAAAATTGCAAAAATGGATTACATAATCTGAAGGTCACTGAACTAAATTTCATAAGGACTAAACAGTTTTGTACGAAATAAAAATAAGCATCTAAATATAAGCCGTAAAATAATTTAGAAAATTGCAAAATGGATTACATAATCTGAAGGTCACTGAACTAAATTTCATAATAAGGACCGAATTAGTGTCTTTGCCTTTTAAATATGATCCCTGAATCCAGAAGGACTCGGGGTACCTTTTTTTTGTGTTTTCATAGAGTTCCTTGTGGAAACGTGGTGCTGGACCGCGGTAGAAGTAGTTTGCGGTAGAGTTGTTAGAAGCCGCCATTTTGACGACTGCGCGTTTCTGACATGGAAGTTAGTTTGTTGCTCGTTCGTCTAGCGACTGGCAGCGTGTTTCGTTACTTTTCCTCCCCCGTGAAAGGCAGTAGTTTACCTGGACCCTTATAATAAACTTCAAATTGGATTTATAGACTAGTACTCACACTACCCCCACCACCACCATCACCACCCACCCTTAGACTCGACACTTAATTGAGTTTTGGGCTCTCTTCTCTTCTCTCGCTGGTGAAATATAGGCGAGCGCTAAAAGTCTTCACAGAGGGCGAAGAGGCGTGGGGTGGAAAATATTCAACGGGCAGGGGTGACCTTTAGGGTGAAACTCCACACAAAGGGGTAAGAGATCACAGGTACGGCAATGAGGCGATTCACCTCGATAGATCGATCGATACATAAAGATTGAATATTTTCAACGCGCTGAAGCTTCGCAGGGGAATTTACTGGGCTACCATTTTTAATTAAATTTACTCGTCTGGCGTCCTAAAAAAGTTCATTGTATTTATTTCTTTTTAAGATTGAAACGTTAAATGTAAATTCTTTTATCAAAATCTGAGCTTCATTTCTATGTATTAATTAAAAATCCGTGCGGGGGTTTTGGTGAATTATTTTCTGAGTATTCTGGTACATTTTTTTTGGGGGGGGGGGGTTAACAGGCTACATGAGGGTGATCCTGAAACAGGCAACTCCCCTTTAATAGCATAGGAAGGGAATTGAAAAGGGGGGATGCGGAAGGTAGAGCAAGGTAGCCAAGGGTTAACTAGGGCCCCCGGGCTATGGTTTAAGGATCCTACCCTCGCGGTGTTTCACCTAAAGAGATGCAGGGAAAACCCTAGAAAACCTGCATCAGGTATGTCGGGCATTGTGAAATTTTCTCACGCCCTTCCGAATGACGGGAGACGAGTCTGCTGTGGGGACGCAGCATTCCCTTCTCCGTGTCTCCACCAGTTTCAGGAGGCAGTTGGCCGACTGATCCAATGGGATCAGCGGACAGCTCTTGCCATATGCCCAAGGTCTTCGACCCCAGTACATATACCTCCTAAAATAGGTGAAGGTGTCTCGGCATATGAGAACTTTCATAAAAAATACCCAGAGAGAGTGCAGGAGGCATCCCCGACATGATCAGGTGAGCCCCGCAGTCACTCTGGGCTGAAGCCCCCGATTCTGGTACATTTTTTTGGTTAACAGGCTACATGAGGGTGATCCTGAAACAGGCAACTCCCCTTTAATAGCATAGGAAGGGAATTGAAAAGGGGGGATACGGAATGTAGAGCAAGGTAGCCAAGATCAGAAATCAAGAAGGGAGTAAGACAAGGATATAGTCTGTCCTCCATGATCTTTAAGTTATACATAGAAAAGGTGTTGAAGATAGTTAAAAGTGAATATGTAAATGAAATCAAACTTCTAGGAGAAGAAATAAAAAACCCTAACGTTTGCTGATGATATTGTAGCGTTAGGGGAGTCAGAAGAAGACTTGTACAACATTATAAATGACACGAACGTAGTCCTGGAGGAAGAGTAGAACATGATTAATATAGGGTAATCAGAGGTGATGGACTGTAGTACGGGAAACAGCGGAATAACAAATATGTTTTAGATTGAGGATGAATATTTCGATGGACGTTAAGGAATTATGCTACTTGGGAAGAGTAGGATAGCACAGACCAAAATGAGGATTTACTTACGGTTAAAGAATATTAGGAAAAAATTACTAAAATTGTTGGTATGGATTTTTGGGGCTATATGGGTGTTACAGACTAGAAGAGAATAGAAGCTTCCGAATTGATTATAAGAACAGAATAAAAGAAGATTTAATTAACTACCAGAAACCTTTAATTTTGTAAGTGGCGTGAAAAAAAAGGCACTGTATAAAAAAAACCGTGAAAACACGACACACAACTCTGGGAATCACAAACGGCGGAAATGTCACTTCCTGGTGCTGCATAACGAGGAATCTGACCTTCATTAGTGACCTCATGACACAAATGAACTAAAAAGAAGTGAAAAGTGTATATAGAAAGTGTTAAAAGTTATTTAATTCCCTTCCTATGCTATTAAAGGGGAGTTTTACCCTCGTGTAGCCTGTTCCAGCCACCCCTAAAGGAATCGGCGATATGTTGCCACTGTAAGAGTTTACTTATCTGACGTCACGAAATTTCTCTGTCCTCCCAGAGCTGAACGAAATTCAATGTAAGAAACGACCTGTATTGATAAAACAGAACAGTATTCAAGGTCGAGGAACAGCGAAGTCGCCACGAAATCACGGAATCAGGCTGATTTAATCAGTTTGTGATAAATTAAAACAAGAAAGTTACATTTTCTAAAAGAAAAAAGGGGGAAATCGACGAAGGAAATATTCCATAAAGACTGGAGAATTAATTGGCGCGTGCGTACAACTAGTAAAGAACTTCTGCAGTGAGAAGGGGGAGAGGAAGAAAACCACCCTCCACATAATTACGAAAGCCAGGCATTGCAGGTCAAGTGATCAGATAATAATAGATCCCTGATATTTAGACCTGACTCAGTGTGGAAGTTACTTCGCGAAAAATAATACAGTGCACTAGAATAATAATTAGCATATTTTCCGGTTGGACAGTGAATTTATTTACCGAGAAACATTTCGTAGGGCTTTATTTATTTATTATTTTTCACAAATTAATCTCGTTGTTATTTAATTACAACTAAACAAGTATTCCCGGATTAATAATTTTCATTGACCGAGAGGATAGACCCTTGTGCGACACCTGATTTTGCCTTAGACGAATCTGATATAGCAGGAAAGTGGTATACCACACACACACACGCAAAAAATTGGCATGACAGACATAACGCGCAGTAATATTCCACTTTTTCGTGGACAAAGCGGACGACTGTGGAGACACCTACAATATGTGTGAAAGAAGATCTTTCTAGAGTAGGTTTCTCACGAGGAAGAAAATTGGAAGCGTCATAAGCCGGATTTTATGAGATTGACGTTTATAGATTTTTTTATCTAATAAATTTTTTTGGGGTGAGGTCAGGCGGAAGCGACGAGCATCTGGATCACAGGTTGTTCAGGACTGGTTAGTGTGGAGGATTGCATCAGACCAGTCTGTGGTGATTCATGACCCTTACGTTCATCGGGTAAAGCAAAAATAATTTAGTTTTTGTTATTTGCGTACAGCAGGACGGAAAACGAGAATGGTTTGGTGGTGAGGCCGAGTAGGCGGGAAACGTCACCGTCTACAACATTGTTGATTGCCTGGAGTGGATTGTAGATTCAACAGTTGGTCCGGGGAGCTCTCCTGAGAAGGTCGGGGCGAGAGAGAGAGAGAGAGCAGTGGAGGAAACAATATGCAGAAAAGTTAATTTCGCCATTGTTCGAGAAAGAAGATTTTGTTTTGTAGTAAGGAAAACAAAAAGAGGACATTTTGATAGAGATTTAAGCTGAAGAAGAGGCGCTAGAGGATCTAGACGTGTTTCAGCGAAGGAACATCCTGCACGGCAAACCAGGAACGATGACGTCACCAGGCCATTGTTAACATCTGGTAACGGCATTTTAACCCGGTTTTCCACTTAAACCATTCTCGTTGATTCGCGATTTTTAATACAATTATATCGTTGTTCGTCACCCGCGGCGTTCCCGGGAGCAGCCGCCATTTTAGAAGCTGCGTAGATTATTCTTTTTGCTTTACCGACCGACTGAGCCAATTTGATTAAATTTTACTCGTAAATTTATATTTTCACTAAAAATTTAATTTGAGTTAGATTTCTTCTGGAAATTTGATAACGTAATATTATAATTAAATGGAATATATTCAAATTAAATACATTTTTATTATTATTTAACAATTTGATTGTACAAAAAATATTTTTGTTGGTGTAAGCAAACGAACGCCTTAAGTCTTAGGACTGAATACAATAACAACAAGGAGTGATATAGCAACAGACATTTATCACATTTTTTTTTATTTTACATAAGATAACGGCTGAGCAGTATATTCTCTCTTTGTTTCTGCTCCTCTGGTTTTGCGAAGCGTAGCATCTCTGATTTATGTGTGACGCAGTGGAGCCGCAGGTGTAGATACGGGAGGCCGCGCCACTGCTGCCAACATATACACGAGTCTTGGCTCCTCAGCGTTCCTTTTTACGGCCACGTCCGACGACGCGAAAACGGTCGACTCTCTGGAATAGGGGGAGAAGGAGGGATGAAAGGAAGAGGATTTCCTGGAGCGAGCTCGAACGCTGAACAAATGATTGGATGGATGTACGGGCGGACGAGGCTGTAAAGCGCAACTAGGCGTGTAACGCTTCCGAGGATCGTAATTGGTTGGTGCGAGGGTGGGCGACGTCTACTACGTCACGTGACTCATGTGTGTGTGTGTGCGTGCGTGCCCGTGTGTTGTGAGCTTACCATCCATTAACGCGACCATGCAGCTGATTACACCATCAACGACCACCACCACCAGCTGCAGCCAAGACTAACAACCCCCTCCTCCCCCTCCCTTTCCCGCTCCCCCACCCTCCTGACCTCCCCAGACCTTTAACAACGCTGACACCACGCACCTAGGTCATTATAAGCTACAGTTGCGATCGGAAACAAGGCCTCATTAAGCACAGTTAATCAGTCTCTCACTCCACGAGGTCGGGCTCCAGCGGCATCTATTGATAGACAACATTTCTCAATTCATTTTAATTCTTTGCCATAACCAAAGACTCAGTTGATCTCTTTTCCTAATACGTAAATGGTGTTAATACCTCCTTTGATTAAAAATAAAATTGAAACGTCTTTTTTACATTATATCGCAGTGGGACACTCTCCCTAATTTTTTTCTAATTTTTTTGTAATGTTAAAGAATATAAAAACTCAGCAAGAACATGCTAACTGGTGACAGCCAGGTAAGAAGGAGTTTTTTCCGACGCCAGGCTGGCGGTCGGGAGACATGCTAGATTTTTTTTGCTGAAGGCACATTCACCCATTAAAATTGAAGAAGGATAGATACTGTTTCCTGTGTCATGGAAAATTCCCCACGAGGATTGGCGGAACAAACATCACGTGGGACAGCGTTTTCCCTCGGAGAGTTGAGCTGGGAGGCGAGGAGCCGAAGAATATTCATTTTGGTGCAAGACGTCGAGAAGGCGAGGAGGCAGAGCAGGAGAGCGGTTCTAGACGTTAAGAGGGTGAGGAGGTAGAGATGGAGAGTTGATGAGGACGTGGAAGGGAGGAGGAGGAAGCTAGAGACTCGAACGGATTTGAAATGGAGGAGTAAGGCTGGAGTGTTCAACAAGAGTTGAAAGGTAGGTCTGAATTGTTGCTCTTTAGTGAGAAGGAATTGAGAACAAGGTAGGCTAGAGGGTGGAAAGAGGAAAAACTGAGTTTTCCTCAATCACCGGTTCAACTCAGTTTCTGCCGGCAGAGAGAAAATCTACATTTAAACCCGAAGGAAGTTTCGGTCGCACAGTAGCTGGATCAACATATAAACAGGTTCGTCAAGTAAACGAAATAACTTCTGCACGTGGTCACCCCAATGACCTTGAAGTCTAGAAATCGTCACCTTGAATTTATTTATTTATTTGTTATAGCGCGCAAAACCCCTTTAAGTGACTGAATTTTTTTTCATAAATAAAATTATCACATTATATCCTAAAGCAAGTAATTTCAGTATGTTATTTAAATAGTTACCCCATATCATTTATAACACATATATTTAGCAAGAGCCTCTGCTCCCATGTCGCGTAGGCTTGACGATGTTTTTATTAGAAACGTTTGACGTTCACCGTTTTTCAGATACCAACTGTCCCAATTCCCAGCCCAGGATACTGGCAGGATCAGGCTTGCGAGCCCCGGGGATAAGCTGCGGTTACAGAATTCCTAAACCCGTGACGTCAGAAGATGGGTTCACCTCCACTTATAATTTTATCGTTTAAAATAAATAAAAAAATGACGGCCAATGAGTCAGCATATAAATTTGTTACCGTTTAATTAACATAAATACGACGTTTCGTCTCCCTTTTGAGACTTCCCCGGGCATAAAATTTAGCATTTCATGCCATTTACTTCTTG
This sequence comes from Eucriotettix oculatus, assembly GCA_034510155.1. Lineage (NCBI taxonomy): Eukaryota > Metazoa > Arthropoda > Insecta > Orthoptera > Tetrigidae > Eucriotettix > Eucriotettix oculatus. Next base: position 11,830,616 of record CM067376.1, read on the forward strand.
ACTCCTTGAGCTGAAAAAGATTATTAAATGTGTTGAAGTATATACAATAGTTTGGTGTCGCGGATCATCTCCTGTCACGATTACGGTCGAAATTGATTGTCGGTTTTTTTCTCGTTAAGTATGAAATTTTCACAGCGAATGTATATGTTGCTTTTTTGTGGGCGTGTCACAAGCGCTTGCTTCCACGTACGTTTCGTGTGTGTGTGTAAATAAAAGAAAACTAACTCGACAGTTTGATAACATGTGATAAAGAAATATTGTGGCGTTAATAAATTACGCACACTCATGAAAAGAGATCTCTGACACACACACACAGAGATTGAGAAAGAAAAAGAGAGGGTGAGGGGAGAGAGAGAGTGAGGGTGAGAGATTGAGAGGGTGAGGGGAGAGGGAGAGAGATAGAGAGAGGGTGAGGGGAGAGAGATGAGAGAGGGAGGGTGAGGGGAGAGAGAGAGGTGAGGGAGAGAGAAGATAGAGGGAGAGGGTGAGGGTGAGGGGAGAATGAGATGGAGGGAGAGGGGAGAGAGATTGAGAGAGGGGAGGGTGAGGGGAGAGGTGAGAGAGAGGGAGAGAGAGGTGAGGGAGATAAAGAGAGGGCGAGGGTGAGGGGAGAGAGAGAGAGAGTGAGGGAAGATAGAAATAGAGGGAGAGGGGGAGAGAGATAAAGAGAGGGCGAGGGTGAGGAGATTGAGAGAGAGAGGGTGAGGTGAGAGAAATTGAGAGAGAGAGAGGGTGAGGGGAGAGAGATTGAGGAGAGGAAGGGTGAGAGGGAGGGGTAGAGAGATTGAGAGAGAGGGGGAGATAGGGGAGGGAGAGAGGGGGAGAAAGAGAAGGATTAACTTCACAACAAGCGTCCCCACTCTCTTGTGCAGAGTCAATAATGCTAATGTGAATGAGTAAAATTACAATGCAGCAGATAATCTTAACACATTCCCGTTTAATTATTTACATTTGCATTTCACGATACGTGTAACGTCCATGTGTAAATTCTTTCCACCTGAGAAGCATCAAAAACGGCGACACAAGCCTTCGATTCTCCCTCCGTAAAAATACTTTGCGTGACGTCACTCTCACGTGATACTTGAGATGATTGAATTAACTCCAAACGTTTCCCTTTCTGCTGAAGTTCAGACGGTAATAGCAGAGGAGGGACGGACGAGGCTCAGGCGGAATATATGATGAGGAAAATTATGTAAATGTGTAAAAAAAGGAAATGGGCGGTATAAGTTTGAACGAAACGAAAACTCAAAATACTGTAATTAAAGTTGGTAATAAATGTTATTTAACTACAGAGAGTACACTTGAAGGCACTGACACGGTTATGACGTCACGCAAAGTAGTTCGGTAGGAGGAGACAAGCCCAGAGATATACCGCCGTGTTATATATACTACATTTTCCTTTTTTTCAACAGTGTGCAGATACTTCACTTTGGAACAAAATTAATTTTTCCCTAAGATTCCCATCTCTCTCAACTGCTGGGACCTGTATCCCCTTGGATCAGCAGAGTTCACTGGGGAGTAGAGATGCCAAACAGTCGGTTAAATGAGGTTTTTGTTATTTCCTTATGACCTCGAATTACCATAAGATACACTGTTTATATATATGACGTTGCACACGAGTCACACGTCCGCCGTTATATTCCTTCCCACGAACCTCGGATCCTCTAGTCCGTCCCTACCATATTACGGTACGGGTAGCGCTCTAGCGGCCGATCTACCCCGTGACAATATATATCTATCTATCTATATATATATATAAATCTGTGTATATGAATTTAAACTGTATATTATAAATATTAGGTGCTTATATAAAGAAACTGTTGGAACTTGTGGAAATTAATGTAATTATTTTATTGTTGGAATAGTTTGGTGTTGTTTGTTGTGGTATTCAGTCCCGAGACTAGACCAATGCAACCAAAAAACAATCATACTACAAGTAGAAGAAATAAAAAAAAACCTACGCTTTGCCGATGATATTGTGGTTTTAGGGGAATGAGAAGAAGACTTGGAAACCTTAATATATAACGTATCTTGTTGTCTAACGAAAGCCTTTTCATTTCCACAGCATTAGCACATCCCACATTCACCATAATCTGCTAAGCGTAGTACATCCTTGGCCTCAATCTTCTGTTCTTATCCCACACGCTTAACCTCTAATGATAACCTTGCAAGAATCGTAATGTCTGAAAAACCTTCCATTCAATGTTGCTCAAAGTCCTCCATGGTGTTTTTTGCCTTGTCTTATACTGCTTAGAACTTCTTCCTTGTTAGTTATCCTATCCTCCCATGTGATTCTCCCATAGCACCACGTTTCAAAGGCTTTGTGGTCTTTTTTCCCTACTATCAAAATCATATCGTCCACTTTTCGCACCAATCCATAGGGACATAATTAATTTGATGGTGCACTATTATTATACAGAAGTATGTCGGAGATTGAGATAATCGTTGCGTTTATTTTAAACTCATATTTTAAATGGGAGGAGACAAACGATAGAACGAAATGAGTAGGAGAAGTTTACTGATAAATCTCCCGCTCACAGTAATTATCGTTCGTTCAGAGCTTATTACCTTCCGCATCCCCTCCCTTTTCAATTCCCTTCCTAAGCTATTAAAGGGGAGTTTCCTGTTTCAGGATCACCGTCGTGTAGCTCGTTAACTCATATTCTTGATATGTTGTATTCATCATATTTTGTTTGCTTTGCTTTGTTTTATTTTATTTATCATTGTATACACAGTTTTCTATACTCATATGTTGTATCCTCCATATTTTTGTTTCTTATATTTTTTATTCTTAGTGTGTGTGTGTGATATGTAACATATTCTTTGACTTGTCCTATTTTCCCTCAATAGAGGACTAATGGATCCAATAAATCTTATCTTATCGTTAATTTTAGAAGATAGACAAGAATGGAAAAATGGCAACCGGACCAGGGGAATCGAACCCAGGACCTTGCGATCTTATTTTATCTTATCTAACCACCCCCCCTCCAAAAAAAAATAGCAGTCAGCTTCATTAGAGTTGAACATGAGGAAAAGAAAGCAGAAATCGAGAAAGGAGTAAATCAAGGATGGATGCAATCTGTCGCCCTTAGCTCTTTAACTTATAAATAGAACAGGCGATGAAAAAAGGTAAAAATGGAATATGAAAAAAAAACAATCATACTACAAGTAGAAGAAATAAAAAAAAATACCCTACGCTTTGCCGATGATATTGTGGTGTTAGGGGAATGAGAAGAAGACTTGGAAAACCTTAATATGTGGCATGAACGTGCTCCTGTAGTGGATTCTATTATGGGAAAAAAGTGGAATAACAAAGGCTGTTATATTAGGTAGGGATATTTTGAAAGAAGTTAAGGAATTCTGCTACTTGGCCTGCATAATAACTAGGGATGGTAGAAGAAGTATAGTAGACAAAAAAAAGAGGAATTGACTCACTGCTGATATTAGTATAATTATTGGGAAATCATTACCATGGAGTAGTGTGGCGTTATATGGGTGCGTAACGAGAACGGTAGCAGTTACAGAAAGGAAAAGAATAGAAGCCTTAGCTATAGGAGAATGCGATGGGTGGATAGAATCAATAAGGTGGAAGTTCTAAGCAGAATAGGGGAGGACTTTGAAGGGATAGATTATTGGACCATGTTTTGAGACACGAGGGTCTTGTAAAGTTGGCATCAGTGGTACGTTTGTGGGGTAAAGAGGCCTAGGGTGGAATACGATAAGCCTATTTGGGCGGAAACTGGTTGTCAAAAATAAATTTTCCTTTTTTTTATCTAAGGAACTCCGTAAACAGAAAAGATGTAGAGTGTAAAAAATATCTCTTTGTCATATAATTAGTATGCATTACGTACGGAATGTCGTTCGTGTAAATGGGAAATAAAGGAAGTCGAGACAGAAAGAACGTAGAAATGTGACAAATAGACGTTACACGTGTCGCGAAATGCAAATGAAAAATAATTAGACGGGAACGTGTTTAGATTATCTGCTGCATTAATAATTTATTACAAGTTCACATTAGCATTATTGACCCTGCATATATGAAAGTGAGGACGATTGTTTATAATCCTTCTTCCCCCCCTTCCCTTTTCTCTTTATCCTCTCTCTCTTTCTCTCTGCTATGTTCATCTTTTTTAATGCACGTGCGTGTGTCGGATTATTTTTACTACCACCTCATGATATTATTTTACTTTTTATCGTATTTTATCTCAGTAGTTCCATAGTTTTGAGATTATTGTTTTTTTTTCTTCTTCTTTTTACTACCTGAGGCACGAGACACAGGTGAAAACACGCACGCACGCATACTCTGAACGCTTTGAAAAGGAAAACATGTAGGTTAGGATGGAACAACAACGGAAAAACACACGCACGCACGCAAAGGCTCTGCCCACACACACACAAAAAAAAGGTTATAAAGCTTAGTTCTCAAATTTATCGTGTGGCTGTGCTGAGTCTCATTAGCAAAACCCTTCTTCTTTCATAACATTATCGTCAGGTTTGCTCTTTGTGTGAGGGATTAAACCTGGCTCGATTCCCAGAAAATGATGATAATTTTTACATGAAAAAATTATTTTTCCTCTGCTGGAAACATACTTCCGCCCTCTTCTCTATTAAACTTCTCTCCCTTGTCTCTCTTTATCTCCCTGAGAATTCTACAAAAAAAACTGTATTGTCTTCAAGGTATGAATTGGTAATTTTGCTATCCAATAACCTTTCTTTTTAAATCAATATCATTTTTAATAAAATAAGAATGATATTTTTTAGCTTTCATTACAAAAACTTTTTAATTATATACAAATTAAAGAAAGACCGAATTAATTGAAGTATTACAACATTTTCTACAAAATGGTAGGACCAAAGAGTTTACAGACTCCGGAGTCAGAGATTAATATGCTTCGGTTGTTAGGGGCAACGGATAAATAACAGGCTAGTGTATAACGTAATAAAGTTCTAATTGAAATTACGTAAAGTATTATGTATAGAATTATACATTACTAAAGTCAATTTCTTATTATAATTGGTTTCAACAAATCATCAGTTTATACTACATAACTACATAATTATTTTTCCTCTGCTGAAAACTAATTTTGCTACCCAAAAACCTTTGTTTTTAAATCAATATCATTGTTTTAAAAAAAATAAGAATTATATTTTTTAGCTTTCATTAAAAATACTTTTTAATTATATACAAATTAAAGAAAGACCGAATTAATTGAAATATTACAACATTTTCTACGGAATGGTAGGACCAAAGAGTTTACAGACTCTGGAGTCAGAGATTAATATGCTTCGGTTGTTAGGGGCAACGGATAAATAACAGGCTAGTGTATAACGTAATAAGAGGAGTTCTAATTGAAATTACGTAAAGTATATTCGTATTATATATATAATTATACATTACTAAAGTCAATTTCTTATTATAATTGGTTTCAACAAATCATCAGTTTATACTACATAACTACATAATGACTTTTCCTCTGCTGAAAACTAATTTTGCTACCCAAAAACCTTTGTTTTTAAATCAATATCATTTTTTAAAAAATAAGAATTATATTTTTTAGCTTTCATTAAAAATACTTTTTAATTATATACAAATTAAAGAAAGACCGAATCAATTGAAATATTACAACATTTTCTACGGAATGGTAGGACCAAAGAGTTTACAGACTCCGGAGTCAGAGATTAATATGCTTCGGTTGTTAGGGGCAACGGATAAATAACAGGCTAGTGTATAACGTAATAAAGTTCTAATTGAAATTATGTAAAGAATATTCATATTATATATAGAATTATACATTACTAAAGTCAATTTCTTATTATAATTGGTTTCAACAAATCATCAGTTTTTACTACATAACTCCATATTGAGAAATCTAAAATTTTAGATGACTCCGGCATGGGCTGAAACCTCTTTTTTATATAATCCAATGTTGTGTAATTGAAAAAAATAATAATTCAAAACTAAAATATCTAACATTAAGTTTAACAACTGAAAAAAATTTGTCTGCTTAAAATTTAATTACTATTTAGCTAACACAATTAAAATTACGACGTTTCGTCCGTCTTTGTAGACTTTATCAGGTAAATTAAAAGAAAAATAAACAGAAAAGAAACATTACATAATGTGGATAATTTTGTATCGTCCAAAGACCGCAACAGTCGCTGAAAGGAAAGTCAACGTCGCTAAATTATCAGTGGTATTCTCTAATTAAAAAATTACGTGATGATGTCCTGTCAGAGATGGACGAAACGTCGTAATTGTATAGCACTAATTAGGTGTTTTTCTGATGAAAAAAAATTGTACTTCAATTATCAAAATTAATAAAATATAGTTTTAAGAAATGGAGACAAGGTTTGTTTTTTAATTTCTATTATTAATTCTTTGTACCTTTTAAAATCTCATTTTCTAAAATTGTAATTAATAATAAATCAGTGTTTTGTAAATCTAAAGACACTTTGATTACAGTTTTGGACATTTTTTTATTCACTAATTACACTAATAGCCTGTTTTCTTGAGTATCTATAACAGGCCTTATTTTAATTTCTTACAATGTCTGTCTTACAGATTTATTCTATTTTATTTTATAAATAATTATTTTCTTAAACAAGGATTATGGAGAGACTTAATTTCTTTTTGTCACGTAAGTTTATAATTTTCTAAGGGTGGGTGGCGTAAACTACCCCTGAGTCGTTGCGGGGGAAGGTTTGGAGGGGCTATTTTAAGAGTTTTAGTGGCCATGCTATCGCATATATATATAGAAGAGAAAGGGGGGCGGGGATAGTGAGGGAGAATGTGTAACGGCGAGTGTTTCCAACCGCACTATTATCCAACCACCGTAGCCGCAAAATAGAGCGACCACTTGCCGCAACCCTCGCCCCTTCTCCCCCTCCCCCCCTTTCTCCCCCCCTTCACCCGTCCTCTCCGACCAACCTTGATTACTCTCCGCCTAACCGTAGTCCGTAGCATCTCAAATTTATCCCTACCGAACCTCTCATGTTTTTTCATACATCCTTATATTTTATGAAAATACGGTAATTTTTTTTCTGACGTTTCGCTTACATTTATTATACCTGTCCTTTAATTTCAAATACAATTTTTGTTTTCACTTTTATCGCTTTATATTACTTATTCCGGTTTTCTCCGGGTATTTATTAATGTTATCCCGGAAAAATAAAATAATTCATCACCACTTTCTTGGTCTACACGTTTTTCTGGCCTCGAGACCATCAACCCTGTTGACGGTGCACACTCCAGGACCTATACCGATTGAGGGCCAAGCGTGGTGATGATGAAGGTTCCTTAATTGAACCAAAAATTCATCTGGTAGATTAAAGAAGCGCGCTGAATTAAAGAGGACCGTTGGACCTAACCGTGTTGAGGCGAGCATAACGGATGGATAAACAAGTAGAAATTACTCAACCGAGGAGTGGAATATACACCGGGGGGGAGGGTGTAATTAATAGCCCCCGTACAGTAGGGGAGTTATGGATATTACGAAGGTTATAAATATCTATCCTTGGCTCTGTTAATTTTGTGTGAAGGCGAGAATCACTTCCTCGACAACATGGTGCACCAAAAATCTTCCGGAAAGAGTTATGTAAGTACGGCGAGGGGCTGTAGGGGGTCTGTAGAGCCAAGACGGAGTGAAATTACAATAACATCTAAACTTACGTATTTATCTGAGAATTAACTAAATAGAAATTAAAGAAGAAATATTAAACATTTGGCAAGAAAGATGGAATTCATCGAATAAAGGGAGAATTCTACCTAACATAAGAGAAAGATTACAGCTTAGACATCACCTCAACCCAACCAAGGGTCTTATACATTTTCTTACTGGTCATGGTCCATACGGACCAATATCTGGGAAGAATAAATAGCAGACCAGACAATCTATGTGCCTGTGGAGAGAGAGAGAGAGAGAGAGAGAGAGAGAGGAGAGAGAGAGAGAGAGAAGAGAGATTGAGAAGAGAGAGAGAAGAGAGAGATTGAGAAGAGAGAGAGAAGAGAGATTGAGAAGAGAGAGGAGAGAGAGGAGAGAGATTGAGAAGAGAGAGAGAGAAGAGAGATTGAGAAGAGAGAGGAGAGAGAGAAGAGAGAGAAGAGAGAGATTGAGAAGAGAGAGAGAGAAGAGAGAGAAGAGAGAGATAGAGAAGAGAGAGAGAGAGAGAGAAGAGAGAGAGAAGAGAAGAGAGAGAAGAGAGACAGAAGAGAAAGAGAGAGAGAGAAGAGAGAGAGAAGGGAGAGAGAAGAGAGAAGAGAGATTGAGGAGAGAGAGGAGAGAGAGAAGAGAGAGAGGAGAGAGAGAAGAGAGAGGAGAGAGAGGAGAGAGAGGAGAGAGAGAAGAGGAGAGATTGAGAAGAGAGAGAGAGAGAGAGAGAGAGATAGGAACACCGGAACACGCCATACTGGAATGCCCCAATTATGAGGTAGACAAGACAATAAGAGAGAGAAACCTTAAGAAAAGAAAGACTATGGGAAATAATAAGAAACCCACCACTCACTCACCCATCGCGGCTCTAGAAAATTTGACAAACCTGATATCCGCTTTAGAACTGACAAAATACAGGGGACTAAAAATATAGAATCTTAAATATTACATCATAAGACTTAACAATATACTCATCATCATAGGACCGGGGGACTTTCAAATCCAGGAACCGGATCAGTGAGTATAAGGACCAAAATATGGACATCATAACATAAAATAGAATATAAATTATAGTAATAGTAAGATTATTCAAGTAATTATCTTAAAACAAATTACATAACTCTGCTAATACAAATACAGTCATAAATAATTAGAGTATAAAATTAGTAAAAAAGTTTGAACCTACAACAACTACTCGACCAACGCGTCATGGAGGAGATCCGGAAACACGTGGTGTGAGGGTCGTAACCGGAAAACACCCGGAGTTGTTTCACAAACAAAATGTATAAAGGTGGAAAGGATGAAGAGGAGGAGACAAAGAAATTAAGAATTCTCTCCTTGAGTCTCTCAACCACGAAAATAATATAATAATAAAACTAGTGTAACAGATGATGGATGATCTTACACATGCTAAAACAAATTTAAATATACGCATATACTTTATTATTGTATTCATACATATTTATATCTATGTAAAAAAATGTACCAACAAAAGAAAAATATTGTTAAACAGACCTGTTATTGAATCTAGAAAACAGGTCAAGTAAATTATTATCAATAAAAAAAATTAAATGAATTACAACAGCCTTCGTTTGTCAGTGGTGGGTTTTAAAAAAAAAGTTACATAACAAAATACGACGTTCCGTCTCCCTTTTGAGATTTCATCTATACCAAGTGTTTGCCTGTCTGAATTTCTGTCCGTATATTTGTCTCGAATAGGCTCCGAAACGGCTCAACGGATTTCAATGAAAATTTATAAAGAAGGATATTTTATGAAAATATTCGTGAATATTTAATTTCGCTAAATTGCAGGAGATAATAATGTAATATGAATAAAAATATTAACTATACGCGAAGATTTCTTGGAATTATTGCCGCGGCGTGATGAAAACCAACTGCGAGTTATAAGTCATATATCATTCATCCCACTTAATATTTATTCTTACAGCAGGCTGAGAAAAATGAAAAATGAACTTTTTTGATCGTTGTTACTATAAATGGGTAAAAATTGGTTTTTATTTTTCCCGCGTCAGTTAAATTTTAAAATTTTAGTGTTTTGCTGATATGAAAATAAAAAGGAAACTATCGGTTTTGGTGTAATGCGAGTCGCCGTTTTATCACCTTTAATATGAGATTTGAGCGGCACGGGGATAGAAATTTGAGATTCCTGTAAATGAATTAGCAAAGTACAAACTATTTTTTTCTCTAAACTATTTTTTTGTTGAGATATTTTTAAAAATTATTTTGAACTTTTGGCACATTATGAAAATGTTCCTTGCGTTACGTACTTGAATATATTTTAGCTATTTTTTTACATTTATATGTAGGACTGACCATTTTTTATCAAAAGGCAGTATTATTTTTTAAATTTAGTAAAACTGGGGGGAGAAAATATTTTTTGTTTTCTACTAAGAGCTTCATAGAGTTACTTAAAAATTAGCATATTTCAGCACTTTGAAAATTTTTTCTTGCCTAAACTACATAAACAATTAAAAACCTACAGCTTGTTTTTGAAGGTATTAGCTTGCAGATTATGTAAAATAAAATAATGGAGACAATATCTTAATATTTGTGATGCACAGAAGGATTTTGTGTACCAGAAATCATGATGAAGCTAAGAAAAACACTTGTTTTTCTTCTGATAAACAGTAATAATTTATTAAATCAGAATCAAACATTTTAATTAAAATATGCTACATCGTGTTTTTGCTGTATCAGCTTCTTTTTTTCAGTTTACTTAATTTATAGGCATATTAATAGGAAAAGATCAGACAGTCGAAATATTTTTTTTTTCAGTTTTGGCAGAAATTTTAGTCACCGTGTTTCTTAAGTAAAAAATTAATCATTAAGTAGGGGGGAAAATTATTATTCTCTTAGAATAGTGGAAATTTATTTATTGCTGCTATTTTACCAGGGGTGGTTGGGGGGTGGGGGGTTAGGGGAGGGTGTTTTGGACTCTCTCTCTCTCTCTCTCGAGATACTGTGAGTATATTTGAGGTTCATATTGTGACGTTTTCGATCGGTTTAGTTATTTTTTTTCACCTAGAATGAAATAATGTACCGGGATAATATAAAGAAATGCCATAATTCTCTTGCCCGAAATTTTGAAAACAAAATCACAGGCAACGAAGGCTGTGACAACAATATACGTATTGTGTGAACCAAAAGTGTTCTTTAGAGGGTCTACTTGACTGTTACAACGACCAGCGACACCTGTAACGATGTTACAGCGTAAGGTTTGGCCCCTGCGTAACAAACTACTCAAGTGGCAGCTCAGTGCCGCGGACAGTCTACGTTGCAGGCGATTAAGGAAAATATCTTTCCCGTGAAGCGGAAAAACATATATATTTAATTTTACTCTGACTAAAGTCCATTACCACGATAATGCGATGGTGTTGGTTAAAGCGAGTCGCTACGTTGGCGCACATGTGGGTGGCTTTCCTCTTAGTCGTACAAGAACAAAGTTGATCATCTCATCCCTCCCTTGTTTCTCGTCAGCCGCCTTCCTGTGCTCCACCTTCTTCTTCCTTCCCTTCCCTTCCTTTCCCCCCTCTCCCCTCCACAACCCTGCTTTTCTTGCAAGCTGAAGGAGAATCCATCACAAAGTTGTTTCAAAATTCAACACTCTGAAGCTCTCGCCCAGCTGCTGCTCCGCCGCTCGGAATAAAGAAAATGAATACATATATTTAGCCCTTTTTCCCTTCCAGCTCTTCACAGAAACAGTTGCCTGCACAATTTGCAGTCCGCGTTGAGAACAAAACCACGTACGTGTGGGGGATCTTCTAAGCCCAGCTTGTCCCTAAGTAACTAAAATAATATACAGGGTGAGCGAAAAATTCGCGGTATGCCATCTGCTGGAATATTGGGGAAACCTGAATATTTCATCTTGGCGTGGGTGAAGTGTACTATCTTTTACGGACATGGGGCTGAATCTTGAATCTAAATAATTTTTTTTAAAAAAAAATTGAAAGCGAATCGTGTGATATATCAAATACAACCAACATTTACTGACAAGTTCATTCCTGTAAACATTTTCCAAGTAACACTTCTGGTTATAAAGTTGGACGCAGTTAACCTGATGATATATTTCTTTCTACCCAATTATCAAATGCGTGACTTTTTCACTTATCCAATATATAATTTATTTGTAATTTACCCTAAACGGATGCTCCTAATTCTTCCATCCCTCTTTTCTATCCATCCTAAGTTGACAACCTAATATATAGACTGAAAATGTTCGGTTGGTCGTACTCGACATGGGGGCGGGAGTCGGTAAGACACCATATATATATTGTAGCGGATTCCATGTTCCTCCGTATTCGAGGATTTATAATTCCTTTAGGGCGCCAGGTATTTTTCACAAAAAACACCAAAATTGATTTTAATAGCTTTAATTCCAATCAGAGCATGAGAAAAAATTATATCTGCAGGGCGTGGTCATTCTCTCGTCGTCCCGCCGACACAACCTGCTGCTCCTTCCACTACCCCATGACGACTCACTTAAAGTCTCGCCAGACTACATTGTTGGCCCAAGTTGCGTCAGTTCCTCAACAATTGCAACTCGCAAGCTGGCCTGCATTGTTCTGCGTAACTTTTCATGTTACAATATATATACATACATACATATATATATATATATATATATATATATATATATATATTTAAATTATACATTGGATAAGTGACGAAGTCACGCATTAGATAATTGGATAGAAAGAAAGATAGAAATATTTGGGAGAAAGGCAGGAAATTCGCTCTTTGAATCATATGTACGGCATGGAATCATGCCCAATGAAATATATATGTCAAGCGTAGAAGGGAATGGAAGAAGGAAGAAAGACTGAAAAAATTCGATGTGGTGGCGGAGTCGGTAAGACGCACGCCACGGGTCTAGTGGCTATACACTGCTGATTTCGTGTACCCAGGTTCGAGTCCTGGCCACTTCGAATTTTTTCAGTCATTCTTTCTTTCTATCCAATTATATATATATATATATATATATATATATTCCTACTCCATCTAACACACATCCGGTGGGCAAAAAACCGATATTTCAGTTCTCGTCCAATTATAAATAATTAAATTTTAATTGAAATTGAAGTTGTTTGAATTGTAGTTTAAAGGAAACAGTAAATGTGTTTCTGAAAATGCATTGGCGGGGAGTGTGGAGTGGGTGGTAGGGGGTGAAGGTGAAGGTGAAGGGAGGAGAGAGGTTTACGATGTCGGTTTGTGTGTCCAGACAGTCTACGGTGTTGACACGTCGGTCCAGGGGGCAGGGGGAGGCGGCGTCGCTCTGAAATATTGACGGGATCGACGCTGTTTATTATTGCAGACGACTGACTTGGCAACAGTGTATCTACCTGCTCCTCACTCTCTCTATGTGTGTGTGTGTTTGCTCGTGTCGAAGCGAATTCCGGTCCCGTGCCTTCACTCCCTGGGCACTCGAGGGTAAACACTGACGTCGAAACGTCTTCGTTACCTCACCACAGAAACACAGGTACAGAGAGAGAGAGAGAGAGAGAGAGAGGGAACCAGGCACCTTCTTCCTCCTCCGTCTCTTGCCCGCAGTTGCCCAAGTATACAAGTCAGGCTCTGATTACTCTCACTACTCGCAAAGGCATGGCGGGAAATTCGGCGAAAGGGCTCCAGTGGGTACATCATTTAAAGAAAATGAAAATATATTGTAATATACTTTTTAGGGTATAAAACATTAATTAATCAATAGAACAAATTATAATCAGTTTTAAAATTTTTATTTTTTAATTGATTAAGTGATTACACGGGCTTAATCTCAGGGGATTTTGGGTCTCTCGAGAGATGGATGGAGTATGCAGTTACCACAATTACTGGGCCTACAAACATCCAACTTCACGAATGTTTCCGCGTCTCTCTGGCGTCTTGCAGGATTTTTATCGATGAAGGTAGAAGGAACCAGATCCGCAACTCATCTGCTTCCTTCTTAACGTCTCTGCCCACCTCTCACAGCATCTGAACTCGTCCGTCCTCTCCTCAACTCGTCTGACTTCTGATCATCTGCTCGGACCACGTCTTTCCTCTCCTCAACTCATCTGACTTCTGATCACGTCCGTCCTCTCCTCATCTCGTCTCAATTCTGATCCCGAGCCACCCATCGGCTCCCCTTTTTAAATCCTCCGACGGGACGGGAATTCCCCGCCATAGGTCTATTTCATGAAACTCCGGGGTTCCCCACCTCAGGTCCCCTACAGGTTTGGGAAGAGAAGCGAAATTAATGGAAAGGGGGGGAGGGAAAGTTTTTAGTAAAAAAAACAAAGAGACGTCGAAATTACAAATAGAATAATTACTTAATTTTTTTTTGATTAATACTTACTCGTTTTTTGGTGACGGACATTCCCGGGAGTTTGTTAAAACGCTTCACTCACCTGCAACAGAGGAGGGAGAAAAAAATACGTAAATTACATCTATCTGTAAAAATTAACTTAAAAATAATATGTTGCATTTTAACTATTAAAAAAGAATATAATTTTCAGACATTTCTTTATAACTTTGAAAATCTAAAAACGCTCCGTACAGAATTTTCGCTACAACTTAATCTGAATGAGATTTACTAATGCAAAAAAGAAAGCATTGTGACCGTCTCAGGAATAAAAAAATCATGTTGTTTAAGGATTTTTTTTGTATTAAATGACTGATTTTAATTTTGACCTGGGAGAAAAACTACTTTAACATCCTATTGATTGACTACATTACTACACAAAATAAAATTAATTTATCGAATATGTACTTTGCAGAAGATTGTAAAATAAATTATATACATATGCAGGAAACTACTTTTTTTAAAGTAGAAAACAGACAAAAATTTTTAATAAAAAATTATAATTTTAATTTAAAAAATACAGTTTTGGTGTATACTTGTGGCTGATTTAAAATCAAGGGTTTTTTTTATCATCAGAATTTCACATTTTTTGTGTGTGGTTACTTTATGTTTTTCGGTAGTTACAAAAAATTTAATTTTCAAAAATTTCATTGTGTCCGTTTTAAAAACAAAATGGCGGCAATTTCTACTTCCGATGTTTTTAGGTATCTATGATTTTTCTTACTTACTCTCCATATTTTGTTCTTTCATTTTTTATTGTTTCTGTTTTAAAAATAAAATGACAGCAATTTCTACTTCCGATGTTTTTAGGTATCTGATTTTATTTTACTTACTCACCATATTTTGTTCTTTCAAATTTCATTATTTCTGTTTTAAAAATAAAATGACAGCAATTTCTACGCCCGTTGTTTTTAAATATCTATGATTTTTCTTATCTACTCACATTTTGTTGTTTCATTTTCATAGTTTCTGTTTTAAAAATAAAATGGCAGCAATTTCTACGCCCGTTGTTTTTAGGTATCTATGACTTTTCTTACTTATTCACCATATTTTGTTGTTTCAATTTTCATTGTTTCTGTTTTTAAAAATAAAATGACAGCAATTTCTACGCCCGTTGTTTTTAAATATCTATGATTTTTCTTATCTACTCACATTTTGTTGTTTCATTTTTCATTGTTTTTGTTTTAAAAATAAAATGACAGCAATTTCTACTTTCGATGTTTTTAGGTATCTATGATTTTTCTTACTTACTCACCACATTTTGTCGTTTCATTTTTCACTGTTTCGGTTTTTAAAAATAAAATGACAGCAATTTCTACTTCCGATGTTTTTAAATATCTATGATTTTTCTTTCCTACTCATCACATTTTCTTGTAGTGTTCCTTTACGCTGTAGTAGTTCCAAAGTATTTTTTTTATAAAAAGAAAATATTTCATTGCTTCTGTTTATAAAAAATAGCGGCCAATTTCATTTACAGACCGCGCCCGCTGTTTGCAATTAATTATCTATGATTTGCTTAATTATTCATCATATTTTGTTGTAGTGCTCCTTCAAGTTTTGGCAGTTCAAAATTAATTACTTCCTGAAATTTTCATTCTGTCGGTTTTGGAAACAAAATGGCGGCCATTTCATTTACAGACAGACCGCGAGCTGTTTATGATTTCCCTTAATTACTCATCACTACGTTGTCACTACGGTTTTTCAGAGAAACTTCTTTGCGTTCAGTTTAATTCTAGTCCATAAATTAAAAATGTCTAATTAAAGTGTAAAAATGACAGTTGAAATCACAAGGGAATGGCGTTTAAATGGGTGTGAAACGGTAGGAGACGGTTGTAGTTACAGGAAAAGGAAAAATAACAGAAGCTTTTGAAATGTGGTGCTGTGAGATTGGTGGATAGGGTAACTAACCTGGAAGTTGAAAGCAGAATAAGAAGAAGGGAGAACAATATGGAGGACTTTGAAGGCGTAGATTATTAATAATAATAGGTCACGTTTTGAGACATGAGGGCTTTTTAACATTAGAGGGAAGTGAACAGAAGAGAAAATGTAGGGGGATGAAATACGCTGAGTAGATTAGGGAGGATGTAGTAGTTAAGTAGAGATGAAAAACGCTTGCACATAATATTTTAACATTGATCAGACGAGCCAAATAACTCAAAACTACAGCAACAAACTTAAATTCACCTGAGATTGCTGGAGCATGAAATTACTGTATATTTTTTTTCCTCTCTGCATGGATTGATGTAGGAGATACAGCAAGGGATCTTAGAAAGGTGACAAATGGACCAGAGACATGCAAACGAAAACAAAAAAAATTAAACCGGGAATGTACCGAGAGATTAGCGATTGAATTAAATTATTTTTTACACGTTTACATTAGCAATTTTGACTCTAATTAATACAGTTGATAAAGTGAGGACAGGTTTTTTTTTCTTCGTTATTCTTTAATCTCAATCACCTTGTTCCAGGTTTTTTTTTTCACTGTCCATCTGCATAACATTTTTATCCGTTGTAGTTCTCTATTCTTTTCCCTTGGGGTGGGGGGAAAGGAGGGGAAAGAAGGGGGAGCAGGAATACTCGTGCGTGTGTACTACACATCTGTCGCACTTTATCTCAACTACTCGTTAGTTTAGAGATTGTTTTGCACGAGACACGTAACACGAAAGCTTTAAAGCAAGTGCAATGTTTTTTTTTAAGTGCGGACAAGCGGGGACTCTGATTCTACTTTAATTAATAAAGCAGGTTGAATAAAAATCGAGTAAGTTTAATTTTTGTATTATCTTCTTATCTTACTGATGTTTTGTATAGTTTGGATACTGAATTTAAAATTAAAATAAGTTGAAAAAAAAAATTAAACCGGTTCTCTTTCTCGGTGGAAAGTGGGATAAAATACCTTCAGTGTTTATGTTCTTTCTTCTTGGGCTGTACAGCCTATTGAAGGGCCCTTGGCCTACGACTTCTTGACCTGCCATCTGTGCATGATACATTCCAGAATTTGGAGTGACCCGGTCGGTGGTCAGCGTAATCGAAACTCCAGCAGTCTCAGTGGCCCATGAACGTCGTAAACGTCCCAAGACCTTGCCCCCGGATTCGAACCGCGAACCTCTGGCATTGTGAGACAGCGACGCTGGCCATCAGACCGCAGGGGCGTGTGGTAAAAAACGATGGTGATCCCCTGCAGGAAACTCCCGCCGAGCGTGTGTAAAAAATGATGGCGGGGAACCCCGGAATTTAAAAGGGGAGCCGATGGGTGGCTCGGGACCAGAAGTCAGACGAGTTGAGGAGAGGACGGACGTGATCAGGTGCTGTCAGAAGTACTCAGATGGAAGGAGATGCTGTGAGAGAGGGCAGATGAGTTGCGACCAGGTGGAATGAGAGTTGAGACGTGATCAGACGTGGTGACACGTGAGCAGACGTGGTCAGAGGATTGCAGAGGTCAGATGTTTCGAGGAAGCAGATGAGTTGCGGATCTGGTTCCTTCCTTCTACCTTCATCGATAAAAATCCTGCAAGACGCCAGAGAGACGCGGAAACATTCGTGAAGTTGGATGTTTGTAGGCCCCTGTAGTAATTGGGGGTAAGTTATTAAAAAAGCTGTGAAACTTGCTCATTGCTCTGGTTAAATAATATTTAATGATTGTTTTTTTTCTATTTTCAGTAACTGCATACTCCATCCATCTCTCGAGAGACCCAAAATCCCCCTGAGATTAAGCCCATGTAATCACTTTAAATTAATAAATGAAAAATTTTAAAATTGATCATAATTTCTTGAATTGATTAATTAATGTTTTATACCCTGAAAAGTATATCACAATATATATAAATATTATAATACAACGATAATTTAAATTTATATGAAATAATAATATTTTGGACACAACACAATACACAGCGGAAGTGATCACTACTTAATTTTTTTTACAATTGTTTTAGTTTGTCCTTTTTTCTTTATTTTTCACGCCAAATCCTTTAGCGCTTCACTGTATGGATTATGTTTTCTAAAAAAGAATCGATTGTAAAATATAAATTATCGACCCATTAGCTTCCGCCGTGTGAGTGCATCCAGGAGGAAAGGTAGTTGTCGTTGTTGTTAATGTCAGTGTCGGTCCTCCTCCTGGGAAATGACAGACGGCCTAAATTAACACCTGCATTATGCAGAGAGATGCGGCCGCTTGTCAACGCAACACAGACGCACAACAACAACAACAACGACGAACTTGTCACATTATGCCCCCCTCTCCTCCTCCCCCCTGTCCCTTCTCCCCTCCCCCCTCACCCTTCTATCCTTCCCAGGTCGAAATCCCCACCGGGCTCGGTCCGAGGGCGAGATACACTCAACCAGAGGCAGATTTCACACTAGGGCAAGGTTCCTATTTTGGGTAACAGGCTACACGAGGGTGATCCTGAAAACAGGAAAATCCCCTTTAATAGCATAGGAAGGGAATTAAAAAAAGGGGGAGATGTGGAAGGTAGCTAAGGGTTGGCTAAGACCCCCCAGGCTATAATTTAAGGATGCTACCGTCGCGGTGATTCACCTAAAAAAGAGATGAAGGGGAAAAAAGGTCCTAGAAAACCTGCATCAGGTAGGTCGAGCTTTTGGATGCTATTCTCACGCCCTTCCGCATGGCGGGAGAGGAGTTTGCTGTGGGGTCGCAGCATCCTCTATACCAGGAGGCAGCTGGCCGACTGATCGAATGGTATCACCGTAAGCCCCAAGGCCTGATAGAAGAAGACTTGAAAACCGTAATAAATATAATAATGAGGAATTAAAAGAAAGGAAACGCAAGCAGATGTAGAGTAGTATGGAAACAGTAAATTAGATTGGTAAGGGATATTTTGAAGGAAGTTAAGGAATTCTCTCACTTGGAAAGCGTAATAACTATAGTAGGCTAGCACAGGCAAGGAAGGTTTTCGAGAAAAACAGAATTATTAGGGGAATCAGAAGAAGACTGGGAAACAATAATAAATGGCATGAACGTAGTCATGGAGAAAGAGTTAATAGATTTGTAGCGCAGTAGAACCCGCGTCTAAATTTTTTATTATAATTTACGGGAACTTAAATACCAAATATTCCGGCATGAGCAAGTCGCTGGCCAGGAAGAAGGGGATTTTCCACCCGCCGTCTTGGCGGCTCGGAATAATAACAAAGGGACTGCGGCTGACTTACACCTGGACCATAAAGCTGCTCGGACACATCGTCGGCTCTGTTTCGGAAATGTCTTAATGTGCTTAGGAATTTGGTGACCGGGTGGCGTGTGTGTGTTCCCCAAATGAAACAAGGGATATGATTGGAGGATATCCATCATCCCTGCCACCTTAGTGATAGGTGTCGGATAAGTGGGGGGACAAGGCTTTAAAGAGGCTGGCGGAGACAATTTGAATTGGGAGATTGGAGAGATTTTTGCAAAGTGATGGTGAGAGGATATTGAAGGAGAGTGCTGGAGTGGAGGAGATTTTTGAAGGTGGTGGCGAAAGGAGATTGGCAGCAGAGAAGTTACGGCGAGAGCAGATTGATTGGTGGTGAGGTGGCAGCGGAGACAGACCATGCTTTGATCAGTCCAGGAAGCAGGGAAGAAAGAGGAAAAAGCGGAGTTTCCTCAATTTGGCAGCACGACTTCGTGTTATTGTCGACCGGCCGCTTCAAGTTCCACAACACGGAAATTACAGCGAGACGCCTCCTATGAAAACAACTCAGGTTCGTCAACGAACAGTAGATCTGCTACACGTGGGTCAACACCCAAACCATTAATACCCTGAGATCTTTAATACAATCCCATTTTTAAATAATTATTTTGAACTTAATATATCTACGCACTACCCATATTAAAAAATTATTGTGTTTACAATTAATAAATATATATTTAAACTCAATTATTAAATTCATTAATTAATATCCCCTCCCCCCATCATTTACACAGTACATACGCCTCTTAAAAGAGGTGAAGGTGCCTCGGCTTGTGTGGCAACTCTGCAGGAAGTAGTAGGCCATTTTATTTTTATGTCGTTCCCTTTGCTCTTCGTATTATATGCTTGCAGATCACCACGAGTTGTTGCGTAACAGCTTACATCAAGACTATTTCTTAATAATATTTTAAAGAGAAGTATGGCTGCTAATTGTACAAGGCCATTAGTCCTCGGTTGAGGAAATAGGATACGCCAAATATAATATTACAAAAAATATACAAAATTTTACAACTAAGAATTGACAATAAAGGAAAGATAAAATTCAATCTTCAATTTTCAATCGACGGCTAAGGTGTGTCTCACCTCAGAGATCCCGGGCTCGAATCCCGGCAAGGGACCTGGGGCGTATATTAAGGTTCACTGACGTAGTTAACCCGGAATAAAGGAAATAAGTTACGTAATTGGAAAGTCGTTAATGGTCCTCGATGTTGGTGCGACTGTATACAGGATTTTTTGACAAAAAAATTTGAAGAACAAAATCATCAGAAAATTGTGTCCAGTGACGAATTAGCAAAAAAAGAAACAAGGATTAATTGAAAGATTTTGTCATAATCAAATACACTTATAATATTTTTCATCTAAGCAGAACCAAATAACTGCTGTAGTGAATTACGTTAGCCCCTACGTGATATACTACCCAATTAACGGTGTAGCGTCCTTGACAGTGTAACTTGCAGGGGCAAAGCTAACAAAGGTTTACAATTGCTATGATTGAGAATAATGAATAAAACTATTTTTTTTTTCAAAAAAAAACCATTTAACTGTCACAACCCACGTTATAGCGTACCTATAAAAATATTTATTTTAATTTGTTAAAAAGACGGCCAATAATCATCATACAGATTTATTACTATTTAATTGACATAAATACGACGTTTCGTCTCTCCCTTTTGAGATTTCCTCAGGTATACTAAAAACATACTATTACAAGAAATTAAATATGTAACCATTTTTTTAAAATATATATATATATATATATATATAAACACGGTAAAAAATTTACAAATTTATCAGTTCATGTCACTAAAATAAAATGTAACAATGAACCCGTATTTAATTTGTGAATAAGTCTCAAAAAAGGGAGACGAAAAGTCGTATTTATGTTAATTAAATAGTATAATAAATTTATATGCTGACTTATTGGCCGTTTTTTATTAATTGTAAACTTAAAGTCAGAAAACTATGTAAAATATTTTTTTTCCGTTATTAAATGTTGTATATATATATGGGAAGATAAAAGGGAGGCTTTTTTAATGACTAACTCTTCTTATTGTCAGTAAAATAAATATAATTATGGAGATCTTTATGCAATGATTTATACAATTTTTTCTAAATCAACCTCGGCTTATCGCGCAGACAATTAATTAATTGTGTTTTCTTTAACAACGTTTCTGTCCTAATCAATGTCACCGTCGTCACGTGCAGAGTTAATCAGGGACATAATTACGACTTTGACGGAATGTTCGTAATTAAATTAAATTTGGGTTTTCATTAACGACATCTATAATTGTGACTATTTGGAGTTTCTTTCCCTTCTTCTTCTGCAGGACCTTCGAGATCTTCGCGATTGGTAATCTATTTATCACATTCTCAGTATTCCGTAATGGATTTATTTTCCCCAGGTATTACCCTTTACTTCTTACATGGCTAGTTTATTATTTAACTTGTCTAAAATAATAATAATAATAATTACGATTTTCCACTTAATCGTGATTTCAAAATTACCGTATTTTTGTGTTTCAGGTGAGTAGAGACTTCAGTAATCCTATGATCGTCCGTCCATCACGATAAAAAGTAAGTCTTAAAGGAAACGATAATACGATTTATTTATTTTTATTCCTTATAACAAGTGAAGGGTGCAATAGTAGATTCATTTCTCTTAGAAATAGAGAGAAAGGACTTTTTACTCTGTGAAGTACGGTTTTTAAATTGATAAAAGTGAATCGGAAGTGAGGGGGAGGATAATAATTATATATATATATATATATATACATAAATATTTCCATTACAAAATCCGAACAAGTTTTTCTGCAACAGTCAACATGTCTCTACGTATGATATCAATTTTCACAAGAATCGGTCGCCATGTGTTCCAGTATTAGGGAGAAGGTCATGAATATAGACCCACCATTGAGCTTCTGAAGAGAGGAAAGGGTCTAAAAATAACCTTCTCTCGAATTCCGGTTGCGAAACGTCGACTCAGTAAAATGAATATTTTACGTTTCGTCATCAAATTTTTGGGATTTTTTCCTCTCAGCTGCTAATATAAGATCAATCATTATTCTTTTCGGTTGAAGCTCCCCTTCTATAAGACGTCACGTTTGAGGTTTACCCATTCAGTATATTTTAATTTTTTAAAAAAAATATTTGCGATTATCTGAGGAAGTGAGAAATATTGGTCACGAAACGTCGATACGACTTAACTTTGTCTGTATCTGATCGTTAATCTGTTTCATTAAGCAATTGCAAAAAAAATAATAGACGTTAATTGATTAACTGAATCAAATACTGGCATGTAAAATTATTTATTCGGTTTATTAAAAATGAACACACAGGGCGAAGAAGTCAGGCAGAGTTGGAGGGTGATGAAGTGGTTGGCATATGATAGGAGATGAAAAAATACAAGTGCACCGAATATAAATTCCTCCTTTTTGGAGGGGAAAGAAAACACGGGAGAGCTCTCAAACACCCTGTATATTAGGGAAACTGAGTAGGTGGACACACACAGAGAGAGAGAAGAGGAGAGGGGGGAAAGGGAGGGAGAGGTGGAAAGAAAAAACAACGATCCAGAGCTCGCTGGAAGGAATTGCGTGGTTCAGTTGAAGGAGTTATATTTAGTTTTGTGACAGTAGGGGTGAGAGAGGAGAGAGAGAGAGAGAGAGAGAGAGGAGAGAGGAGAGAGACAGGGAAAAGGGCAGAGAAAGCGACAGTAAGGGGGCGTGGCAATTAAAGCGACCAACCGAGTGAGTGGGTGAGTGAGTCCAGTAATCCGGTTAGCTGCGACGCCTTTGATCTCCCTCTTCCTTCTCACCCAACTATATATATGTCTACGAGATATATATCTTCCTTATAAAAACTAGGAGTGAATTATGACACATACGTTGCAAAACATGGACGTTCAGCTCCATGTTAAGTTTTATGGAGCAATAAAACTATACTCTACAAATAAAAAACTACTAATCTTCTTGAAGATAGGGAAACGACGCCAAAGGAGGATTTTTTTTGTTTGTTGGATAACAGGCTACATGAGGGTGATCCTGAAACAGGCAACTCCCCTTTAATAGCATAGGAAGGGAATTGAAAAGGGGGGATGCGGAAGGTAGAGCAAGGTAGCCTAGCAAGGGTTAACTAGGGCCCCCGGGCTATGGTTTAAGGATCCTACCCTCGCGGTGTTTCACCTAAAGAGATGCAGGGAAAACCCTAGAAAACCTGCATCAGGTAGGTCGGGCATTGGCTGTACTATTCTCACGCCCTTCCGAATGACGGGAGACGAGTTTGCTGTGGGGACGCAGCATTCCCTTCTCCGTGTCTCCACCAGTTTCAGGAGGCAGTTGGCCGACTGATCCAATGGGATCAGCGGACAACAGCTCTTGCCATATGCCCAAGGTCTTTGACCCCGGTACATATACCTCCTAAAATAGGTGAAGGTGTCTCGGCATATGAGAACTTTGATAAAAAGTACCCAGAGAGAGTGCAGGAGGCATCCCCGACATGATCAGGTGGTAAGCCCCGCAGTCACTCTGGGCTGAAGCAGCGCCTGCGAGAAAACTCTCATCCCGCAGCGCTGTGATCGATGCCAAAGGAGTAAAAAGTATGTGTTTATACACTTCCTACAAACCCACTGGATGAGCGAGAGATAGAGAGATATGCAGACAGACAAAAAGAAAGAAACGGAGACGGATTTAGAGAGACTGGGGTGAAGTCAAGAAGTCAGATAGAGAGAGAGAGAAAGGTGGGACAGTGAGGGACGGAGAAAGGCGGAGAGAGACAGAGAGTGATGTAGAGCGACAGACTCAAGACTCAGAGAATGAGAGAGGGGGGAAGGGGGGAGGGAGGCTGAGGGGGGAGAGAGAGAGACAAAGACGCGTAAGTAGACGAAGAGTGACGTAGAGCGACAAACTCAAGGAGTCAGAGAGAGAGAGAGACAAAGAGACGCGTAAGTAGACGAAGAGAGACAGAGACAATGAAAGACGGAGGTGGACAGTAAGAGACGGAAAGGGACGGAGAGGGACAGAGAGTGACGGAGAGATACAGAGTCAAGGAGTCAGAGAGAGACAGAGATGGAGAGGCGAACACAAGTGAGGCGTAGGGAGACGAAGAGAATGAAAGACATGTAGATGGACGGAAAGAGACAGACAGAGAAAGAGAGAAACAGAGACGGAGGAGAACAGAGAGAGACATAAATTCACGGAGAGAGAAGTAAGGGAGAGACGGAGATGGAGAGAGAGACGCAAAGAGAGACGTGGGGAGACGAAGAGAGACGTAGAGATAAAGAGGAACGGAGACATGAAAGATGGGGATGGACGGACAGAGACAGAAGAAAACAGAGACAGAGAGAACCGGAGAGATCAGGGAGAAACAGAGAGATAAAGAAACGGAGAGAGATGGATAGAGACAGAGACAAAGAGAGACTCGGAGGGACAGAGAAAAAGAGAAACACAGAGAGAGAGAGAGAGAGAGAGAGAGAGAGAGAGAGAGAGAGGCTGAGAAAATTCTATTGGTCCAGGCGGCCAGCTGCTTCTTAAACTTGTCGAGGTATGGAAAGAGGAATGCTGCGACTGCCCAAAAACACTCTTCTCCCGTGATTCGTAATGGCTTCAGACAAGAACTGAACAGCAACCGTACCTGATTCAGTTTTCCCTCCATCTGTCTTAGGAAAGGATCCTGGTCCACCCTCAGCCTCCCCCCCACACCCCCAATACCTTTCCTATACCCGTTTCAGGATCACCTTCAAGTAGTCTGTTACACACTACTGAAAAAAATTTTATGATGAGAACAATGATTTATATTTTGATCTACGTTAAAACTTCCCCATGCTGTATTTGTCGAGGTTATCAATAAAATTAATTAGTTTGGAGTCACTTCGCCATAATTTTTTTTTAAATTATTTCAAGCAACTGTCTATTATCTTTGTTCCCGCGTGAAGGCGGAATCTCTGGAGTTGTGTGTGATATCTTCGACTAGTACTCTGGTTCAGAGATGAACCTGACATTCCCTATAGAAGGAAAATTGAATTAATTAAGAAATATTAAGCGGATTGTTGTCTGTTTTCATCTCCAATCCAATTATGAAATGGGGGAAAGTTGTTGAAGTATCACATTCTTGTGTCCGCGTAAATTATTAGACCTTGAGACTAATCTAAAGGACTTCATTAAGGAACCTCTCCTCTCAGCCTTTGGTGTTATAATGGAGTTTATAGACGACAAAATTTACGTCTCGGGGCTCTTTTTAAAGCGTACGTACGCAGGCTGGCCAACAATCCTGGGAAGGTATTTAGAAGTAAATTATTTCAGTAGAGGAGAGAGGGAGGGTCATCATCATTGTAAAATTGGGCGGCAGTGTAGCTTTAAAACTGACGTTGGGAAATTTTCATTTTTAAATCGGACTGTAAGGGATTGGAACAATTTACCTGCAGAAGTTTTCGAAACATTCCCAATTGCCAATAGCAACGTGTTTCAGGGAAGAATTAGGAAGTGTAGTGAAGTGCAAGTGCGACGAAACAATATATGAATAATGGGTACTTTTTTTATCTTTTTTGTTAGAATTTAATTTAATTTATATTATATTAGTGTAATTATTATCTATAACATATTTTATTTTTTTAAGTTTATTTTTCGTAACTGCCACCGCATAGTGCTACTCAATTGCAGTATTCATAATAATAATAAAAAAAATAAAATAACCATTGAACTGGACGGACGTGTTTATAGCGTTTTGATAGATTGACATTCATTCGAATTCAATCACCGTTTCTTTCGCCACATAAAAACTCAGCGTGTGTTTAGAGGTTTACCGTCGTTTTTATTATTGTAAAATGCCACCAGTGTGGCGTCAAAATTTCGGTTGGCGTACGTGTAACGCGAGTCGAGTTCATAATCTTCGAGGTACTGAATAACAGCATAGATCATGTTCGGAGGCAAACAGAATGGGAATTTCTCAAGCGAGATCCACCACGAACCTATCACGTCGGGTTCAGGCGAGAGATGACAAAAACAGACAGTCAAACCTAACAATTACCTATGAACGTTTGGCGAATAACTTCCAAGGGGTGGAATTGGTGTAATTTTAATATGTAATAAAGGCTCATATTTGAGTCGAAAAATAATTCTAGAGGTCAGTTACTTTTATATTCAAAAAGAAAAGTTAGGTCAAGGGTTAACAAGGGTTCCCCGGGCTATAGTTTAAGGATTCTACCCTTTTTGGGTATGATTCACCCTGAAAGTGTTCCCGAGAATTCCCTATAAAATCTGTTTCAGGTAGGTAGGTAGGTTGGTATTCTTATGAACGATGGGAGGAGAGGAGAGTTTGCTGTGGGGTCGCAGCATTCCCTTCTCAGTGTCTCCGAAAGTTTTAGGCAAGAAAAGTTTTTTTTTCTATTCGTTCATTTTATACAGTTCAGAGAAGGAGAAAACTTAATGTCCTTGTTTTGAAACGTACAAACTAAATTGATTACGTCACTTGTCTTGCGCGCTCTGAGTTTTTTTTTTCATAACCTGAACAGAAACTTCGTGCTATAAATTATTTTACCTCTAATTTACTGTCTGTATCTTTTGGTAATTTAATTATTTCCTCTTTTGATTCCTTTTAGCTTAGCTTTTCAGTTTTCGTCACCTGGATTCGTGTATTTTTTTTTGTGACTCTTCAATATTTAAAGTTCATTAATTTACTACCCCCAATTTCTATCTTCTAACGAAACAATTTGTAATGACATATTATATATATATATATTAATATAGGACTATCTACAGTTAAATAAAGGTATGAGAGCCGGAGTTAAACTTGTTCTACCTTTTGCTATTAGACAGAGGATTTTTTTATCCAGTAATTAAAAACTTTTTCGAAACGTCAGTTCCATTTTTTCCAATGATTTTTCAATTTTTTTTGTATTGCTTCATACCACATGGTGTGAAAGATTCATCCCCCACCCACACCCCCTGCTGTGGATGTTCGGCTACCGGTAATTGATACATTCATCTTGTTATTTGAAATATTCCCCTTTGCGGTGCAATCAGTCAACATTGACACCTGTCACGTCACCTAAATCCGTCTCTTCCTCTCTCTCTCTCTCACTCTCCAATCTCCTCCTTCACATCAACTTATAATTTATTTTAGTCTTCTCTTGCCTTCCTCCGAGACGAGTCGTATTGACTTTTATTTATTTGATGGACTGAAACTTAATGTAATCGTCGAAAAACGTATCAGTTATAAGCTTTAGCTTCCTTTAAACCTAGAAGTGTATATTCAATAGGTTATTAACCTATTTTATGAGCTGAAACTTGCTTATTTCAAACCAAAATCCGGACACGTTGAAGGATAAAGAAAATAAATACCAAAAAAAAACTTTCCTAAACACTTAAATTTATTCCAACCTTTCAAGTAACAACCACGGGGAGATTTTCAAACTTCATATCCCAAAGACAAACTTATGAAACCAAAGATAAGATATTTAAATCATTAGAATTTAATAGGATTTTCGTCAACTGTTTAAGTGAATTAACGTGATTGGTGTGTGTTTTAAATTTAATTTTTTTTAATCGTACACTTCAGTATTCAGTCCCTAAGACTGGTTTGATGCAACCTTCCACGCTAACCTTTCTTGCGCAAGCCTTTTCATTTTATCATAACTAACACAACCTACATCCTCCTCAATCTGCTTATAGCGTATTCCATCATTTTCCTCCATCTTGTGCTTTCTTACCCCACACACTTTCCTCTTATGCTATTTTTACGAGACCCTCGTGAAGTTAAACTGCATGGGTGACAGACTGCATCCTTGTCTTACTCCTTTCTCGATCCTTCCTCTATTCTAATTACTGCTGCCTGTCGTCTGTATAGGTTATGTATGTATAAGCCTCCTTTCTCGATATTTTATTACACTTTTGATATCATAATAATATATTGTGATAAAAAACGCGGATTTTGTGATATTGTGGCGTTATGAGGCGCAGTTCGGCCAACAACAATGTCTAGTCGGCTGAAAGCGGGTGAAACCAAAAAGGGGCGTGTGTAAAAAATGATGGCGGGGAACCCCGAAATTTTGTGAAATGAACTGGCGGGGAACCCCGGAATTTTGTAAGGGACCTGAGGCGGGGAACCCCGGAGTTTTATGAAGTGGACCTATGGCGGGGAATTCCCGTCGGAGAATTTAAAAGGGGAGCCGATGGGTGGCTCGGGATCAGAAGTCAGACGAGTTGAGGAGAGGACGGACGAAATCAGATGGAAGGAGATGCTGTGAGAGAGGGCAGATGAGTTGCGACCAGATGGAATGAGAGCTGAGACGTGGTCAGACGTCGCCAGATGCTGTGAGAGGTGGGCAGAGACGTCAGATGTTTCGAGGAAGCAGATGAGTTGCGGATCTGGTTCCTTCCTTCTACCTTCATCGATAAAAATCCTGCAAGACGCCAGAGAGACGCGGAAACATTCGTGAGGTGGATGTTTGTAGGCCCCTGTAGTAATTGGGGGTAAGTTATTAAAAAAAGTTCTGAAACTTGCTCATTGCTCTGGTTAAATAATATTTAATGATTTTTTTTATCTGTAACTGCATACTCCATCCATCTCTCGAGAGACCCAAAATCCCCTGAGATTAAGCCCATGTAATCACTTTAAACTAATAAATGTAAAATTTTCAAAATGATTATAATTTGTTGAATTGATTAATTAATGTTTTATACCCTGAAAAGTATATTACAATATATATATATATATATATATATATAAGGGGAGGGGGAGAGAGACGAGCGAAATATGTGAAGGAATTGTGAGAGGTGTTTTTGGGGTGTTATGGTTGTGGGTAGGAAGACATCCTTCGTATGGTGAAGGTAGGAGGGAAAGCGGGATTGTTGGTCCTGATTCTAGAGATTTCGATAACAAGTTTTTCGGGGAGACGGGGAAAGAGGGAGAGAGGGCGAGGGACTTAGCTGTGTAGCTGTGGCTGGGAAGATCAATAGGGAAGGGAGGGAGAGAGACGCAGAAGAATTGTGCGAAACGTGATAAGGAATGGAGTAAGGAAGGAAGGAAGGAAGGAAACCTCACAACTCTGGCAACAAACTTAACTATGAGCCAAAGTTGAAGAAAGCTTTCATTCAATTCAGGTCCAGCACAACCACGGGAAGGGAGGGAGGAGAGGAAGGATCAGTGGCTTTAGAGCAACGCAACGTAACGTAACGCCTATGATATTAATGGGATGACTGTAAGGAAGACTAAGGAACGACATTATTCCGTTTCTGTAATGGAGACGCGTGACGTAAAGAAAAAAACAACAGCGTATACGAGAGAGAGAGAAAGACAGAGAGAAGAGAGAGACAGAGAGAGAGAGAGAGAGAGAGAGAATTTACCCAAAACCTCTGCAGAATTAGCAGTAATTAGAATTGAAGAGTAAAAAAAAGAAAGCAGAAACCAATGAATGAGTTAGACAAGGATGGAGTCTGTCGCCCATGCCGTTGAACTTATACATACAACAGGGCGATGAAGAAAGTAAAAAAGTCTATGCAAAGGGAATTAAAGTATCAAGGAGAAGAAATAAAACCCGAAGGTGTTTTCTTATTATATTTTGGTATTAGGGGATTCAGAAGAAGCCTTGAAATCTGTAATGAATGGCATGAACGTAATACTCTGGAGGAAGAGTTCGACACGAGGCTTAATAGATGGAAAACCAAGGTGAAATAGTTGCGGAAATAGTGGAATAACAAACGATGCTACATTGGGAAAGGGATATTTTGAAGGAAGTTAAGGAATTATGATACTTGTTAAGCGTAATAACTAGAGTAGGATAGCACAGGATAGCAAGGAAGAGGAATTTACGTAAGGGCTAATATGAGTATTAATTTTAGGAAATAATTACTAAAAATGTTTGTATGGCGCATGGCGTTATATGAGTGGCGAAACGTGGACGATAGGAGCTGGGGAAAGGAAAAAAATAGAAGACTTTGAAATGTGGTGCTATAGGAGAATGAGATGGATTGATAGAATCACTAACGAGGAAGTTCTAAGGAGAATAGGGGAAGAGCGAACAATATGAAGGACGTTGACCAAGAGAAGGGATAGATTAATAGGCCACGTTTTAAGACACGATGGTCTTGTAAAATTAGCATTAGAGGGAAGCGTGTGTGGGGTAAGAACAGAAGAGGGAGGTCATAGATGGAATACGTTAAGCAGATTAGGAAGGATGTGGGACCTATGTGAAAATTAAAAGGCTTCCGAATGATAGGTTACCATGAATCGGACCAGTCTTAGGACTGAATACCACAACAACAACAACAATAAAGTTGCTCAAAGCACAGTTTCGAGGCTGAGAGGTTATCTTTTGGGCTTGAGTGCGCATCAGAGATCGTAGGGGACAGAGTGAGTGATGACGTCACAGTGGGATGTCTCCGTAATTACGAGTTGGGATTGAAAACAGAGTGTGGTGTACGTTGGTTACACCAACAAAAATATTGTTGTACAATCAAACGAACAATAATAATAATAATAATGTATTTAATTTGAATAGAAATATAACTCAAATTAAGTTATAGTGGAAAAAAATATAAATTTACGAATATCAATTTAATCATTAGCTCAGTCGGTAAAAGCAAAAATAATAATCTACGCAGCTTCTTAAATGGCGGCTGCTCCAGGGAACAACGCGGGTGACGAACAACGATATAGTTGAAAATTAAATTCGCGAATCAGACGAGAATGGTTTGTGTGGAAAAACCGAGGTAAATTGCCGTTACCAGATGACGTCGTTCTTCGTTTTTGTTCGTATGCCGGTTGTTCCTTTGCTGGGTCACGTCTTCTTCATATTAAGATTCTCTAGCGCCTCTCCTTCAGATCAAATGTTGTCTTTTTATTTTCTGTACTCCCACCAAATGAATCTCCTTTCTTAAATGTGCAGAAACTAAATTTTATACATGTCGCCTTGTTCTGCCACTGCTTCGTGTCTCCCTAGCGTCTCTCTCCGGCAGCCTCTCTGCAACAACTGTCCAATCTAATCTACTCCAGGCCATCAATGTTGCAGACGGTGACGTTTCCCGCCTACTCGGCCCTCACCAAGCCATTCTCGTCTTCCGTCCTGTATACGTAAATAACAAAAACTAAATTATTTTTGCTTTACCCGACTGTAAGGGTCATGAATCACCACAAGAGTTTCACGGTGATTGGAATCGTGATGAGTATCTACAAATGGTAAATAAGAAGAGATGCAAGTAGGCTCATTGCGTCTCTCCCTCTGTTAATAACAGGCCGGACAACGCGCTCTAAGCCACTTAAATCCCATTAGTGTAGCATTTAATAGTGTACCGTGTTGCGGGCATAGCCGGGCACCCAGATAGTCCTGTGCAAGTGTTTGTCGGGCTTAAAGGATTAATTCGGCAGTGCTACAGGCTGCGGAGGCGAGAATGGCGTAACGATAGTGTCCAGGTGGAAGTTCCGGGATCGATGCTGTCAGGGGTTGAGGGAGGGGGTTTGTGGGGGCGGGGGGAGGGGGAGGACTTAAGAGGTGGAGGAGGAGGAGCTCCGGAGTGGATGGCCGTCGTCTCTAATGAACCTCGGTGCTCCACGGGACGAGTAACAAGCAACCAAGGGCAGGAATTTTCTACCCGCCAACTCTAATAGGCACCTGCTGTAGCCCCCGTGTCTCCCTCCGCCAAACACGTGAAGCAACTCAGGAGGCGAAGAAGGAAAAATATAAACAACTAAATTACCCGAACATTCGACTGTTGTAGGGGAGAAGAACCTTCAGGTGCAAGGAAAATAGAAGCAAAATGCTATGAACAAAAAAACAAAACAAATTATAAATGAGGTCCGCTGCTGTTCAGTTCTGTTGAATTTTGTTCAACACTATTTTTTGGGATGGGATCATATATTTTTTTTAATTGATAAAACACGAAGAATAGACAAAAAAATCAGAAAT
>CM067376.1:11862794-11880718 GCA_034510155.1 Eucriotettix oculatus
CCGGTGTTTCACCTAAAGAGATGCAGGGAAAACCCTAGAAAACCTGCATCAGGTAGGTCGGGCATTGGGTACTATTCTCACGCCCTTCCTTATGAATGACGGGAGACGAGTTTGCTGTGGGGACGCAGCATTCCCTTCTCCGTGTCTCCACCAGTTTCAGGAGGCAGTTGGCCCCTGACTGATCCAATGGGATCAGCGGACAACTCTTGCCATATGCCCAAGGTCTTTGACCCCGGTACATATACCTCCTAAAATAGGTGAAGGTGTCTCGGCATATGAGAACTTTGATAAAAAGTACCCAGAGAGAGTGCAGGAGGCATTCCCGACATGATCAGGTAAGCCCCGCAGTCACTCTGGGCTGAAGCGTCTGCGAGAGAAAACTCCCACAGCGCCCTAATTAAGGGTTGACTAGGGACCCCGGGCGGCTACAGTTTAAGGATCCTACTTGGTGGTTCACCTGAAGGAGAAGTACGGTGAAACCCCTAGAAAATCTGTATCAGGTAGGTCGGACTATTCGGTACTCACGTCCTTCCGGATGATGAGAGACGAGTTTGCTGTGGTGTCGCAGCAGCATTCCCTTCTCCGCGTCTCATTCAGTTTTAGAAGGCAGTTGACCGATTGGTCCCAATGGGATCAGCGGACAACTCTTACCGTATGCTTCTAGATCCCCGACCCTAGTACATACACCTCCTGAAATGTATGAAGGTGCCTCGGCATGTGAGAACCTTACAAAAAACAACAGGGAGAGTGCGACGCATTCCCAAAGGTGAGCCCCGCAGTCAATCTGGTGATCATGAGGGTGATCCTGAAGCTGGCAACTCCCGTTTAATAGCACAGGAAGAGAATTGAAAAGGGGGGAATGTATATAGCGTCGTGTCTGAGCCAAGCCAAGCTAAGCTGTACACAAGAGTGATAATAAGCGCCATTACAGTTATCTCTCTCCCATCCTCCCTGTCTTTGTCATTCCCTCTACACTAGCCCAGGGATCCTAGTCAACCCGTGCACTGCCTTCCACTCACCCCTTCCTATGCTAGTCCTGGAGGAAGAGTAGAGCATGATTAATAGAGGGTAAACAGAGGTGATGGACTGTAGTACGGGAAACAGCAGAATAACAAATATGTTTTAGATTGAGGATGAATATTTCGATGGACGTTATTGAATTATGCTACTTGGGAAGAGCACAGACCAAAATGGGGATTTACTTACGGTTAAAAAATATTAGGAAAAAATTACTAAAATTGTTGGTATGGATTTTTGGGCTATATGGGTGTTACAGACTAGAAGAGAATAGAAGCTTCCGAATTGATTATAAGAACAGAATAAAAGAAGATTTAATTAACTACCAGAAACCTTTAATTTTGTAAGTGGCGTAAAAAAAAGGCACTGTATAAAAAAAAACGTGAAAAGACGACACACAACTCTGGGAATCATAAACAGCGGAAATGTCACTTCCTGGTGCTGCATAACGAGGAATCTGACCTTCATTACTGACTTCATGACACAAACGAACTAAAGAGAAGTGAAAACTGTATATAGAAAGTGTTAAAAGTTATTTAATTCCCTTCCTATGCTATTAAAGGGGAGTTTTACCCTCGTGTAGCCTGTTCCAGCCACCCCTAAAGGAATCGGCGTTATGTTGCCACTGTAAGAGTTTACTTACCTGACGTCACGAAATTTCTCTGTCCTCCCAGAGCTGAACGAAATTTAATGTAAGAAACGACCTGTATTGATAAAACAGAACAGTATTCAAGGTCGAGGAGCAGTGAAGTCGCCACGAAATCACGGAATCAGGCTGATTTAATCAGTTTGTGATAAATTAAAACAAGAAAGTTACAGTTCCTAAAAGAAAAAAAGGGAAAATCGACGAGGGAAATATTCCATAAAGACTGGAGAATTAATTGGCGCGTGCGTACAACTAGTAAAGAACTTCTGCAGTGAGAAGGGGGAGAGGAAGGAAAACCATCCTCCACATAATTGCGAAAGCCAGGCATTGCAGTTTAAGTGATCAGATAATAATAGATCCCTGATATTTAAACCTGACTCAGTGTGGAAGTTACTTCACGAAAAATAATACAGTGCACTAGAATAATAATTAGCATATTTTCCGGGTTGAACAGTGAATTTATTTACCGAGAAACATTTCGTAGGACTTTATTTATTTGTTTGTTATTTCTCACAAATTAATCTCGTTGTTATTTAATTACAACTAAACAAGTATTCCCAGATTAATAATTTTCATTGACCGAGAGGATAGACCCTTGTGCGACACCTGATTTTGTCTTAGACGAATCTGATACAGCAGGAAAGCGGTATACCACACACACACACACGCAAAAATTGGCATGACAGACATAACGCCCAGTAATATTCCACTTTTTCGTGGACAAAGCGGACGACTGTGGAGACACCTACAATTTCTCACGAGGAAGTAAATTAGACGCGTCAAAAGCCGGATTTTATGAGATTGACGTTTATAGATATTTTTTTATCTAATAATTTTTTTTGGGTGAGGTCAGGCGAAACTGACGAGCATCGGGATCACAGGTTTCTCAGGATAAGTTAGCGTGGAGGATTGCATCAGACCAGTCTTAGGGCTGAATACAACTACAACAATAATTTAATAGTATTTTTGTCAATTCCATAAGTGAGATTTTACAATATCCTTGGTTACGGATGTATTTTCAAGTTTGATATATTTTCTTAATTGCATGCTTTTGACGTCGTAATATAATTGTAAAGTCGTTTAGAACACAATTTTAAGGTTACAGGTTATCGCTTGGGTTGGCTGCGCGCTGCGTGTAAACGGCTAGTAATTTTATAACGCTGAGTGGTGACGTCACGGTAACGTAATTTGGTATAGGAATTGAAGAAAAAAAAATTACGGGTATTGGAATCTCGGTGAGTATCTACAAATGGCAAATAAGAAGAGACTCTCACATAGTTCAGTTGCACATATCTCCCTCCTTCTGTTAAAAAAAAGGGGATAGGGAGGCCTGACAACGCGCTTTGTTGTTGTGGTATTCAGTCCTAAGACTGGTCTAATGCAACCCTCCATGCAAACCTATCTTGCGCAAGCCTTTTCATTTCCTTATAGCAAGCACACCCAACATTTTCCCTAATCTGCTTAGCGTTTTACATCATTCGCCTCCCTCTTCTGTTCTTACCCCACACACACTTCCCTCTAATGCCAATTTTACAAGACCCTCGTGCCTTAAAACGTGGCCTATTAATCTATCGCTTCTCTTAGTCAACGTCCTCCATATTGTTCGCTTTTCCCCTACTCTGTTTAGAACTTTCTCGTTTGTGATTCTATTCACCCATCTGATTTTCAGCATTCTCCTATAGCACCACATTCTCTCTCCGCCTTTCTCTGTCCCTCACTGTCCCACCTTTCTCTCTCTCTCTCTCTCTCTCTCTCTCTCTCTGTCTGACTTCTTGACTTCACCCCAGTCTCTCTAAATCCGTCTCCGTTTCTTACTTTTTGTCTGTCTGCATATCTCTCTATCTCTCGCTCATCTAGTGGGTTTGTAGGAAGTGTATAAACACATACTTTTTACTTCTTTGGCATCGATCACAGCGCTGCGGGAGTTTTCTCGCAGGCGCTTCAGCCCAGAGTGACTGCGGGGCTCACCTGATCATGTCGGGAATGCCTTCTGCACTCTCTCTGGGTACTTTTTATCAAAGTTCTCATATGCCGAGACACCTTCACCTATTTTAGGAGGTATATGTACCGGGGTCAAAGACCTTGGGCATATGGCAAGAGCTGTCCTCTGATCCCATTGGATCAGTCGGCCAACTGCCTCCTGAAACTGGTGGAGACACGGAGAAGGGAATGCTGCGACCCCACAGCAGGCTCGTCTCCCGTCATTCGGAAGGGCGTGAGAATAGTAGCCAATGCCCGACCTACCTGATGCAGGTTTTCTAGGGTTTTCCCTGCATCTCTTTAGGTGAAACACCGGGTAGGATCCTTAAACCACAGCCCGGGAGCCCTAGTTAACCCTTGGCTACCTTGCTCTACCTTCCGCATCCCCCCTTTTCAATTCCCTTCCTATGCTATTA
Source organism: Eucriotettix oculatus (assembly GCA_034510155.1). Classification (NCBI taxonomy): domain Eukaryota; kingdom Metazoa; phylum Arthropoda; class Insecta; order Orthoptera; family Tetrigidae; genus Eucriotettix; species Eucriotettix oculatus. The sequence goes on from CM067376.1 coordinate 11,866,854, forward strand.
AAGAGGAGTTGCCTGTTTCAGGATCACCCTCATGTAGCCTGTTAACCAAAAAAAAAATCACCACATTTCAAAGGCTTCTATTCTTTTCCTTTTCCCAACTCCTATCGTCCACGTTTCGCACCCATATAACGCCACGTTCCATACGAACATTTTTAGCAACGATTTTCTAATATTCACACTTATATTACCCGTAAGTAAATCCCTCTTTTTCGCGAAAGCCTTCCTTGCTATCCTGTGCTATCCTACTCTTTATGTCTACTATACAGCTTAAATCACGTTGGTGTTGAATTAATTACTGTAAGTGTCTAATACAAGTAACAAGCCGGTCACCCATCTAGTTCAATATATTATAGAATGAAATTGGAAGAGGGAAGATTGTTAGTAAAAGGAAGGAGCAGGTGTTTAGATGCAGTGGAGGAGTTGCCTGCTATTGGAAGGTGAGGTTCGATATCGGGCTTATGGTGCATTATAATATTATTTATAAATATTTTATTTGTGGCCAGCACAAAGCCAAGAGTTGGAACTTTCGGGACGAGAGGGACGCTGGAAAATCCCGTGAAGGGACAAACAAGTCTATTTTGGCCCCCTTTCTGAGAAAGGGCTAAGGACGGGATATTGGGTTTAGCCATAGGCTGACCAATAGGAGGATGAAGAAAAAGTAGAGAGGAGGGGAGAAAAGATTGACCGTAGTCTCTGAGATTCTGATAGAAAAACACTTGTGGTAGAGACGGCGAGAGATGTGGATGGTCCATTCAGCGCCACAGAACGAGCGGCATCCAAGAGTCCCTGAATGTTCCGGCTTTTGGTGAGTGTTGGCCACGAATGATCACGCGACCGCGGGTTCGTAACCTAATCACCACGGTTATCCTTGAGAAAGGGAGACTCATTGTTAACTTTCGCAATTGGTAAAATTTCAGGCCAGGCAGATGAATATTTCATATATAACTTTTTTGTTTTGTTTATAATAAATTCATTTTCTTAGGATATTTTTTTATTTTTTATTTAATCTATTCTTGCGTAAATAACCTACGCAAGTGGCGCCCAAAATCCTGACCACGTGGTACCCGAAGTGTGCCACAGGCTGTAGAGCCAAGGAAGAACAAACATTACATTCTTTTCCTCAGATTTAAATCTGTTTTCCTATCATAATTTTTGTACCGATGAATGTGACAATATTTGGCCGTAAACGTCGTAAGTTGCAAAATTTAAATATTGGTTAAAGAGGTTTGAATTTTATTGTGCCTTATAAAATTATTAAAATGAAATAATTTTTGTCCCTTTTTTCACAGTTTTTATATTTTTTAATCAAACAACGTTTCGGAGCACATTCGCACCTTCTTCAGGTTTTTCTCTTTACCATAAAAAAGTTATTATTACATCCAATTTTTGTGCACACTGACTAATTAAGTCACTTACTGCCGCCTCGGACATCTCTTAAATTCAAAAAAAAATTGGTGTTTATAACGTTTTATAATATGTTGAATTTTTAAAAATTGGATGTAATAATAATTTGATTGTGAAGAGAAAAGCCTGAAGAAGGAGCGAATATGCGCCGAAACGTTGTTTGATTTGAAATGGAAAAAACTGTCTGAGGAAAAAAAACGGTCGAAGATTATTTCCTTTTAAATATCAGACGTTAACAGGAGGGAAGTTCATATAAATAGGGAATCATTTACATAAATATAATTGTTAGTGCAGTCGTGTAAATTCGTAACGGCGAATCGACGAGGGGTCAAGATAGTATATTTTCCGTCCTCTTGTCACACTAATAGGTTGTGTAACTGGATCGGTTTCAGAAGCCTTGACCACAAATTATCACATGCAGATAGATTAATAGGACACGTGTTTGCTTTAGAAGTTTTTTGGTTAGATTTAAGTCAACACGGAACCCAAGATAATGTTAGATTCCAAGTCGTAATAAAGAAAACTTATAATCCTGGCTATTCCTCAGGCGTCTTCGATCCCAAATACCTCTACAACTTCATGTGTTGAATTTTTCGGCCAGCACAACAATTTTTCGTCCATTCGGTTCGCTCTTCCGTTTTCTTTTTCCAAGTTGTGTGTGTTTTCATCTTTTCTACGTCTTTCTTTATATCGTCTTCCCATCTGTTGTTTTTGGGACGTCCTCTACTTGTTGATCCAGTCGGTGTCCACTTGTGTATTCTCTTTACAAACCTTTCCTGTGGCAGCCTCTATACATGACAAGAACCACCGCAGACGTTGGGCTTTGATATAATTGTATTGTAAGGAAGTGGAAATACTTCAAATGAAGCTCGGTAAAGCATTTAGCTGCCGACCTCCTGTGGTGTAGTGGCTAGCGTCGCTGCCTCACAACCCAGAGGTCCCGGGTTCGAATCCTGGCATGGGGCTTGGATGTTTGTGATGTCGTGGTCGATAAGGCCGGGATTAAGACTGTTGGAGGATCGATACGCTGACCACCACGTGTCACTCCAAATTCGGAATTTGTCATGCAAGATGACAGTCCGCAGTCGACTGAGTATCAATACATCAGTCTTAGGTTAAGTTAATTTTTTATTTACTTAAATGTTCGTCATATAATGCAAATGTAAAACAAGTTAATTGGAAAAAAAATGTTATCTAAATCGGCCTTCTATAGATACAAGATACTAGGCCAAAAGTAAGGTTAAAAAAAAAGTCCGCAGTCGACTCGGTAGGCCCAGGCCCTCAATGGGCTGTAGTGCCATGGAGAAAAAGAAAAAAAAGCACTTAGCTAAATTTAGGGGAAAGACAAGAATGGAAAAATGCCAGCCGGTCGTGGGACACGAATCGATGGACCTCTCGGTATCCAGGGCGGGTGCCCTACCAACTGGGCTAATCCGAGTCTACGTCCAAGGACCGCCGATTCAAACGATTAGTACCCTTCGTTGGTAGGGCACCCTGCCTGGTTATCGGGAGGTCCTGGGTTCGAGTCCCTGATCCGGCATTTTTTCCGTTTTTGTCTTTCTTCTGTTATTATATTTTCTTTTCTTATGAGATAATTCAGTTGGTCATTTCTCCTTATCCTCCATGTCCCGTCTGTGTATTTTATTGGTCCACGATTTAATATCTTATAAATTTTACTTTTGGGGCTATAATACTGTAAATGATGGGGGGGATATTATTTAATGAATTTAATAAGTGAGTTTAAATATATATATATATATATATATTAATTATAATCTCAGGGTATTAATGGTTTGGGTGTTGACCCACGTGTAGCAGATCTACTGTTCGTTGACGAACCTGAGTTGTCTTCATAGGCGTCTCGCTGTAATTTCCGTGTTGTGGAACTTGAAGCGGCCGGTCGACAATAACACGAAGTCTTCCTTCCCTTGTTGCTAAGACCTTTCTTCCCTGCTTCCTGGACTGATCAAAGCATGGTCGCCGCTGCCACCTCACCACCAATCTCCTCTCTCCACCACTCTGCTGCCAATCTCCTTTCACCACCACCTTGTATCACCAGCAATCTCTTTCTCCCAAATCTGTCAAATCTGTTTCTCCACTCTCCTTCAATCTCCTCTCTCCATCCACTGCAAAAATCTCTCCAATCTCCTCTCAAATTGTCTCCGCCAGCCTCTTTAAAGCCTTGTCCCCCCCACTTATCCGACACCTATCACTAAGGTGGCAGGGATGATGGATATCCTCCAATCATATCCCTTGTTTCATTTGGGGAACACACACACGCCACCCGGTCACCAAATTCCCAGGCAGATTAAGACATTCCGAAACGGCGACGATGTGTCCGAGCTGCTTTATGGTTCAGGTGTAAGTCAGCCGCAGTCCCTTTGTTATTATTCCGAGCCGCCAAGACGGCGCCCGGAAAAAAAACCCTCTTCCTGGCAAGCGACTTGCTCATGCCGGAATATTTGGTATTTAAGTTCCCGTCAATTATAATAAAAAAATGGATGCGGGTTCTACTGCGCTACAATACAAAAAAGAAGGCTGAATCACGGGGATTATGTCAGTAGTCGTTATAAGTGTTGAAGATGTAGCTTGTTGACGTCACACGCCAGCCTCCACGTGAGAGGATTCCCGTGAAGAGAAAAGGATAAGAAGAAGAAAGCTGTTTGGGAGTAACAAGTTTCGCCTCCCTCCTTGGGCTCTGAAGAGATTTTCCTGCGAGTTAAGCGGTTTCGATGTCGCGGCTCGTCTCGGTGGTGGTTTATGAAGAGGCGGCAGGGAGGCAGGGAGGATACACACTGAGCCATGTCGTGCAGCTTCAATAAGATATTTACGCGGTGCTTAACTTGGAGGGTCCGACATTGGAAACGGCTAATGGATGGCGGTGAATAAGAGATGTTTCCTCCCTCTGCCAACGACCGTTCCGGAGTGGGGAATATTTCTGGACTGACGCCGTCAAATATGCAGCGAACGTTATCGACTCGCTCGCCCTCGGCCCAAATCCTCACGGTCAGGCGATACGATCCTCAATACTCACTTAAACGAAACTAACAGCCTTACTCGTGATTTTCAGCAGTCGCCTATTTTTTTTATTTATTTATTTAAAAACTTTTATCGTACAGATTATCAGTTTGGACGATAACGATACAGTATATACAATATTAAAAAAGGTATATAATTAACATGATAACGTGAAGATAGGTTAATTCATTTAATTAACCTACTTTAGAAGAATTGGTTATGTTTATTTATTTTTGCGAGTACCTGAGGAGGGGATACGACTTAGGTGGGTGAGGATTGACAGGTAGTGAGTGAACTGATTTATGGAGGATTAATGAGGATGTGACATGATGATGGTAGAGTGGGTTAGGGTGATGATCAGGGGGAAGGAAGGAAGGATGAGGTCAATCGGAAGTTTTCTTTTGAGGCTAGGGGAGCGTGTGGAGGAGGTATGTGGAGGAGGATTGTCATGGATCGTGGGGGGTTTTTGGTGGTTGAGTTGCGCGCTTTTGATTAGGTTTGTTATGGATTTGGAGATTACTGAGTTTACATTGGGAATTTTGATGTTTTTATGGATGACGGAATTTCTTAGGTACCAGCCAGGGAGAGTTTGTAATGGTTTGAATTTTGGTTGAATGGGTTTTGGCTGTTGTTCCCCATATGGAGGAGGCACAGGACCAGGTGGGTTGTATAATGGAGGAGAGGTATATGAGGCGTTTTGTGCTGCTGCTTGTTGGAGACAGGGGATGGATTTTCTGTTTAGAAGGAAGGGGGATATATATAGAGTTCTGAATTTTTGGTTTATTTTGGAGAGGAGAAAATTAATGTGAGGTTTCCAGGGGATAGTTTTGAAGTCAAACATGATTCCGAGGTAGGTACGTGGGTGGTTTCCGTTTTTGTAGGGATTAATGAATTGTTTAGATAGAGATGAATTTGGGGAGGAGGGTTTTTCTTTCGTTAGAGTGAATGAATGGGATGGTTATTGATTTGGTGGTGGGGTTGATACTGATTCGCCATTGTTTGGACCATTGCTCTAGGTTGCAGTCGCCTATAGCACCACAAACAAGGAAACAGACCTGGGAGAAAGAGTTCAATATGAGGGGAAACCAAGTGAACAGGGTGCAGTTTGGGAAAAAACTGGGATAACAAAGGGGCTGTTAGATTGGGAAGGGATATTTTGACGCAACCTAAGGAATTCTGATACTTGGGAAGCGTAATAACTAGAGTAGGATAGCACAGGATAGCAAAGAAGGTTTCAGCGATAAAGAATAATTTACTTACGGGTAATAAAAGTGTGAATATTAGGAAATCGTTGCTAAAAATGTTTGTACGGAGAGTGACGTTATATAGATGCGAAACGTGCCGTAAGAAGTTGCTCGTTTACAATCCCCCTTTACGTTTTGTCGACGATATTGTAGTTTTAGGGGAGTCAGAAGAGGACTTGGAAACCATAATAAATGACATGAACGTAGTCCTGGATAAATACTTCTATATGAGGATTAATATAAGGGAAAACCAAGGTAATGGAAGTAGAGTTTGGGAAACAGAGGAATAACGAAGACTGTTGTTAGATTGGGAAGGGATATTTTGACGGAAGTTAAAGAATCCTGATTCGTGGAAAGCGTAATAACTAGGGATGGTAGAAGAATAATAGACATAAAGATTAGGATAGCACAGGATAGCAAGGAAGGCTTTCGCGAAAAAGAGGAATTTACTTACGGGTAATTAAAGTGTGAATATTAGGAAATCGTTGCTAAAAATGTTGGTATGGGTGCGAAACGTGGACGATAGGAGTTGCGGAAAGGAAAAGAATAGAAGCCTTTGAAATGTGGTGCTTCAGGAGAATGAGATGAGGTGGATAGAATCACTAACGAGGAAGTTCTTAACAGAATAGGGGAAAAAGCGAACAATATGGAGGACGTTGACTAAGAGAAGGGGTAGATTAACAGACAACGTTTTAAGGCATGAGGGTCTTGTAAAATGAGCATTAGAGGGAAGGAAGTGTGTGGGGTAAGAATAGAAGAGGGAGGCCAAGGATGGAATACGCTGGTAGTGTGTGGAAATTAAAAGGCTTGCGCAAGATAGGTTAGCATCGATCAGACCAGTCTATAAGGACTGAATACCACGTATATATATAGAATGAAAAATCACTCATTTCCTCCTTGAAGATTATTTTCCATGCGCCACAGTTTTCTACTCTGCATTTCTTCAACAGCTCTACCATTTTTAATCCCCTTTCCTTAAATTAATATTTTCTCCTCTTCCTTTTCTTGCAACTTATGCATTCTCTGACATCATCTTTAGGCGTCATGCTAACAGAGTTATCTATAGGAATTTTCTTTTTGTTTCTGGTATTATCTACTTTTCCTCGTTACTCAGTTTTTTGTGTAGTTCAATTCCCTTTAAATTCTTTCTTGTATTATCTACTTTTCCTCATTACTCAGTAATACGCCAATCACATTAGAAAGGATGTGGGTTGTGCTAGTTAAAAGGAAATGAAAAGGCTTGTGCAAGATATGTTAGCATGGAGGATAGCATCAGACCAGTCGCAGGACTGAAGGCAATAGCATATACAGAGCCCATGAAACCAATTTTAGGAGATGAGAATTGAAAATGGCCCGTGGCTGAGCTTCGATTGAAGAAATCCTTTCCTCTGGTCAATTTACAGTGTCCGTCCTTCATTGATTTCCTAGCTGTGGGAATTAAGACCGTGATTATTAAAATTGTAGGTGAACCGAGCTCAGTTTTATGAGGTTGGAAGGATGCTGCAACCGGATCTAGCAGTCGAAATGGACTAGCTCAGGTTGTTAGAGTTCCGCCCGGAAAAAAGCGGGGGGATCCCAGTTCCGATTTCCGGGTCCAGTCGACAGTTTTGCATTTTCATCTTCTTCCATGTTTTTAATGTGGTGCTCAGTACTATGACTGATCTGACGCAATCTTCCATCCTCGGTCTCCCTCTTCATTTCTTACCCCATATACTTCCATCTAATACTAATTTTACAAGACCCTCATGTCTTAAAACGTGGCCTATTAATCTACCCCTTCTCTTGGTCAACGTCCACCATATTGTTCGCTTTTCCCCTATTCCGCTTAGAATTTCCTCGTGACTTACTCTATCCACCCATCTGATTTTTCAGCATTCGCCTATAGCACCACATTTCAAAGGCTTCTATCCTTTTCCTTTCCCCAACTCCTATCGTCCACGTTTCGCACTCGTATAACGCCACGCTCCATATCAACATTTTTTAGCAACCATTTCCTAATATTCACACTTATATTACCCGCAAGTAAATACGTCTTTTTCCTTGCTATCCTGTGCTATCCTACTCTTTATGTCTACCATCCCTAACCTTCAACCACCTCAAAGTAAACAATAGCTATGAAGTATGTATGTTATTATAATTGGTTTACGAAATGCAAGAGAAGTATTAAATTACTACCTCATTCACCTAGAAATAAGTAAGAAACATGGAATAATATAACTGAAGTGATATTAAGGAAACCTTCTGCGTAGTTATTTCTTTGACGAATTGAACCGAGTGTTTCCGTGGTTAACCGAGTTCTTAATTATACCATTAGTTTCTTCCTATCCCATTCAGGGCCTTGGCCTACCTACCTAATCGACTTTTTTTTATTCACTAATTACACTAATAGCCTGTTTTCTTGAGTATCTATAACAGGCCTTATTTTAATTTCTTACAATGTTTGTCTTACAGATTTATTCTATTTTATTTTATAAATAATTATTTTCTTAAACAATAATAAAACTAATAAACTAAAACTAAAAACAGAAGGGTATAGGGTGAATGGGAGTGGGAGGATTGAAGGGAAAGTGCTGTGAGATCACAGCTGGCGGAATATGGAAGGGAAGAAAGAGAAGGGAGAGGAAAACTATGTTAAGTCATAGCTGCTTCCATCTTCTTTTACATTACATTACAGACTGAGATTTTTTAACACTTTTTTATAATACTTATATATATATATATATACATCAAATATGGAAGTATATTTTTTTGCAGGGGGTCTGTAGAGCAGAAGACGCTCTCCCTGCATAAGTTCTACCAGTAAAGATGCGTGGAGGTCAGCCATTGCTCTATTCTTGTCTCCTGGGCTTCCTTTTGGAGGCAGGAGAAGACAGTCTTTCAATGTTTTCGCTTCCTCCTCCACTTCTCTAGCACAGGTTGTACTTCCAGCTCCGGAATTCCGGTTTCCCTCATTTTCCGGCGTCCAGGATATGAGGGTTGGTTTAAAGCTGGCTTCGTCAAGTGTTATTTTTTTTTCATTTCTACCGCCAAATTGATACGAAAATGTCGGGAGTGTGTATATCCTTGTCTGTTCATATCTGTTTTACTCTCCGGTTCCTGGGATTACCGCGGTCCAGGAGAGTGAGTGATGACGTCACTGTCAGTCACAACATCTTTGAGGGACCCAAAGAGTTGTGTCGAATTGTTTGAAGCAGTTACAACCAACCGTCGTCTTCCTCTCTACCCGCTTTTCAGAGAAAATCTATTTTTTTTTCCTTTATGACCATGGAGCTTCCATCTAAGGTTGTTTGCAATTATATCTTCCTAGCTCAATCCGTGGGTGATATCTCTGGTTTGTTATATTTTCGAGCACTGTTATTAAATACGGATCCCTGATTACAACTTTTAGATCATCCATGTCCTTTAAGGCATTCCTTCCGTTCATCTTGATTTATGTCATATCCAGGGCAACCAAACACTCTTCGCACTTGCACAGGGTGTCCTTGTTTCTTTTTATCCTACTAAGGTACAGCAGCCCATATGGTCCATGGCCTGAGAGGAAGTGCATCAACCCTTTTATTGGTTGGAGGTGACACATGGCTAGTCGTTCTCTAACATCTGGTAGAAGGCCATGATGCATGGACTCTTCTGCCAGTGCTGCTAGCTAGATTCATCCCATCGTTTTTGCCAAATATCAAGGATAATTTCAACAATTTCTCTCTTGCATCTAGCTTCTCTGCCTAATATATCATTTATTTTTCCTTGATTGTTCCTTTTCAGCCAAAATTGAGCACCTCTCTTTCTCACCTCTAGGTCCAGAGGGACTATATACCCCCCCAGCAGAACTGTTAGTGCGTCTGTCGATGTTGTATGCCCGTCGAGATATTCTGATCAAGGTTCTTCTCTGAATTTGGAGGATTTTCCTACTTGGGTTTGCCAGTTTGAATCGACTGCGGACTCTCATCTAACATGCCACATTCCTTAATATATGAGTGACACGTGGCCAGCGTTTTGATTCCACAGAAGTCTCAGCCCCGGGTCTCCGTGACCGTGACGACACAATCATTCGGGACCACCAGTTTACATACAACCGACGGAGGACTTATTGGTGTATTTACGTCGTTTCAGTTTTCTCAATCCGCATACAGTAGTGTCCCCACCTTTGCCAAAAAATTGCAGAAGTTTATTTCGCGTCAAATTGGTTGGTTTTACTGTGTTTTTTTTCGCACCCCAATATAACGAAAGAGAAATTAATGACGATGGCAAAGAGTTAATTCCTCGTCAGCGAGGGGGGCGAGGGAGGAGGGAGGGAGAGATGAAGACGACGCCACGGCCATGTCACGTGATCCCCGCGTTTCATATCTGGCTAAGCCCGTGGCTACCTGTCAAGGGGCGATATTACCTCGGTGACGTCATCACGCGCATGCGCACAAGACACGGGGCTCCCCTTTACCGCAGAAACTTGCTTTTAATGGGCACACGCACTGACGTCACGATATCCCTTACCGGTCAACGTACGGCTCAGTGACGATCGTCGCGTTGGCCCTGGAAATTCCGGTGACGACTGAACGAGTTGCCTTAACGAGAGCCTTAATTATAGCTTCGTAGTAATGTAGTGATGGAGGGTCTTTAAGGTGAGAAAGGGTGTGAAGGAAGGTGTGTGTTGTTTGATGGATGAAAACAAAGCGCCCGCTGCTGTTTAATAATTGGCGTCGGGCAATAAAGCGACGCTCCCCGTCTGTCTGGAGATTAGCGCCTGATTGTGCGGCACCGGAGGCTTTGTTTGGTTTTTTTTTAATCCCCATGACAGCGGCGGCAAAACGAGATTTGTTTGCGAATCGAGGGAGTTTAATCTCGCCCGTGTAACTCAATCTCTCTCTCTCTCTCTCTCCCCTTCTCTCTCCCTCCCTATCCTTCTCTCTGACCAAGTCTCAATTTCCTCGTTCCCTCTCTGTCTCCTTTTTCTTCATTATGATATAAAAGTGACAAATAAAAAAACCAGAGATATTCTACGGGAGTTTCTCTCGCAGGCGCTTCAGCCCAGAGTGACTGCGGGGCTCCTCACCTGATCATGTCGGGGATGCCTCCTGCACTCTCTCTGGGTACTTTTTTTTATCAAAGTTCTCATATGCCGAGACACCTTCACCTATTTTAGGAGGTATATGTACCGGGGTCAAAGACCTTGGGCATATGGCAAGAGCTGTCCGCTGATCCCATTGGATCAGTCAGGGGCCAACTGCCTCCTGAAAACTGGTGAAGACACGGAGAAGGGAATGCTGCGACCCCCCACCACAGCAGACTCGTCTCCCGTCATTCATAAGGAAGGGCGTGAGAATAGTACCCAGCAATGCCCCCCGACCTACCTGATGCAGGTTTTCTAGGGTTTTCCCTGCATCTCTTTAGGTGAAACACCGCGAGGGTAGGATCCTTAAACCATAGCCCGGGGGCCCTAGTTAACCCTTGCTAGGCTACCTTGCTCTACCTTCCGCATCCCCCCCTTTTCAATTCCCTTCCTATGCTATTAAAGGGGAGTTGCCTGTTTCAGGATCACCCTCATGTAGCCTGTTAACCAAAAAAAAACCCAGAGATATTCTCGTATGTGGTTTGTTTACGTTTGGACCGACGGACATTTCTCTGGCCAATAATTATTATCCGTCAGGATCCGTCGGCAAAGTTGCACTCGGTTCAGGATACGGTTTTTAAGGAAACGAAAAATATAAATATCCTGACTTGACGCTCTGTGAAATGAATACCGCCTCAATTCGATTTGTAAAATTTAAACCATTTTCTTATATTCATCCTGTTTGAACAATATAATCAAGTTAAGACATTGCAGAATAACATACCTTATTTCTTCTCTACTTACAATTAAAACCTTAACTTAAAAAAAAAAGTACTTTGTCACATATTACCGGCGTCATTGCGGTTTTTCAGTGCTGCCAACTTAAAACGCTGGGTCGCTAAATAAATTATTTTTATTTCTCTCCGCCGCAGCACGCGAAATTTTACGGAATCGTTATCGATGTCGGGAATGTTTTACGTTTTATTAGTAATTTGGTTATAAACAGTTTCCTTGGAATAAACTCCTGAAGTTACGCTTTATTAGTAGTTGGATTATCAACCGATTTATTAGAATCAACTCCTGAAGCTATATTTTATTAGTAATTCGATTATAAACAGGGTCTTTGGAATAAACTCCTGAAGTTTTAATTTATTAGTTCATATAGAATGTAAAAGACTAACAATCACACAAAAATATTTACACTATAAGGAAGCAAAGCTGTTTAACAAGCTTACCTTACACATTAAATCAACCTAACAAATTTAAAAATTGAATTAGCCACTTTCTTCCTTAGCCACTCCTTCTATTGTGAAACTTTGTAATTATTGATTGTAAAATTATATATATAAGATTATCCTCATAATAGTGCAATAAATTCATGTAAAGCTATTTGACTCGTTCCATATCCTCGAAGTATTGCTTCACTGAAGGGTCCACGGAATATGATTATCATGTTATGTTAGTGATTGGATTATATATAACCAGGTTGTTTGCTGATGTTATATTTTATTATCAATTGAATTATAAACAGTTTCTCCGGAATAAACCTCTGTAGCTGTATTTATTTTTGTATTAGAAGCTGTTTATTTGGAAAAGTCTCCTAAAGCTCGTTTTATGTTCGGATAAGAAGCACTGTCATTAAAATCAACATCTGTAACTGTTTTAGTTTCCTTATATATTTTTTTAAACAAAACTACAGACTTGTTTCGATTCTTTTTTTTGGGGGGGGGGGGGGCAGCAGGCTACATGAGGGTGATCCTGAAACACGCAACTCCCCTTTAATAGCATATGAAGGGAATTGAAGAGAAGGGATGCGGAAGGTAGAGCAACCCAGGCTATGGTTTAAGGATCCTACCCGGTGTTTCACCTAAAGAGATGCAGGGAAAACCCTAGAAAACCTGCATCAGGTAGGTCGGGCATTGGGTACTATTCTCACGCCCTTCCGAATGACGGGAGACGAGTTTGCTGTGGGGACGCAGCATTCCCTTCTCCATGTCTCCACCAGTTTCAGGAGGCAGTTGGCCGACTGATCCAATGGGATCAGGGGACAGCTCTTGCCATATGCCCAAGGTCTTTGACCCCAGCACATATACCTCCTAAAATAGGTGAAGGTGTCTCGGCATATGAGAACTTTGATAAAAAATACCCAGAGAGAGTGCGAGGCATCCCCGACATGATCAGGTAAGCCCCGCAGTCACCCTGGGCTGAAGCGTCTACGAGAAACTCCCGCAGCGCCTATCCATCCCTGTTTCGATTCTGGTCTTAAACAATTATTTTTGCAATCACATTTTGAATCCGTCTGCAAGAATTTTTGGTCAATGGAAGTTCCCATTTTGGGGTTACGTAGTAGTAATATTTCATAGCTTGGAAGGTTTTTATTTTTACAAAAGAACAGGAAAATTACTCACTCGTTCTTCTGCAAGTTGAGGAAGGTGATGGAATCTCCGAAGCCTGCGAAGGCGTCGTCAGTGATGACGCTGATGTTGTTGGCTCGCAGATCGAGATGCCTGAGGCGGTGAAGACGACGCAGGGCGTCGCTGGGGATCGTGTGGATGTTGTTGTCACCCAGGCGCAGGTACTGCAGGTTCTCTGGAAATAAGAAAGTAAATAAATAATAATTACACTTGTTATTAGACCGATAGTTAGTATTTTATTAACTGTTAATGTAAAATTATCAAGGGTCGGAAAGCTGGAGCCGGAGCCAGAATGAAGGGGCTTTAATCCTCTGGAGATCCTTCGGGACACGTACAAATATGACCTGCGTTATAGCCGGCGTGGGAAAGAGAGAGACCCACGAAAACAAAATTGAAAAAACCACGTGGTCGCCACGGCCAATGTGGTTTCATGGTTTTAACACAGACCGATTGTAAAAGATGATTTCGCGGTTTTTTGGACGCGGGGGAGGGGGAGGAGGAGGAGGAAGGGGGGGCGAGGCCGTGCAGAGCATCACTCGACTGTCATAACTTGAAGCAAAACGGACGAGAACCGACGCTAGGTCCCGACTGGTACATGGAGGGCGACTCAAGCCGCTGGAGAAGAGATGAGGTACGCGGTCAAGGTTTCCATCCAATCCTTGACGTTTAGGAAGGGTATCTCCCACGGGTTTTTATCCTGAGACTACAGTAGATCAGATTGCTCCGCCGAACCTCAATATGATT
>CM067376.1:11880818-12018318 GCA_034510155.1 Eucriotettix oculatus
CTCATGTAGCCTGCTGACAAAAAAACCCTTAAACCACAGCCCGGGTTCCTAGTCAACCCTTCACTATCCACTATCTTCACTATATCCCCCCTTTTTAATTTCCTTCCTACGGTATTAAAGCGGGAATTGACTGTTTAAGGGTCACCTTCATTTAGCCCCTCCTCCCCGAACTTCAATTATTTGTATATTATAAAATTCAACAACAAATTGAAAAAAATTTACAAATTAAATTACTTAATTTCTAGCTATTGGCCTTTATTTGTCTTTTATTTATGATCTTGAGCCAGGTTCATTTAATTATTTTAATTACTTTTTCACGGTGCCCGAAATTCCATGAGTTTTTTTTGTTGTAATAATTAGTCCTAAGACTGGTCTGATGCAACCCTACATGCTAACTTATCCTGCCCAAGCCTTTTCATTTTCATATACCTACCTCCTTCTCCCTTAACTGCGATGCAGATTCCATCCCTTGCCTCCCTCTGCCCTTCACTTCCCTCTAATCATAATTTTACAAGACCCTCCTGCCCTCTATTCCTTCAAAATCCTCCGTATTGCTATTTCTTCCTCTATTCTCCTTATAAGATCTTGGTTACTCTATCCTCGCTTCTCGTTCTCCTATAGCACCACATAAATAAATAATATATATGTAACGGGAGAGTCACAGAGCACCTTTTTGAAATATAAAAACTAATCAGAAAGGTTAAATCGTCCCCGAGAACTCCCTCAAATAAAAGGTCATGTATGGAACGATAAAAGGAAAAAATATATATGAAAAATAGGGGAAAGGATGGAGAAAACAGTCATAGAAAAGAAGGAGCAGAATAAAACACGTACGACATTTTGTAACACTTGAAAGACGTAGAAGGGGAAGAAATAGTGACTAATAAATTAAAATATATGAAACGGGAGAGTCGCAGTACACATTTTTAAAATAAAAAGATGAATTAGAAAGGTAAATGTTCCCAAAATAAGGACATATACCGAAAAAGGAAAAAAATGAAAAATATTGAAAAGGATGGAGAAAACAGTCCTTTTAGGAACATTTGAAAGAAGTCTTCAGAGGAAGAAATAGTGAATAGTAAATATAGATATATGTAATTGTACATCGTTTTTAAAAAAATACGGCAAGTAATATTTATTAATATATATATATATATATATTTCTTCAAAGGTGATAAATAAGTTAGGAATGTCTAGGTTAAAAATTAATACCTTCTAAAAGAATGAAAATTAGGTTACTTTTTCGTTGAAAACCCAGGCCCAGTAACTTTTCCCCAGAATACAAATGTCCCCGTATTTCCCTCCCTTGTTTAACTTTAACGATACGGGAGGGGGAGGAAGTACTAAATACCGCACTGTGGAGTGTTTTACGAACCCCTGCCATTTTATTCCCCCCGTCGGCGTGTATTAGCAAAGACGACAACGACCCAGGTGTGTCACAGGTCGTGTTTCGGGCGGCCATTTTCCTGTATTGGATGACGGCTTGCAAAGTGGTGTTAGCCTGGGAGCTTTCACGGAGCTCAACACACTAGTAGTAATAATGACAGTCCTCGTACCGTCCAATTAGCAGAGCTCTTAATAGGAACTAAACGCGGCGGCAGAGCAGAGTGGATGGCGTTTACCCTCTGTGCGCATGCGCAGTGCGACAACTACCTGCGTGACGTCATCGGCCCGAGTATTTGCTTGCTCCATATTAAACTGCGTGGAGGACTGAATACCACAAAAACAACAACAGGTATTAGGAGAAAATTTTTATTTCTAGACACGTGCTTTACTTCAACCATATATATATTGTAACATGAAAAGTTACACTTAACAATGCAGGCCAGCTTGCGAGTTGCAATTGTTGAGGAACTGACGCAACTTGGGCCAACAATGTAGTCTGGCGAGACTTTAGGGAGTCGTCATGGGGTAGTGGAAGGAGCAGGTTGTGTCGGCGGGACGACGAGAGAATGACCACGCACTCCCTGCAGATATAATTATTTCTCATGCTCTGATAGGAATTAAAACTATTAAAATCAATCTTTTGGTATTTTTTGTGAAAAATACCTGGCGCCCTAAAGGAATTAGAATAGGGAGGAACGCGGGATCCGCTATAATATATATATATATATTTATATATATATATATATAGCACTACTGTACCCAGATACAAGCTGGTTCCTTTGTTTATTTTAATTCAATCTACAGTTTCGATTTCAGGTTGACAAATTAAGTTATTAATCATTCTGGTGTATAACAATTTATTTCTATAAGGTTTCAGAGAAACTCATTTCGTATTCATAAATGTTTATTTTGCTTCTGTAAATATAATGCTAACATTAACAATTTTCCTCTCCCGTAACGTAAATAAACTAATTAAGCAACACAATCAAGCCAGGGTTGTATTTTCATAGCTCAACGCTGAACCCTTTAAAGCGCATCTGATTAGTTCAGCCAGAGAAGCAATATGAGAGGGAGAGGAAGAGGCTAATTTTGTAAGGTGACGTTAAATCCACCACAACCAACCCAACCCCCCTCCCCCCTTTCCCCCCACCCACACACCCACCAAACCCTCCTGGTCGCCTGCTGATTGGCCGCCGCTGTTGTAGCCAATCAAACGCCGCGTTTCTCGAGGCATGTTACGTACGCTCTGTGTTTTGTCAACATCGGCGACGCGAAGCTCGGGGGAAATTTTCTGTCCCGAAACTGAAACGCAACATCGAGAATGTCCCGCTATAAAAAAAGAACCCGCAGCACAAAATAAATATAATAAGGAAGAAAGATTAAAAAATAATACCCAGCGTCCAACCTCGGAGTTCATCTTAAAGATCGTTGTAGGAGGAGGAGGGAAAAATATATATGTTTTTGTTTACAGGCGTGTCTCTGTTATGATATTATTTTATAATCAACCTTACATACAATAACCCAGAGCAACGCTCGGTCAACATCGGGAACGCTCGGCTTCACCTTCGTCAAAGAAACCACGGTACAGAGACTACTCTTGAGTTCAAAGGAGTTACTTAGTGGAGCAACTTCTACTTTCATAAATTACATACTTCTACATATTAACCTATTTTATGACCCGGATCTTAATATCATCAAAGCAAGAAACATCAACTACAATCGTTTGCTTCTATTAAACCTATGCAGTGATAATTCAATAAATTCTTAACCTATTTTATGAACTGAAACTTAATATTTCAAACCGAAATACGAACGCATGGAAGGATGATGATAATAAATACCAATTACCATCATAAATATTTCAATTTGTCCTACAATTTGAAATACAGTTTCCTGAGACAATCTTACACAACCAAAGATTTAGGGATTATAATTTATTAAACTTTTTGTCAATTGCTTAAGGGTAAAATTTTCGATAATCTTGGTTATGTGTCTATTTTAAAATTTAATTCGTGGTTTCTTAATCTATCCCTTCTCTTGGTCAACATCCTCCGTATTGTTCGGGTTTCCCCTATTTTATTTAGAACTTCCTCTTTAGTGATTCTATCCACCATCCATCTCATTCTCCTATAGCACCAAATTTCAAAGGCTTCTATTTTTTCCCTTTCTGCAACTCCTATCGTCCACGTTTCGCACCAATATAACGCCACGCTCCATACCAACATTATTAGTAATGATTTCCTAATATTCACGCTTATGTTACCCGTAAGTAAATTCCTCTTTTTTTGTGAAAGTCTTCCTTGCCTTTCCTGTCCTATTCTAGTTATTATGCCGCCCAAGTAGCATATTTTCATAACTTCCTTCAAAATGTCCCTTCGCAATCTAACAGCCTTTGCTACTATATCCATATTGTTCTTTCTTCCTATATTTTCCTTAAAACTTCCTCGTTAGTTACCCTATCCACTCATTTGATTTTCGGCATTCTCCTATAGCACCACAAAACTTCTATTTCCTTCCTTTCTGCAACTCCTATAGTCCACGATTCGCATCCATATAACGACACACACCACATACGAACGTTTTAGTAATGATTTCCAAATATTCATACTTATATTACCCGTAAGTAAATTCCTCTTTTCTTTTTGCCTGTACTATCCTACTCTGGTGATTAAGTCACTGTAGTAACTTCTTTCCCAATCTAACAGCCTTTGCTATTCCACTTTTTCCCTTACTACACTCCATTACCTTGGTTTCCCCTCTCTTAATCCTCATATTGAACTCTTTCTCCATGACCACGTTTTGTCCAAGTCTTCTTCTGACTTTCCTAATAGTAGAGTATCGTCGGCGAAGCGTAGGGTTTTTATTTCATGTCCTTTCAGTATGATTCGTTTTCCACATTCCGGTTTATTCTGGTTTCATATACAGACACACACACACACGCGCGCACATACCGTAAGGTTAAAAATAAACCGTGAAAATTCTAGTGCGGGTTTCCGAGAAAAAAAAGGGCTGCCAATTTTAACATTGGCAGTAACGCGTTGTGATGACGTCACCTGACGTCACGTCCCCTATCCTCCCATCCGACCAATTTATTTTGGTTAGTTCGGAAAACGTGTCAAGTACTAATATAGTAAATTTACTGAGGTACTTTTGGCTTCAACATGGCCGCTGCACCAATCAGAAAAAAAAAAGAGTTTCGAGAGTAAATTATTTGGAATCGTCGTGTGATGACTTCGCAGAAGGGTTCCATCAGAAAAAAAGGAAAATTTTAAGCCTTCACCGCCGATTAAAAAGTCAACTTAATTTAATTTCGTCGAGTAGCAGTGCCCTACTTTTTTTTCGTAACTACGTGGTTCACGCCTTGCTATTGTCGCCTACGTCGTGTTTTGCTTCCACATGTCTTTGAAATTTCTCCTCTTAAGAAATATGGTGGTCGTGCATTGGGGAGGGGAGGGGATAACATTTTTCGTCTCTTCAATGAAATCTACAACTACTTGTAGAGGATCCAGCCACACTTTACTTTACCGGCGCCTGGAGCAACGTCACGGGAGAAAACCACTCGCGGTCTCCTCCCTATTTTATTCCGCCACTCGGCAGCTATTTGAAGCATGCTGCGGGAGAGATAAGGAACTAGCTGGGTGGAGCTGCTGAGAGGAGCAAGCCAGGGTGAATGAAGAGTTAAATATCAAAGCTAGAGAGGGAAGGAGTGGAGAGGGAGGGATGGTGGAAATCCAGAGAGTTGAGTTTCAAAGAGAGAGAGAGACGGAGAGGGAGAGAGAGAGATCGTGTGGCGCTGTGCCAACGTGACACCGTGGAACACTCTCGTCTCGTCGTCGACATTCCAGCGTGAGCGATGCACAGGCATCAAAACAACAACAACAACAAAATATGTTGTTCAAGTGGGCGTGAAAAGGGGACGGACGGGCACGACAGGAAGGGATAAACTCTGAATTGGCGTCGAATTGCACGCCCTCTGCTCTTACACAAGAGGGACAGTGTGACCAATATTGTCAATTTATTTACGGTTACCTGTAAAACTAAAATGCTGTGCGTTTTGGGATTCTTGCACCGGGCGTCGTTTTAGAACACTGTGACATATAAAGGCCTCCTTTCAGGCCAAAAGAGGTCCTACCGCAAAGAAATATAGAACAGGATTCACTATGACCACACGTAGCGTGTCAAGCGAGATGATTAAATAGCTGTTAAGCTTGATAAAATGCTTAAAGTTTTAGAACACTGTGACATATAAAGGCCTCCATTCAGGCCAAAAGAGGTCCTACCGCAAAGAAATATAGAACAGGATTCGCTATGACCACACGTAGCGTGTCAAGCGAGATGATTAAATAGCTGTTAAGCTTGATAAAATGCTTAAAGTTTTAGAACACTGTGACATATAAAGGCCTCCTTTCAGGCCAAAAGAGGTCCTACCGCTAGGAAATATAGAACAGGATTCACTATGACCACACGTAGCGTGTCAAGCGAGATGATTAAATAGCTGTTAAGCTTGATAAAATGCTTAAAGTTTTAGAACACTGTGACATATAAAGGCCTCCTTTCAGGCCAAAAGAGGTCCTACCGCAAAGAAATATAGAACAGGATTCACTATGACCACACGTAGCGTGTCAAGCGAGATGATTAAATAGCTGTTAAGCTTGATAAAATGCTTAAAGTTTTAGAACACTGTGACATATAAAGGCCTCCTTTTCAGGCCAAAAGAGGTCCTACCGCACTCCTTTCAGCGAAAGGGTCCTACACAAAAGAATATAGACCAGGATACTCTATGACCACACGTAGCGTGTCAAGCGAGATGATTATATAGCTGTTAAGCTTGATAAATGCTTAAGTTTTAGAACACTGTGACATATAAAGGCCTCCTTTCAGGCCAAAAGAGGTCCTACCGCAAAGAAATATAGAACAGGATTCACTATGACCACACGTAGCGTGTCAAGCGAGATGATTAAATAGCTGTTAAGCTTGATAAATTGCTTAAATAATGCAGAGTATAGAAGAAATTTAGAAAAAATAGACAAGAATGGAAAAATGTCGAACGGACCACGACTAGCGTTAAGGTTGTGCAGAGTGTGATTAGGTGACCCTGGCTTAGGTCACAGGAATGGAGGGATGTCGAATCGGTCATTGGACGTCGGCTCGAACTATCTCAGTGGTAGAGTGACCCGGGGTTCGAGTCCCTCACCCGGTCGACATTTTCCCATCCTTGTCTTTCTTCTAAATTAGCTGTTAGCTACCAATGAGCTTCAACTCCACTTCCTTTTCCTTAAATAATGATAAATATTTTGAATTAGTTAATAAATGTGCAAATTGCGGTGCATATAAAAACCGCAAGTGCCGCACGCACTCACTTTTTTGGCAGGAATAGGAAAGCTAAGAGGGATGCAAAGGAGACCCGAATGCCTCCTACTAGTTTTTCTTTCCGCTCCCCCCCCCCTGAGCCTCCCCACCTCTTAGGACATGCGTTTAAAATTAAGTCTCCCACAAGCCTACACGTCATGGTTAGTTTGAGAGGTGCATGTTTCGGGGATAGAGAATTGTTCGCTGATCTCATTGGCCAAATTTTATCGAGGGAACCATCCCTTTCGGATTCCAGTTAGATTTCGTTGCGTCCCCACAACAATTCAGTCTCGTCTTCTGAAAGACCTACCTGACGATAAGGTTTTTCCTGCATCACGTTAGGCTCATCGCAGGGTTGGTTCCTTAATATAGAGCCCGAAAGGCCTTAGTCAACCTTTAGCTAACTTGCTCTACCTTACACATCCCCTGTCTACTGTCTCTGTTACTATACTATTGTAGGGGAGAGCCAATTTTTTTTATTTCAAACTTTTATCCGAAGATAGTATAGTTTATTTGACATGTTATATACTGTAACATGAAAAGTTACACTTAACAATGCAGGCCAGCTTGCGAGTTGCAATTGTTGAGGAACTGACGCAGTCCGGGCCAACAATGTAGTCTGGCGAGACTTTAGAGGAGTCGTCATGGGGTAGTGGAAGGAGCAGGTTGTGTCGGCGGGACGACGAGAGAGAGAATGACCACGCCCTGCAGATATAATTTTTTTGTTCATGCTCTGATTGGAATTAAAACTACTAAAATCCATTTTTGGTGTTTTTTTAATGAAAAATACCTGGCGCCCTAAAGGAATGAGAAATCCTCGAATACGGAGGAACGCGGAATCCGCTACAATACATATTTATTCACAAATTAAAAAATTGACATGGATGATGCTTGTATAAATTGAAAAATCCATTGACTATAAATTTTCAAGCGAGAGAATCGACAGAGCTGTGGACATAACTATGTTATTGCAGTTGATAATATTTGATTGACTAGCGTTTTACGGTCGATATTATTAGAGTTTAGGATAGGAGGAGGGGAGATCAGATGAAGATAAGTAAAGGAATAGTGTGTTTGAAGAACGGAGAATGAGATGACGGATAACTGAGAGAGAAATTATTGTTAGGATATGGCTGCAGGAGTGGGAGAGTGGAAGGATGTAGTCTATTGGTAGTTTTCTTTTGAGTCTGCGGTTGTGTGGAGGAGGAGGAGGTGAAGAGGATTGCTGTGCTATGGTGTCATTGGAGTGATTGATGGACCTTTTGATTAAGGAGGATATGCATGATGGTGGAGTTTGGATGTCATTGTGAATTACTGAGTTTCGAAAGGTAACAGGGGGGAGTTGGAAATGATTCTAAGGATTCTGTTTTGCTTGGTTTGGATTTAATTTGATTTCGAGTTGACAGTAGATCCTCAAATGGACCATATGGGGTGGATTAGGGAGAGGTAAAGGAGTTTTTTTTTGGGTGGAGATTGAGATCTGTGCGTTTCTCTTCGAGGAGTGGATACAGTAGTTTTATTTTGGTGTTGATTTTGGATGCAAGGTGGGTAAAGATGGAGTTTCCAGGGACGTTTGGAGTCCAGTACAAGTCCGAGGTACGTGATGGAGTTTTTTTTTATTAGGATTTGGGAACCAAAAAGATAGAATCAACGAGTAACAGGATGTTTGGTTTTGAGGGTGCATGGAACTATTACAGATTGGGAATGGTTTACGCAGGAGAACCACTAAATCGGATAACCTTCACGTATCCTGTCTGTCTGTCTGAAATAAAATAAAAACACTCACTTAATTTTATATATCGTAGATATATACGTGGCCGACCTCCTTGTGGTCTAGTGGATAGCGTCGCTGCCTCATAACCCAGAAAACTGGGGACTTGGATATTTGCGTCGTCATGGTCATGGAGACTGGGATTGAGACTGCTGGATAATCGATACGCTGACCACGTGTTACTTCAAATTCGGAATGTATCTTGTCAGACGACAGTCCGCAGTCGATCCCGATAGGCCAAGGAAGAACAAGAAGAAAATATATATATATACATGTGTCCACAAGACAATATTTCACGAAAAATCAGACCGAAACGGACGGTTCAAGATTCTTCTTACAAATACGTTTTACTGTTTCCGTATATTTTTCTGGATGTAAACGGTTTTTCAATATGGGCGGGTCGATGTTGAAATGAAAAAAACAACCTAGCAGTGTGTGAGGTATTAACGAAATGTTTTTTTTTTAATTAAGGACCCATGTACGCCATTATGTTTGGAATATAACATCTTTGAAATGTCCGCCGCGGCTTGTCACGGTGACACGGTTCCGACTGGTCCAATTTTCAATGATTCTGCCGCATTTTTACTCGGTTGAAAATCTTTTTGAATAATACGGGATGAATAAATAAATTTCGCAGCCAGAGTGTCTGGAAACCACAAAATGGCGGTCGGGTTGCACTCATTCACTCTACGTGGATCATTTGCATCACGGTGACGATCAAAATGGCATGTGTATTAACTAGGTACACGGCATACAAATCTCTCCCCCTCCCACCCTCCCCCTCCCCCCTCCACCCCCCCTCTCTCTCTCTCTCTCGATCAGAGAATGAAAATCAATGCTCGATAAATTTTGCATCTCAATTCTCGCGCTGACTGAAATCTGTTAATGGAGGACCGAGTGTGGAATTCCCCACCCTTCCCCCTCCCCCTTCCCCTCCACTCCCACGCACGCATGCATGCATACGCAACACAGACAGACAGCCACACACACACACACGCACTCACACAAACATGAATCATAAAAACAGGACGAGGAAGAAATCATCCAACCAACCGGGTCCTACATCATACATTTCAATTCGACACACACACACACACAAGTGTTATTATTATTATCGTCATCGTCATCAGCAGCTGCAGCAGCAGCACTAGGTTTAGCGGCGCATGAATCGTGCAATGATTGCACACACACTCACACACACGAGGGAAAGCACCGCGTGAAACACAGAGAGGGAAAGAGAGAGACAGAGAGAGAGAGAGATGGAGAATCATCACCATCACGTCATCATCATCATCATCAGCAGCAGCAGCAGAATCGCCGTCATCGAGGCCACAAATCAGGGTGTTGGAAACAAACAGAACGCGGGGGAATCTGTTACAATTACGAAGGGACGAAGCAGCAGAGGACAGGACGAGACAGAAAATAAATTGTGATTGAATCCGGAGCTGCGTTGAGATAGATCGATGGGACGGATGGATGTGATTTCCTCCCCTTTCCTTTCCCCCTTCCCTAAGACAGCTGCCGTAATTTTCATTTCCACGTG
Organism: Eucriotettix oculatus; assembly: GCA_034510155.1. Classification (NCBI taxonomy): domain Eukaryota; kingdom Metazoa; phylum Arthropoda; class Insecta; order Orthoptera; family Tetrigidae; genus Eucriotettix; species Eucriotettix oculatus. Next base: position 11,890,868 of record CM067376.1, read on the forward strand.
GGGGCGTGACGAAGGTAGAAAAATTCCGAGGTAAGTTTACCCCCGTGGTCCTGCAGAAAGTTCCTCATCGCTTAAGAATAAAATTGTTAAAATGTTTGTATGCAGTCTGTCGTGTCGCATATGCTTTTTAATATATATATATATATATTTATTTACTGTAGCCGATCCGACGTTTCCGTCCAGCTCTGCCTCAATATCGTCGTAAATTAACACTTTTTTTGGGCGCCAGGTATTTTTCACAAAAACACCAAAAGTAGATATTAATAGTTTTTAATTTCCAATCAGAGCATGAGAAATAATTATATCTGCAGGGATGGCGTGGTCATTCTCTCTCTCGTCGTCCCGCCGACACAACCTGCTCCTTCCACTACCCCATGACGACTCCCCAAAGTCTCGCCAGACCACATTGTTGGCCCAAGTTGCGTCGTCAGTTCCTCAACAATTGCAACTCGCAAGCTGGCCTGCATTGTGAAGTGTAACTTTTCATGTTACAATATATTTATAACAGAACAGGTAATGCAACGGAATGTGGAAAAGGAATCACACTGCAAGGAGAAGAAATAGAAACCCTACTTTTTTGCCGATGACATTATAGTATTATGGGAGTCAGAAGAAGACTTGGAAACCATAATAAATGGCAGGAACGTGGTCCTGGAGAAAGAGTTCAACGTGAGGATTCATAGCGGGAAAACCAAGGTATTACGCGTCACATGTAGCAAAATTCCTAAACCTGTTTCAAAATATTCCTTCCTAATATAACATCCTTTGTTATTCCACTGTTTCCCATACTACACTCCATTACCTTGGTTTTCCCCTCCTATTAATCCTCATATTGAACTCTTTCTCCAGGACCACGTTCATGACATTTATTATGGTTTCCAAGTCTTCTTCTGACTCCCCTAATACTACAACAATATCATGGGCAAAGCGTAGGAGTTTTATTTCTTCTCCTTGCATTTTGATTCCTTTTCCATATTCCGTTGGATAGGGGGGCTTTTATATAACCTCTACAGAAGACCGGCAACAGTAATTAGAATAGAAGACGAAGGAAAGAAAGCCGTAATCAAGAAAGGAGTAAGGACGAGGATGCATGCAGTCTGTCGCCCATGCTGTTTAACTTATATATAGAAAAGGCGATGAAGATAGTTAAAATGGAATATGGAAAAGGAATCATACTGCTAGGAGAATAAATAAAAACCCTACTTTTTTGCCGATGACATTATAGTATTATGGGAGTCAGAAGAAGACTTGGAAACCATAAAAAAATTTCATGAACGTGGTCCTGGAGAAAGAGTTCAACATGAGGATTAATAGAGGGAAACCCCCAAGGTGATGGAGTGTAGTATGGGAAACAGTGAAATAACAAAGACTGTTGAATTGTGAAGGGATATTTTGAAAACAGTTAGGGAATTCCGCTACTTCAGCAGCATAATAACTAGAGTAGGATAGCACAGGATAGCAAGGAAGAGGAATTTACTTACGGCTAACATAAGTGTGAATATTAAGTAATCATTGATAAATATGTTCGTATGGAACGTGGCGTTATGTGGGTGCGAAACGTGGACGGTAGGAGTTGGGGAAAGGAAAAAAATAGAAGTCTTTGAAATGTGGTGCTATAGAAAAAGAAGATGGGTGTGTAACGTGACATACGTACACACACGTTACCGCGCATTTCTTTTCTTTTCAAATATAGTAATAATTCGCGCGTAAGCAACAACGTCTCTGTTATGTTAGCATCTCCCTGGTTGTAAACAGAAATATCTTTGGGTTCGCAAATATGTCATTTCCATTTATTATTTTTCTTTCGCGTGATTTAAATTAATTTAAAAGTGTAACATTAATATGCGTTTGATGTTAAATTGTTGACCACAAAGGAAATTAATACTGAAGGTCACAAATAGTGAAAATTACAATGAATAAACAGTAAAGAAAAACAATTGAAGTTATATTTTCTTTGAACTGAACGTATTGTTGATGTCTGTATTCCTTTGCTTTGCTTGGAGCTGGATGTGTGTTAGGGAGACATCCCAGGGAGCGACGATTCATTGTCTGTATACATTTATATATATAAATTTATTCAATTAGTTAATTGAATAAATTTACTTAAATAATTTTAATTCATATAAGTCAACCGAAATTGTTGTTTCCATTGTTATTAATTATATTCATTTCAAATATTACATGTACTTTGTACGTTGAAGACGAGAGACTGTATCAAACTCGCCCGTGGCTGATGACGTCACGTCAGGACCAGTGACGTCACGCTTGCATTTCCCGAGACGCGAACCAAAGCACCACCAGATCCTGTCCTCTTTCCAGTCCATCTTACTACTGGTGCAACAGAACCAGCTACAACCATACCATGGTACAGCAAGACCGAGGAAAAACTACTGGCAAAAATATTATACCCATTAGGCCTGAGTGCTCGTGTTTTCTTCATGCATTATAAAACGGTTTAACCATTTTGTAAAAATATAATAAAAGTTGTTTATTCGTTTTGATACGAATATTTATTTATGTAATGTCGCAGGTGGATAGAACCACTAATGAAGAAGTTCTATGCAGAATAGGTGAGGAAGACAGAACAATATGGAGGAGCTTCGGCAAGGGAAGGGATAGATTAATAGGCCACGGTTTGAGATATGAGTGTCTTGTAAAATTAGCATTAGAGGGAAGGGAACAGAAGAGGGAGGCTAAGAATGGAATACTACCGAAAATAATTTGGGTGAATGTGGTAGTTATGTGGATATGAAAAGGTTTGGATGGAGGGCTGCGTTAAGACCAGTCAAGGGACTGTGAACTGCAACAGCAAATGGCTAAAGGAAGTAAGAATAAATGGGATACGATGAACGTCTCAAAAAAAAACGTCAAAAAAAAGAAACGGAAATCTTAAGCTAGGATGGATCTAAAATCACTGAAAATAAAATCTTGATTTATAAAGGCTTAAGATAAAAATATATAACAAGGCTAAGGTGTCGAGTGTGAAGACTGAAGGCATTACAATTACTGGGGAACCGAAAGGTGAAGACTTTGAGGAGAATTACGGCATTTGTGGTTATAATTTCCTTTTATCTGCAAGGCTGAAGTGAAAAAAAATATTGTTGAGTGTCAAAGGAAATAGTAAAAGTAGAAGAATCCTTTGATCAATATCGTTGGTTTTGTCGCTGTTAATATTTACCGAGATGAGTGGAAGGAGGCTTTTGCCACCACCCAACAAAGACGGTCGGATTCACTGAGTGTTGTTGTTGGTCTTGAAGCGAAACCGACGGGCGATTCCCCGAGGGATATAAACGTGGCGAAGGAGGAAGAAAAAGAAGAGAGGGAAAGAAAGGTTTCGAATAAATTGGAAAAAAAAATAAGACGGAGAAGAGGTTTGAGCCGCAAGCGCAGACGAGTAAGAGGAGGAGGAGGAGGAGACTACACAAAAAAGAGGGGAGAATAATAAATATAACACGATGCGTCAGGACGAGGATAAATAATACGAACGGACGGACGGAGGCTTCTCCTCCTCGGCTTTGAGAGATTTGCAATTTGAGAAGAGACGAGGCGCTGCTGATGGAAAGAAAGGAACGTCTTTGGAAACGTCTGTCGCCATGATTCATCTTCACGAGTTTATTACAGTACCTGTCCCTTTCCCTTTCCCTGAGTTGCCGTTCGTTCTTCTGTACCGAGTCCCTGAGGGAATCCGCGGGATTTGTAAAGGACACGATGGCTTCATTATAGAAGTTTGTTCTACTATTCCTTTGTCTCTCCCTTTTCTTTGGTGCCATTTATTCGTTTTATACATCCTTGCCCTTCGTTATTTTTTTTCTAGCTTCTTACCTTGCAGTGATCGCATTCTGATTCCACTTGGATGCTTACTGAAGTGAATTAATGAGTTAACTTGACTCTGCAAAAGAACTCGTAATGCGTTTGAGAAATAAGGGTTAATGAAACTCGAAATCAGACGACGGAGCCACCTGAATAATATCTTTTTTAAAGGTCTGGATTAATATCAGATTAGTAGTGGTATTTAATTTTAGTTTTTCCTTTACTAGCCGACGACTTTGCGAGTACTCTAAGATATCATTTGTGTCTCTCCCCTTGGACCGTCTAAATCGTTCCGATAATTGGTGGTTCATGAAATTACTCAGTTTCCTGATGACAAAGTAGAATAATTCCCCTTAACTTCTTTCAAAATATCCCTTCCTTATCTAACAGCCTTTGTTATTCAACTGTTTCCTATGCTACACTAAATCACCTTTGCTTTCTGCATTAATACTTATGTTGATTCTTCCTCCAGGACTACTACGTTCGTGCCATTTATTGTGGCTTCCAATATTACAATATCATCGGCAAAGCGTAGGGATTTTTATTTCTCCTCATTGAAGTATGATTCATTTTCCATATCCGTTTTAAAATTCACTTTTCGCCTGTTATAAAAGTTAAAGAGCATGGGGCGACAAACTGCATCCTTGTCTTACTCCTTTCTTGATTTTTTTCTTTTTTTCCCCCTTGTCTTTCAATTCCAATTACGGCTGCCTGCCTTCTGTAGAGATTGTGAATAACACTTTTTTCTCGATATTTTATTTTTCTGTCCTCTTCAAAATCCTTAATAGTGTGTTCCGGTTCGCATTATCAAAGTTTTTTTTAAAAAAAAATCTACGAATGCCATGAAAAATTAGGCCTGTCTGTTTTCTTTTCTTCTCCTGCTTTCTAAAATTAGTCGCAGGGTCTATATTGCTCCTCTTGTCCCTACATTCTTCCAAAAATCCAAATTGATCTTCTTCTAACTCGCATTCTATTTGCCATTCCATCGTCCTTTATACTATTTTCGTTAATATTTTGCAAGCATGGAATACTAAACTAATTGTCCTGCCCCAGTCTCCTCTTCGGTTTATGTTTTTACTAAAATCTTCTGGTATTCCTCCTGTTTCGTATCCTGAACGCCCATGATATTGCTTCTTTACCCAAATGATCTTTATCAACTCCGCTGGGAATTCTTGAAATATAATTAATGCAATTTTTTATATCTGGGGTTCATCAAGTTTCAAACGGTGACGTCACAAATACAAATGGTAGCCAGACAATTCCTCTATTTGGAAAACTGTTTTTTTTTTCTGTTGCGGAAGCACTTGTTTGGCGATGACAAGGTAAAGCATGAAGGTGTGAAGTATAAGTATAAAATCATATTCCATAGATCCTCCTATAGAGAAGCAAGCACAAGCTTCAAGGATGATGTTGTGGAACACGAGTCAGAGATTTTACACATAGTTAGGTTGCTTTATTAATATTAGAATATACTGTAACTATTCATTAATTTTTAACTTATAATAAGATTTTCTTAAGTTCTATACAGAAGACATACAATTTGTACCTTATATATATAAAATTGATAAATATTTTTACATCCTATACTAAAAAATTAGTGTTCTAATAATGTTCTTACATAATTATCTTTCATAATTATAAATATCTACCCCTATGATGATACATTCAGCTTCATAAATTCTTCAACAGAGTAGAAGGAGTGGCCTTAGTAAGAACTTAGTTAGTTAGTTCATATTTGAACTTGTTTGGATTTATTTTTAATTGTTTAATGGAGGTGGGAAGTTTATTAAATATGCTAATAGATGGCATTGTAATGTACACCCTTTTGTATTACGGTTAGAGACTTCCCTTCCTTCCTTCCTTGTGTAAATTGTTTTTACTTCTGGTATCAAAGTCATGTATTTCTGAGTTTAGTGTGAAGAGGTTACTGTTATTAATAACAAATAACATGAGTGATTGAATATGAGTGTCAGTATTCCAGTTTTCTTGAAAAGTCCCCTACAAGATGTTTTTGGTGAGACCTGACATCATAATATTCTAACAGCCTTTTTTTGAAGTGTAAATATTTTATCTTTCCCTGATGCATTGCCCCAGAATATTATACCATATGTCATTATAGAGTGAAAATATGCATAATAAACTAATTTTCTTATTATGTTAGGATAACTACAACTTGACATAATTCTCTAAGAGCAAAGGTTGTTGCCGCCGCCGAGCCTAATTTTCGTAGGAGAATATTAATATGATGATCCTTCCAGTTTAATTTATTGTCCATGGATGACATACCTAAAATTTTTTGTACATTCAACTTCAGTTATTTCACAATTATTTGTTGCTACTTTTATTGAATTCAAATTGGCATTCTTTGTCTTCTGAAACTGCATCAAGTGAGTTTTTTTTATCACAATTGACTGACAAGCCATTGGCTGAAAACCAACCAGTGAAGCATGCATCTGGCTTAATGTAACACTGAAATAAGAGAGAAAAGATGAGATGAGGAATGTTTTGGGGGAGGTAACGAAGCCGTCAGCAAAAGCGGTATTTGGTCAGAGAAAAAGTGGGAAACAAGAAAACACACACACACATACGGCGCGGACGAACGCGGCTCACGGGAAGTGCATAATTCAGGATCCTATTATCCTCCTCCGCCTCCGCTGCACTTTGCTCTGAGGGAGGACAGAGTTGTGTGTGTGTGTGTGTGTAACAACGGGACAGAGAGAGAGAGAGAGGGGAGAGAGAAAGAGAAAGAGAGAGAGAGAAAGGGGACAGCAGACGCAAGCAAATCAACATAACCCTCAAATTTAACCGTCGTTGGTCCAGCGGAAGGAGAAGCCAACTTTTATTCTGCACCGACCTCTTTTTGCTCAGTCTCTCTGTAAAGCGCACAGAGAGGCGCGAGGGAGGACGAGGAGGAACCCCGGAGAGGGAGAGAGAGAGGAGAAAGAGGGAGGAAAAAAAACACAAAAGACTGAAAGAAACTCCATTTAAAAGAGCCATCATTAATTCAGCGCCACTTGCCTTGCGAAATTCCCCCTGGCGTTACGTACGTCCATCCTCCCTGCCCTGCGTCCCTCCCCCCACCCCCCTGTCTCTCTTTTTTTCATTTTTTCCCCTCCACGCAATTGCGCGTGCTACAGTAATTCCCTCGCGGAAAATAATAAAAAAAATGGGATGGGGAGAACTTAGGAGGACAATTGGGAAGCAGGAAACGGAAGGTAGAAACTGCTGCTTGCATTTCTCTCTCTCTCTCTCCCTCCCTCACTACATTCGTTCATTACCACTTAATTACTATTAATTATCGCCCCATATCACTGTTGCCAGTATTATCAAAAATTTTTTTTGAAAGAGTAGTATACAACAGAGTTATAAAACATCTGAACAAACATAATTTACTCACCGATTCACAGTTTGGGTTTAGAAAAGGATATTCAACCGAGAAAGCGATCTTTACTCTTTTAGACGACATAATAGAAGAATTAAAATTTAAAAAATCACCCATTAGGTATATTCTGTGACTTAAGTAAAGCTTTTGATTGTGTAGACCATAGCATATTGTTAGAAAAACTGAGGTACTATGGAATAACAGGAACTTCATTTTCTTGGTTTAATTCATACTTACAAAATAGAATGCAAAGAGTAGTATTAAAAGACTCGTGCAAAGGTGAAATAGCATAAATCAGAGTGGGGAATTATTAAAACTGCGGTGGTGTCCCACAGGGATCAGTATTAGGGCCATTATTATTCCTTATATATATAAATGATCTTCCTAATACCATAGATTCAACTTCTAAAGCTATCCTCTTTGCAGATGATACTAGTGTAATAGTAAAAAGTAACAAAGACACACTAGAAGCTGAGGCAAGTAACAATAATTTAACTAACCTGCTAACATGGTTTAATGCGAACGACGGACTAACAAATAACTGTGACAAAAACACATTTCATGCAATTTCACACACACACACAACACAACTTTACAATCTATAATAACACTTAAATACGACAGCAAAAATGTAAATGAAACTTCCTCTGTTAAATTCTTAGGTCTCTTAGTAAATAATAAACTAAATTGGACTGATCAGATTAATCAATTACTTAAGAAACTCAGCTACAGCTACATGTGATGCAATGTCCTTCCACCTTCAGTCATCTAAAAACAAGAAAATTAGTATACTTTGCATATTTTCATTCTATTTTATCATATGGTATTATATTTTGGGGCAACTCAGCAGCAGGCATAGATAAGATATTTATTAGTCAAAAACGTGTTATTAGAGCAATATGTGAGGCAGGTTTCCTCAACAACTTCTTGCAGAACTCTGTTCAAAAAGTTAGGCATTTTCACTTTAACGTGCCAATACATTTATTCATTGATGTTATTTGTAATCACAAATAGGAGGCACTTATTTTTGAATAATTCTGATATTCATCCCTTCAATACAAGGAACAAAAATAATCTGTACAAAAAATGTAAAACATTGTCAATTGCACAGAAAGGAAGGTGTGCATCATTATCCATCTTCAACACGTGACTGCAGTCAGCACAGAATTAAACAGTTGTCCCCCGATAATCAAGGTAAATTTAACACTGAATTACGCTCATTTTTGCTTAGCCACTCCTTCTATTCAATAAAGGAATTTATAGAAGAATCGGAGAAGAGTAATTTATAATAGTTTATAATACAAAAATTTGTTATAAGTATATTTATCTTTTATACAATAAAATAATGTAATAAATGTACACCCTGACCCATTCCACATCCTTGAAGCTTAGCTTCTTTACAGGATCTACGGAATATGAATATTATTATTAATTACAGATGGAATTACAACGCATATTAGGGGTTACAACGTTTCACGTAGACGGGAAAAAATATTAACCGTGACGTCACGGAATTCAATATCATTTGTCTGAGCCACGTACTACCCCTTACTAACAACAACGCCCCCCCTCCCCTCTCCCCAACTAAATAAATTGTACGACATAAGTGCCATTTAGGACGAGATAAAATCAAAGTAAAAAAGAAAATGGGGTCGGAACTGCTGCTGTTACGTCGTTGCGTGGACGAAACGAAAAATTGTTATTAGCCAGAAAATATTATGGAGGGGGGAGAGGGGGGGAGGTGCGACAGGGGGTGGGAGGGGGGTGTTAATAGAACTTCACATCTTCCTGCCTGACATGATAACAGAAATTAGTTAGTCGTTTCACACCCTGCTGAGGTTTGGGGAAAAACAATGTCGTCGTTCCACAAGGGTCTAATTTAGTCCAGTCCTATTTTCCTTCAATATAGAATATATAATTATTTTTTTAAAAAAATGTAGTTAATTACTATTTGACCTACAAAGGCTAGATTAAAAAATATATTTATTTTTTATGGAATATTAAGTGGTTTGCCAAATGAATGTAGACGAAAGAACATTAAATCATCTAGCCTGCTGAATATTTTTATTATTTATTATTATTATTATTTTCCTTATATTGCGAAACAATGAATAAATATATATAAATATAATTCCCTTTTAGTTTTAGACAGTTTTAATTTCTGTCAGTTGAATATTTAATTTTTTCCTTTTTTTTAATTAAAGACTATCCTTTCCATTTTACTAATTATTTGTTCCTCTCCGTCTAGGTTTGCCAAGTAAAGTATATATTTGCAGTGAATGTAAAATAATTGCTTTATCTTGTGCTGTTTCTAATCGTTAATAATATCCTACCGTACCACAAGAAGCAATATTTTTACGATCGCTATCGCCTCAGACCCAGAGACAATCAGCTTGCGGACTCACTCCACGTTCCTTGGTGGTGGAATGTGTCCCTAATCCCGTTCCTCTCACACCCAAGTTGGTACTCACCCCGGAAATACAAAAGAAAAAAAAATATCCCTCATTTAAAAATCAATTATAGTTACATTGACCTCACAATATGTGAATCAGAAATTAAATAAAATACTCAACTTGTCAGGAAATAATTTTATAAAAAAATTTTTAACGGAACGTTTCGTTTCCTTTCTGGAACTTCTTCAGGTGTAACCGAAAATTGGTGTTCAAGAATATATAAATAAGAAAGAAATTTTATATTCACATAACTATTAAACAATTTATTATAGACATGTAAATCATAAAATACTCAACAATCCAGGAAATAATTATATAAAAAAAATTTAAGGGAACGTTTCGTTCTCTTTCTGGAACTTCTTCAGGTGTAACCGAAAATTGGTGTTCAAGAATATATAAATAAGAAAGAAATTTTATATTCACATAACTATTAAACAATTTATTATAGACATGTAAATCATAAAATACTCAACAATCCAGGAAATAATTATATAAAAATTTTTTAACGGAACGTTTCGTTTCCTTTCTGGAACTTCTTCAGGTGTAACCGAAAATTGGTGTTCAAGAATATATAAATAAGAAAGAAATTTTATATTCACATAACTATTAAACAATTTATTATAGACATGTAAATCAAAAATTAATTATAATGTATTCCCTCAAGAATTAATAAAATTTTGATTATAAATATTTGAATGACATGTTTATCTATAAATATTTTTTTTTAAATATTCATCCATACGCAATTTGGTAATCTCAAGGTGTAGAATTTGTCAATAGTTAATTATTAACACCTGAAGAGGTTCTATAAAAGGGAACGGAACGCTGCGTTATTATCTATACTAAATTGTCTCCGACCTGTCGGCCCCTTTATTGACTCATGAAAAAAATATTCTTTCTACTGGGTACTGGAGACGCATAAAATATTCTACCCTTTCATCCCTCCCTTCCTCCCTAGCGGACAGTTCGATTCGTCGACGTCTATTTACGTCTTCCTCCTCCTCTCAACTTTAATTTTTTTTCTTCCCTTTTTTTTCTTTCAATTTTCGAGTCTTGATTCGCGGGTGGGTGTTGGAGACTCCGGAATTCGATGCACGTTTTCCGCCACACCCCGTCCGTCCCCTATTCCTTTCTTTCCTCCCCCTCGCTCACACACCTCCTTTTCTTCCATCAATCGTTTTTTCTTCTTCATTTTTGTCCTCCTACTATTCCCCCCCTTTTTTCCCCGAACGTGTCCACCTTCCTGCCTTCGCTTTTTATGTAACTGCGAGATTCGCAGTGTAAGTTCCACCTGGGCCGCGCGGATGGGAAATCAAGATGCAGGTTGGTCCTTTTCCTTTCCGACGTGTCGAGGGTAATTTATGTACCGTGGTTGGGGGTTGCTGCTGCTGCTGCTGCTGCTTGGTGGAGTTTCTTTTATCGCATAGAAACAAATAATTGAATAAAATAACTTTCTATAGTTTTATTTTTATAGCAGTTGTTATATAGAGGGGGGATCTATTTAAAATTCGATTTGTTATATTAGTTGCACTTTTTCTGTTTTCTTTTTTATATTTTTAATTATTAGTCATAATATATTTAGTTTTTTTCTTGGTTGAGGGTGATCCTGAAACAGGCAACTCCCCTTTAATAGCATAGGAAGGGAATTGAAAAGGGGGGATGCGGAAGGTAGAGCAAGGTAGCCAAGGGTTAACTAGGGCCCCCGGGCTATGGTTTAAGGATCCTACCCTCGCGGTGTTTCACCTAAAGAGATGCAGGGAAAACCCTAGAAAACCTGCATCAGGTAGGTCGTGGGGCATTGGGTACTATTCTCACGCCCTTCCCTGCGAATGACGGGAGACGAGTCTGCTGTGGGGACGCAGCATTCCCTTCTCCGTGTCTCCACCAGTTTCAGGAGGCAGTTGTTGGCCCCTGACTGATCCAATGGGATCAGCGGACAGCTCTTGCCATATGCCCAAGGTCTTTGACCCCGGTACATATACCTCCTAAAATAGGTGAAGGTGTCTCGGCATGTGAGAACTTTGATAAAAAGTACCCAGAGAGAGTGCAGGAGGCATCCCCGACATGATCAGGTGGTGAGCCCCGCAGTCACTCTGGGCTGAAGCGCCTGCGAGAAAACTCCCGCAGCGCCCTCCTGCCCCAATATATTTAGTATTTTATTGGGTTATTTATGTAGCGCAGTAGACTTTGGCGGCTCGGAATCTAAACAAAGAGAATTCTGCGGCGTTATTCAAATCGATCAGTTACGTGTGTGTGTGGCTGAAACGTTTTACAAGGAGATTATCGACGCTTGTGGCGCGCCATCAACAATACCCCTTCCTTCCTGTCGGCAAGTCTCAAAAGAAGCCGACAACAGAGGAGTAACTAACTTCATGTTACAATAATACTTGATACCGAAATTTAGAAAAACAAGGACAGTTCTCGGCATCCGCTTTAGCGAACAGGGACGTTGTTCAGTCAAGTGTTGGGACACATTAAACCTTTTCAGGACAAACAGAACGTGATACAAGGTGATGGCGAGAGGATATTGAAGGAGAGCGGTGGACAGATTTCTGGTGATACAAGGAGGTGGAGAGAGGAGATTTGTGAGGTGGACCATGCTTTGATCAGTCCAGGAAGCAGGGAACAAGGGTCTTAACAACACAGCTTCGGCAACGAACAGAAAAATCTGCCACACGTGGTCAACACCCAAACCATTAATACCCTGAGATCTTTAATACAATCCCATTTAAATTAATTATTTTTGTACATAATATATATAAACACGACCCATATTAAAATAATTGTGTTTACAATTAAAAAAATGTATATATTTAAAACCAATCAGTAATTACATTAATTAATACCCCCCAATTCATTTACAATCTTTTAATGAGGGGATATTGTGTGGGGGGTGTCTTTATTATTATTATTATAAAAATACAATTTAAAGTTAAATAATGAACCTGCATTTAAATGGTTTTACAAAAACTACAAGTAATTAAATTAAAATTTCCTAATTATAGCCCTATAGTTAAGATTTTAATTTAGATTCAAGTTAAGTCAAACAAATAATTGCATATAAGGGGGCTGCAATAATTTAAGTATTAAGTTAATTAATAATTTAAGTTAATCAATGAAAATATCAATTATTTAAGAATTAATTAAATAACACTTCAATTTTTATAAAACAACAAAAAAATGGAATTGATAGATTGATAAGTTCGGATCCTTGGCTCATATAAAATACATAATTTATTGTATTATTGTATTGTATTATAAAAATACAAAGTTAAATAATGAACCTGCATTTAAGGGTTTTACGAAAACTATAAGTAATTAAATTAAAATCTCCTAATTATAGCCCTATAGTTAAGATTTTAATTTAGCTTCAAGTTAAATCAAACAAATAATTGCATATAAGGGGTTTGCAATAATTTAAGTATTAAGTTAATTCATAATTTAAGTTATTCAATGAAAACATCAATTATTTAAGAATTAATTAAGTAAAACATCAAATTTTATACAACAACAAAAAAAAATGGAAGTGAAGGGTTGATAAGTTCGGATTCATGGCTCATATAAAATACTTAATTTATTGTATTATAAAAATACAATTTAAAGTAAAAAAAGAACCTGCAGTAACTGAACTGTTAAATTAAAATCTCCTACTTATTGGACGATACAATATATTTTTTCCAATAGTTCATAATTAACATTTTTATTAACAAGAAAAGTTTCTTCCCCTATTTATTTATTTGTTTATTCCGCTATATTCTAAAGTTTGTAACGTTTCTCTGCTTGCTGAAGAGATTCTCCCCTCTTACAAACCAACATCCATTTCCCGCTTAAAATTATTTCAATTTCATGGCTGAAGTGTTTGGTCCTCCATCTTGTCGACTTCCTTCTCCCGGAGTAAAGTTTGCTCATAACCCGCGAATAGGATATATATTTTGTTATTCCCCAACCTCTAATCTGCATAAATATATTTTAAATATAATGTGTGTTTTTATATATGTATATATATATTTTAGTCGTTAATTGTTTCTTGTTTTACTAAACTGTCCCTTTTACAAATTTGGTTTCTGTCATTCTTTTCGTGCTTTAACTATTTAATATTTCTACATTACCTTTCGTAGTTTTCTTCCTTTACTTGTACAGCATAAGTTTTATTAAAATATTTACCCCCTGTATTTCTATAATTCAGTGAAGAAGTTCTTAATAAACTGCACATACGATTAATTATGATGTTAGATAGAAAATAAATACATGTGTTTCATTTATTTTCTTTCAAAATGTCCCTCAAAATTTCCTGTAACATCAGTTACTCCTCCCCCCTCCTTTTTCACGATATGAATGTAATCAAATTTTTTTTGACCATTGCAAAGAGTTTTGTTCAGTTGAAATGACGTTTCGTCACCATATATGAGGCTTCTTCTGAATATATTAAGCTTGCATTTATTTGTATAATCCTGTCTTTTTTTAATATAAATATTTGTGTGTGTAATTTAATCCTGCCTTTTCCTCTTTTTCTACTATTTTGATCTGTTTATTAATTTTTTTTAAAAAACTTCAAAATAAAATTTTTAACTTCTTTTTTTTAACATGTTCTTGTAGTATGTGTTGCCTTTTTTAATTAATACATTGTACATTTTGTTACACTTATGTTAATTAGACTGCCTACAAGGGCAATAATACAGAGAAACAATGTAATATTATGGACTTAATCCTAATTTTGTGTAAATGAGGGAATAAAAGTTTAATTTAAGGTCAAAAACAGGCCAAAAAAAGTGAAACATGACAAACTATAATTAAAAATCAACTACACATGTTTCGGTCCCTATTTGGACCCTCTTCAGGTCAAAACTATAGTTTGTTATGTTTCACTATTTTTTGGTTGTTTGTTTTTTGGACTTATATAAACGAGGGAAGTTGAAAACTGAATCATTAAAACCAAGTAAAAATTAAAAGTATACCAATATTATCATAACATCATCTCAATTTAACAATAAATGGAACCAATCATAAAATAACTAAACTGAGAATAAAATAATTTCTAGAATATATGTAACTGCTTTTTTTAAAAAATCCCAGCAATTAAAATATCAAGGATTAAAAAATAAACGGCTATAAATATTACACGTTTTTATTTAAGGCAACAATTTGAGAATTTAGACCGTTAAGAGTTGTTTTAATAAATATCGATTCAGATATATAACATTTTAATAAATTTTGCTCATTATGACAATCAGTTTCAAGACTTTCTTCCTCTAATTTTGTGATTACATTTATTCTCATTAAGTATAACTTGACGAGCAGGTTTAGTTTGCCCTATATAACATTTTCCACACTTTGGTGGTTGACAACAATTAATTCTATAAATTACATAATGTAGAATTTCTTTATTAATTCTGACTTTTCCTCTTTTTTTTCCTACCATTTTGATCTGGATATTAATTTTAAAGATGACCTTCAATCTAAAAATTTTTAACATCTTTTTTCTAATTTTTCAATAATTGTACTAAAAACGGTAATATTATAAATTATTTGAATCTAGTAAGAAGTTCAGTTTTAGTTTCCTTATATAACATTTTCCAGACATAGATTGACCACAATTATTTTTTATAAATAACATAATGAAAGATTTCTTTTCCAAAATTTTGACTTCTCCATAATTTTAAGTTGGATTTAATTTTTAAATATCACATTAAAATTAAATTTTTCTAATTTTTCAATAATTACACTATAAAACGGTATTAATATAAATTCTTTGAATCTAAAAAGGAACGTTTAGTTTGCCCTATATAACATTTTCCACACTCAGGTTGACCACAATTAATTTTTGAAATACCATTATGTGGGATTTATTTTTCAATGTTGTCCTTCCCTCTTTTGGTACAATTGTCATGTGATTATTAATTTTAAACATAGCCTTAAAATTTTTGAACTTATTAAAATCCCTTTTTTCTACATGCCTTAGTAATTGTACTGTAATACGATCATATACATATTCTTTTGAATGTAGTTCGAAGTTCAGGTTTATTTTGCCCTGTAAAAAATTTTTCCACACTTAGGTCGACTACAATTAATTCTATCATTAACATTATGAAAGATTTCTTATTTAATCCTGCCCTTTTCCTTTCTTTTTTTCTATTTTGACCAGTTTATTAATTTCAAAAAGAACTTTAAAATAAAATTTTAACTTCTTTTTTTTAATTTTTCACGAATTGTTCTGTCTGACGTTTATTTTATAAATTGTATAAGTACTTCTATGGCAGGATTTTTTTATTTAATTTTATTTTAGTCTTTAAAGTGGTATTTTACTAATATCTTATTAGTGACGAGTTTTATGCGGTACTAGAATAAGTTTCTGAAATATTTTTGAACCACTTTGGTTGTTGTGCTGGAGTAACGCTTAATTGTTTTGTTGCCTCATGGGCTTAAATGTGGGTGTGCTTCAGCTGTGATTTCCTTTCCTCTCAAAAAACTGATCTGTTTTTTTTCTTAGTGTTTTAATGTTGGTACTACTTTCCTCAGTTTATTTTGCACTTTTCCTTCTTTCAACCTTGTATTTTGTTGTTTGTTTCTTTTTCATCATCGTAGCCAATTATGACGTTTTTAGTTGCTCGTCACTGAAACCAGAGACGCTGGCTGCTTGCTTTACACCTGATATCAATGGCATTCAACCGTTCCCGTGGTTGTGCTGTGGGCCTGAAAGGTTTCTTGAACTTTGGGACTGGCAGGTAAGTTTGTTTGCCAGAGAGTTGTGAGGTTTCCTTCCTTCCTCCGTCGCTTATCACGTTTCACACAAGTCTTCTGCATCTCACACCCTCTGGACACATCGATCTGTCCAACCAACTCTCTCTCTCTCTCTCTCTCCGTCTCTCTCTTTCTCCCTCCCCTTTTCCACCTCTCCCCGATAACACGTGTTAGAGAAATCTCTAGAATCACCACCAATCACCGTCCCTCGTTCCCTCCTACCTTCCTTCACCGTTCTGAAGAAACCTTTCCTACCTCACTATCAACCGGGGAAATCCCTTCTCATACCACCCCAAAATAAATCCTTCACATAGTCCAGTCGGGTCAAAGGCAAAATATATCATAAACATTGAAATATTGTCTAGAAATCCTTGGAACCAATAAAGGACGTGAACAACCCTCACACACTCACCTTCCTGTGTCCTCAGGGTAACGTTAACCAGAGATTTTTAATTATGATGCACGTCATTACCGTATGAAAAAAAAACCATTAAAACACCAACGCCTACATATGTAGTAATATTTTCTATTACTTTAATTGAAGCCCTATTCATTTATTAAAATTAATCAATATTTATTTAGTTATTACTAAAATTGAAAGTTATCCAATGATATTTTTTTAGGAAAAATATTTTATAAATTAATAACAATATTTAATAATACGATACCTAACTTCATTACAATCAAAATATTTACAGTTACAGTGACAACTCTTGTAACAGGGGCAATGTATTAAGGCTCTTAGTCTATGTGAATTAAATATTATCATCAAAATACAAGTAAATAACCAATGAGTAAATTATTAAAAGATCTAGAATTAATATTATGTGTTGTTGTTGTAGTATTCAGTCTTAAGACTGGTCTGATGCAAACCCTCCATGCCTAACCTATCTTGCGCAAGCCTTTTCATATCCGTATAACTATCAAAAAGCACATCCTCACTATTCTGCTTAGCGTATTCCATCCTTTGCCTCACCTCTTCTGTTCTTACACCCCACACACACTTCCCTCGATTGCTAATTTTACAACATCCTTCTGCCTTAAAACGTGGTCTATTAATCTATCCCTTCTCTTAGTCAACGTCCTCCATATTGTTCGCTTTCCCCCTATTCTGTTAAGAACCTCCTCGTTTGTGATTCTATCCACCCATTTGATTTTCATCATTCTCCTAAAGCACCACATTTCAAAGGCTTCTATTCTTTTCATTTCCTCAACTCCTATCGTCCTCGTTTCGCACCCATATATACCGCCACGCTCCATATTTATACATGTCGCCTTGTTCTGCCACTGCTTCGTCTCTCCCTAGCGTCTCTCTCAGGCAGCCTCCCTAATCTACTCCAGGCCATCAACAATGTTGCAGCCAACAATGTTGCAGACGGTGACGTTTCCCGCCTACTCGGCCCCACCAAGCCATTCTCGTCTTCCGTCCTGTATACGTAAATAACAAAAACTAAATTATTTTTGCTTTACCCGACTGTAAGGGTCATGAATTCCACGCTCCATACGAACATTTTTAGCAACGATTTCCTAATTTTCACACTATAATTACCCGTAAGTAAATCCATTTTTTTTTTGCGAAAGCCTTCCTTGCTTTCCTGTGCTATCCTACTCTTTGTGTCTACTATACTCCTACCATCTCTAGTTATTACGCTTCCCAAGTAGCAGAATTCCTTAACTTCCTTCGAAATATCCCCTCATAATCTAACATCCTTTCTTATTTCACTGTCTCTCATACTACACTCCATTACCTTGGTTTCCCCTTTATTAATCCTCATATTGAACTCTTTCTCCAGGACCACGTTCATGCCATTTATTATGTTTTCCAAGTCTTCTTGTGACTCCCCTAATACTGCAATATCCAAGGGCAAAGTGTAAGGTTTATATTTCTTCTCTTTGCAGTATGATTCCTTTTCCATAGTCCGTTTTAACTTCCTTCATCGCCTGTTCTATACATAAGTTAAAGAAAATGGCCGACAGACTGCATCGTCCTTGTCTTACTTCTTTCTTGATCACGTCTTTCTTTTCTTGGTCTTCTATTCTAATTACTGCTGCCTGCCTTCTGTAGAGGTTATGTATTAGCCTCCTTTCTCGATATTTTTTGTTATTTTTGTGTTATTTATAAATGAAAAATCTCTACATATCGCAGCAATAAAGGAGTGTGGATAACCGGAATTGCAGACTCACACTACGTCAATTTTTCGCACAATCTTGTCTCCTGTCGTCAGGTTGTACGAATGCAATGCAAGATTTTTTGATTGATTTCCTCCGATATCGACATCAATATCCTGTCTACGGGCGCGGAATATTCCGCATTATAACGGAATAAAATTACCACGTCCATAAACCGCGGTTTTCTCATCCTTTTAGTATTGGGAGAGTAATCTTCAACCCCATCAGGCGCTTAGTCTTTTTTTGTTCCTTCTTTATCCGTCTTGAGAGAGGATGAGCCGCGCGAATCCTTGAGTTCCACAGTCGTTGCTTTTTTTTCTCTCTTCCCTTTTTAAAGCTGTTTTCCCAGTTTATCTAATGCAATCCATCCCTTCCGACCGTCGTCGGTATCTTTGGAAATATGGAAACTGCTAACGGTAACGTCTGCAGACTCCCGCAAACTGTTATTACCCAGGCAGTTTCCCGCCGAAACGTCGCTGTCTCGCGTATGGAAGGCGGCATCGGGTTTATAACTCATACCCCTTACATGGAAGCGGAAATGAAGAATTTGATGACAATTTTCTGTACTGTCTACATCTACATATATTTCAATTAGAACGTGGAGTGAATTTATTATTTAATTAGTTTTAAAAAGACAGAGTGGGTCGAAAACGTTGAAGGACGCTAAGGAGCGTTTTTTTGTGGTTAACAGGCTACATGAGGGTGATCCTGAAACAGGCAACTCCCCTTTAATAGCATAGGAAGGGAATTGAAAAAGGGGGGATGCGGAAGGTAGAGCAAGATAGCCAAGGAAGGGTTAACTAGGGCCCCCGGGCTATGGTTTAAGGATCCTACCCGGTGTTTCACCTAAAGGTGATGCAGGGAAAAACCCTAGAAAACCTGCATCAGGTAGGTCGGGCATTGGGTACTATTCTCACGCCCTGCCTTATGAATGACGGGAGACGAGTTTGCTGTGGGGACGCAGCATTCCCTTCTCCGTGTCTCCACCAGTTTCAGGAGGCAGTTGTTGGCCGACTGATCCAATGGGATCAGCAGACAGCTCTTGCCATATGCCCAAGGTCTTTGACCCCGGTACATATACCTCCTAAAATAGGTGAAGGTGTCTCGGCATATGAGAACTTTGATAAAAAGTACCCAGAGAGAGTCGCAAAGGGAGGCGGGATGAACCCGGAAAACCAGGATCGAGGTAAGCACCGCAGTCACTCTGGGCTGAACGCTCATGTCCGAGCAGGAACTCCCCTAGCGCTCCCCTGGAGAAGGACGCTAAGGAAATGTTTAGAAGAAAAATTAAATCTGCTCCTTAATCCGTCTGTGAGAGCCAAAATCGATTTTCTTTACCAGTTAGCGATTAGGGAGAGGAGGGTGAAAAATAAAGGAGATAGGGTCAGAGGAAATCGAGATAAAAAGCCTCTCAGAGGACATTTGACTACGTACCACAGCTGAGGTGACAAAAACCGTGCCGTTTTGGACGATTAAAAGTGGCGCATTGCCCCCCTTGAGCCTTTACATTGTTAGAAAGCATTATAAAGTTAGAAATGTGTTATTATAAAAATTTGTTATAAGAAATATGACTGACCAAACGTCACAAATAGAAGAATAAAATTTCCAATTTTCAAAGTTGATCTCGCTCTCAGTGCCAACAACTGTAGTCTAGACTCTCCGTCAGCTCATTCTCCTATAGCACCACATTCTCTTCCTTTGTGCAAACTCCTACCGTCCAGGTTTCGCACCCATATAACGCCACGCTCCATACGAACATTTTTACCAACGTTTTCATAATATTCACACTTATATTACCCGTAAGTAAATCCCTCTTATTCGCGAAAGCCTTCCTTGCTATCCTGTGCTATCCTACTCTAGTTATTATACTGCCCAAGTATCAGAATTCCTTAAATTCCGTCTAAATATCCCTTCTCAATCTAACAGCCTTTTTTTATTCCACTGTTTCGCAAACTACACTCCATTACCTTGGTTTTCCGTATATTAATCCTCATGTGGTACTCCTCGTCCGGGACCTCGTTCGTGCCATTTATAAAGTTATCAGGACAAAAAATAATACCGCGACAATGACAACGATGACGGTAAAAACAGAACGACTTCAACTAACCAGAAGGGAAATCCAACGACATTCTGCCTCACCGGATGACGAAACGTGTGACGTCACTCAAGACTGTCTTGTGGTGTTCGTTGGTTACACCATCAAAAATATTGTTGTACAATCAAACGAACAATAATGATAGTAATAATGTTTTTAATTTGAATAGAAATATAACTCAAATTAAGTTATAGTGGAAAACATATAAATTTACGATATCAATTTAATCATTAGCTCAGTCGGTAAAAGCAAAAAATAATACTCTACGCAGCTTCTTAAATGGCGGCTGCTCCAGGGAACGCCGCGGGTGACGAACAACGATATAGTTGAAAATTAAATTCGCGAATCAGACGAGAATGGTTTGTGTGGAAAAACCGAGGTAAATTGCCGTTACCGGATGTTAACAAGGGCCTGATGACGTCGTTCTTCGTTTTTGTTCGTATGCCGGTTGTTCCTTTGCTGGGTCACGTCTTCTTCATATTAAGATTCTCTAGCGCCTCTCCTTCACCATCAAATGTTGTATTTTTATTTTCTGTACTCCCACCAAATGAATCTCCTTTCTCGAAACTAAATTTTATACATGTCGCCTTGTTCTGCCACTGCTTCGTCTCTCCCTAGCGTCTCTCTCCTGCAGCCTCTCTGCAACAACAACTGTCCAATCTAATCTCTTCCAGGCCATCAACAATGTTGCAGACGGTGACGTTTCCCGCCTACTCGGCCCCACCACCAAGCCATTCTCGTCTTCCGTCCTGTATACGTAAATAACAAAAACTAAATTATTTTTGCTTTACCCGACTGTAAGGGTCATGAATCACCACAGACTGTCTTCACTTAATTTGTTTGTTTGTCTTAGTTGGTATTGTTTATTATTACCGTCTATTTGTATTTAGTTTTCCAGATATTTTTTTCCAAATCCATTAGTCTCCTTATCCCAGCCAAGCGTTGTGATTGAAAGGTGTGCCGCCATCTTTCTCCCCTCCCTCCCTTCCTCTCTCCTCCTGTGACGTGTACTGATTACCGTAGGAAATCTCCAAAGACGCTTTGAAACAGAAAGAAGAAAGGGAACTATTTTCTTTTTCCTCCGCGCCGTTTCCGTAAAGCACGGGGCTTTCCTGAAGACAAGAAGCTCTCTCGCGGTCCCTCGTTGCCTATTGAACTGGCGGACTTTGGGACAAAGATTTACGTTACCGAGGGGTTGTTTCAGATCTTTTCCTCGCTTGGTGGGATTTTCAAAGGCGGGAGAGAGAAAAAAACCGCTCCATGCCATGTATTGCGGTTGTCACTCACACACACACACACCGACCGGCGTTTCTCTCTGTTTTTTCTTCCCTGTTTGCTTCTCTTTCCTCTCGTCTCTCTTCCACTCCGCTGGCCTCTTGTCATCCGGCGCCGACAAGTGCAGGGTTATTTTCTTTTTCTAACTTCAAAATGGAGGAACCTGTTGGCTCTGTCCACAGCCTTTCGAATCGATGGACAGTCGCGGAAAAAAAAATAGTTAGTGACGTCATGACACAGGGTCCGCAACAATAGAAAAAAATAATTCCTTTAAAGTTCTTTATACCCGGTTAACTCTAAATAGGTTAAAACTTGATTTAACAAAACATAATTACCGCAGCGTGTAACTCCTTATAACTTCTTCGAGTGCTTTGAATTTCCTCTGGAAATTACATTATTTTCTGAGTTTACGTGATGCTAACAGAAACAAATTACATTCTTCAAAACTAAAATTTGTTATATTATAATTTATTAATAATAATTTGTTACAATTGAAAAGGGTTCCAAAATAATGATTCGAAACGTCAGGTACTCATTAGCATTAGCCCGGTACAATATTTAATTCCAGTCTGATTGGGTTTTAAGCAGTATAAAGCACCTTGTCAGGCCTCCCTAGGCCCCCTTTCAAACAGAGGGGGAGATATATGTGAATCTATTCTTCTTTGCCATTTGTAGATACTCATCACGATTCCCGTCAATTTTGTCGTAATTACGGACATATCTCACTGTGACGTCACTACTCACAACTCTACAATTTCTAGCCGTTTACATGATGCGCACTCAACCCGAAAGGCACTCTCTAACTTCAAAATTGTTTTTTAAAAAAACTTTGCAATTTAATTAATCACTTAAACAATTGACAAAAATTCTCTTAAGTTCTAATTAATAAAAAAACTTTTCCTTGGTTATATAAGTTTGCCTTAGACAAATGTAGTTTGAAATCTATTGATTTTTCCTTAAAATATGTGGAAAATTTGCGGATTTAAAAAGTGTTTTTTGGTCTTCGTATTTTGGTTTGAACGAATGAGTTTTGGTTCATAAAATAGGTATATAATCTATTTAAATTAACACTGATCCGTGTAATTGAGGTAAAACTTTCCACTTGACATTTATTTCGATGATGATGATGATGATATTAAGTTCAAATTCGTAAATTAGTCAAGTTATATAGAGGTATATCATTTATAAAAGTAAAAGTAACACTGATTAACTAATTTTGAACTCAAGTGTACTCTCTGTACCACGGTTGCTTTGACGAAGCTAAAGCCGAGCTTACCCGACGTTGCCCGAGCGTGCACGTGCACCGATTTTTTAAACCGTCTATGACGTCAGGAGACTATCGGACCAATCGCGAAGCTTCTGTTATTGGTTTTGTCTATTTTTTATCGGGTATTAAACTGCAGAAAAACTGTAAGACAAAAAAAGGGAAAAGAAAATCTTTGGAGAACATTAGAAACGTTCTCACATACCTGTTTTTACTAAAAATTAAATATTGTAGATTATTAAATTTTGAAGTGTTTATTTTTGTAAAAATGAGTATACAAGAAAGATTGTCGTATAAACAAACACTCAAGTTGCCATTTTGTTTTGTAATGTTTTTCAACTTGAGTTGAATGTAGCTTTTTCCATTGTGAAGACAGAAAGAGAAGAATAAAAAAGGGCGGAGGCAGAGTTTTAAGGCTTTCTCTCGCTGTAACTGTTACTAATATCTTTCTCCCCTTTAACTATTCTCGCGACTTAATTAAGTATTGTAACATGATACTGTTTAACCTCGATTCTTCTCTCTCTCTCTCTCTCTCTCTCTGTTTCGTGTCCGCTCTCTGTTTTGTTTTATTCCAGAGAGACTTCTGAAAGGATATTTTCTCACCGACTGACACAAAGAGAGAAACTAAACACTTGTCCGTCCTCTCATTTGTCTCTTTTGTTTATACTTGGGGAGATTGCTTGGGAGTGAAGGAAGGAAGGATGGTAGGGGGGGCAGGGCGGGGGGAAGTGAAAGTAATTATATCAGACGAACGAGTTTTATGGGGGGGTGGGGTGGGGAAGTGGAAGGGTGGGAGAGTATGAGAGGGGAAGGTGTTGGTACGAAGGCAGACAGAGATGAAAGGGACGGTTTGTGTAAACCCCCAAAGTGGCTGTACCGTATTGTGTCTACAAGGATTGGTAAAAAAAAGTTACAAAAGCAGAAGCTGTCATGGCGGCAGGAAGTAAAGTAAAAAAAAAAAGAAATGAAGGAAGGGCATAGGGAAATAATTCCTCTGTTCCCGCGAAAAGTCGTCTCGTCAGGGAGTAGGTTAGTGTGAATAATTAACAATAAAAGGGGGAATACCGTAATATGGCACTGTAATAAGACTTATGGTAAGCGGAAGCAAAATGACCCAATTAACAGTTATCTGGCTACAGTCAAAAATCAACTAATCATGTCTGCTTCTGTATCCTTTTAATAAATTTAAAGGCAATGGAAAAATTGTAATTAAAAATCTTTGAGGATCCTTCTGCGACTGGTCGAGATGACGTAGCAGTGACGTCATTACAACGTAAGCCATCTGGGAACGATGAGCATTAAATTCATTTTGATACTGACGACCTCAGTAGAATATTAATGAAGAACTTTGAGCGCACAATCTGTTTGGTGAATGGTCGGACACCTGCTGACGTCACAGAAGCAGTATTAATTTGACAAAAAAGCAAGTACAATAAGGAACTAGACGGAAAAAACGTGTTTACTCTCGCTTCACTACTAGATCCCTGGAAGAAGCCTCCATAGCTAATTCGTCATTACAACAATAATTTAGGGGCAATACACAGATTTCAGCAGGAACCAAGTTAGAATGCTGTGGAATTTACACACACACACACACACAAATACCAGCTCCGCGATAAAGAAGTCAAACATTTGTAATTGACTGGAAATAAACCCTTGGGGGTTAAGGGAGGCGAGCCAGGGACGTGCTGACCAGCGGTCGATGACCCGCTAAATTTCTCGAAGTTTGAACCCTACGTGTGGGACAGCATACGGTTGACGTAGACACGTCGTCACCTGATGCAGTTTCCTCCCCCGTAGTGGGAAAAGAAACGTCGAGCTCGGAGGACGCTGGAGGGCGATATAATACAGTCCTGTAAGTGTCATTGCCCCCTTCCTATACAACATCTTCTCCCATGATATCCCACAACATCCTAACACTAGCACAATCTTTTTCGCAGACGACATGAGAGCCATCTCCTATGAAACCTCACCTCTCCCTCACCTCCGATTTCCAACCACTTCAATCGGCGCTCAATAACCTAGAGCAATGGTCCAAACAATGGCGAATCAGTATCAACCCCACCACCAAATCAATAACCATCCCATTCATTCACTCTAACAAAAAAACCCTCCTCCTCAAATTCATCTCTATCTAAACAATTCTTTAATCCCTACAAAAACGGAAACCACCCACGTACCTCGGAGTCATGTTTGACTCAAAACTATCCTGGAAACCTCACATTAATTTTCTCCTCTCCAAAATAAACCAAAAATTCAGAACTCTATATATATTCCCTCCTCCTAAACAGAAAATCCATCCCCTGTCTCCACCAGCAGCAGCACAAAACGCCTCATATACCTCTCCTCCATAACACAACCCACCTGGTCCTATGCCTCCTCCATATGGGGAACAACAGCCAAAACCCATTCAACCAAAATTCAAACCCAAACAAAACACAATACTACTACGCACCATCACAAACTCTCCCTGGCTGGTACCTAAGAAATTCCGTCATCCATAAAAACATCAAAATTCCCAATGTAAACTCAGTAATCTCCAAATCCATAACAAACCTAATCAAAAGCGCGCAACTCAACCACCCAAAACCCTCCACGATCCATGACAATCCTCCTCCACATACTCCCCTAGCCTCAAAAGAAAACTTCCGATTGACCTCATCCTTCCTTCCCCCTGATCATCACCCTAACCCACTCTACCATCATGTCACATCCTCATTAATCCTCCATAAATCAGTTCACTCACTACCTGTCAATCCTCACCCACCTAAGTCGTATGCCCCTCCTCAGGTACTCGCAAAAATAAATAAACATAACCAATTCTCCTAAAGTAGGTTAATTAAATGAATTAACCTATCTTCACGTTATCATGTTAATTATATACCTTTTTAATATTGTATATACTGTATCGTTATCGTCCTAACTGATAATCTGTACAATAAAAGTTTTTAAAATAAAATAATAAAAAAATACAGTCCTGTGTTTACTTGGATCTACAGTATAACACAAATAAAGAGAGGAGATACGGTCAAACTGTTAAGTGTTGAAACTCCTGTGAATAATAGCAGAAGATGTTTTCAATGGACTCTCGAAGAAAAAAAAGCTCCAATTCGCACAAGAAATTCTCAGATCTCAGTTAAAACCCTCAACAGTGATCTAAACAAGTTCTCTGACATTTGAGACTGGTCTTCCTCAACGCTAAAAATCACCGACCTGCCACCGCCTGCCAGGAGAAGGAAGCAGGAAACCACAACTCGCTGCCTGCCGTCTTAGAAATCCATTAAAATTTCCTGTAAGCTGTCGTCGCCGCTACCTTGACGAAGGAGAAATGTGGGGTTAGTTTTCCAGCTACGACTTAAATGACCTGGCCACCGTTTTTCCCTACTTTCTAAAAAATTTTTACGTTAAAATTAAATTTTCGGTACCAGAATGTAAATTTTTACCCGTAACAAAATTTGTAAATCCAAATACACCCCAACCCTTTTACACTGTTGACGTCATCACTGGGGCCGTAAAAGATCTGGTAGAAGAAATAATTGTGGCGTACTTTCTTAATTGTTGGGCGCCAGAGTGGATGTCCTTTTAACCAATTTGTATTAGGTAGGGGAGTTGAATAATTCTTATTTAAGGCGTAAAAATTTTTTATTAACAAATTTTGGCGAACCGATCCTACTCAATATATATTTGTTATGCCACTGGCTACTCAGCTATGAAATCCCCAAATCCTCGGGTTGACCGTGCGATAAATTTGGTCGGAAAAATGACGAATTTACGTTGTCTGCGTAATCATGAGAATGTTAATGACTACCATGAGTGGAACTTATCTGGTATTTTCCCCTTTGCGATGTCGTGTAGTCAGCTTTTCTGGACCCTGGCGGCTTCTGTCGTTTGCCATCGAATGTTTTGGCGACTGCTATCTGTAGTATCTTCTTCAATGCCAGCGACTCCCTCCAGTAGTTTCATCCAGTGTCGCCTTCCGAATTTTTCCCTCGGCTGCCTCCTTACGAATTTTGCCCTCGACTATCTTCTTACGAATTTTGCCCTCGACTGTCTCCTATCTCCGCTATCATGCCCTTTAAATAGTTTTGGGCAGTCGCGCTTCTTAACGGCACAAAAACTCCAAAACTTTCCCTCGCCAGGGCATCTCCATCATCAGGGGTAAGTAAGTGTCACAGTATGAACATTCGTCACCCTCGTGCGTCAGAAGATTTTGAAGAAGCCCGGCAGGCGCCATTGGGGGTCCTCCGCTGCTCCTTTACTCTTTCACTGGCGATTCTGCAGGCCTGTCACTCATTTCCTCCAGATGTTCAACCCCGGGGGTCTGGACGTTCCTTACATTCCACACATGGTAACAACTCATCATTACTCACGCGATTCACTGTCTAAATCGCAGTTTAAATTAATTGCGCCTATACTTAATAACGCGCTACATAAAAAAAGATGAATGTTATCATCAGCCATTTTAATGAACCGGAAACACAAAAGAAATTATTTACAGGGGACGCAGCGCCTTGGAAATTGTTACAATCCCGAGAATTCTACGACGAGAAACGTCTTCGATTGGTCCCGTGACGTCATTACTGTGTAGGTGTTGGGGGGTAGAAAGCTTCCAGTACTTATTACTTATCTCGTACTGAATTAACCGTTTCCTTGTAAATAATTTCCGATGCTCGCCGCTTGCAGCGTGCCTCCACGTCACCTTCTCTCTCCCTCTCTTTCATTGTGGAAGGCTGACAATGGCGGCCTCTGCTGTGCTCATATGGCGAGCGCACCCACGCACACTGCCTTACGTCGACTCGGAACCTTTATTGCAGACGACAAGAGAGAGGGGGAGAGACTAGGGGGAGTGTGTGTGACGTCTTGGTCCCTCGTCGTCACTCTCTTCAAGAACCAATATGCTAGTAGGGAGAGGAGTGAGGGAAGATGATGATGATAATAACAAGTAATACCTTTTCTTGCTCCTGCCTGCACAGGAAGAAACGAGAAATTCCCGGTAGACTCCGGTCATCAGACAACAAACTGCGGTTTATTATTTCTTTCTGCGTCCCTTCTTGATTACAGGAGGAATTACTGGCCGTCCTGAGACGTTTCTAGGAAAAGGTGATGCAGTAGCAACGCCGGGGAAAATATCAGAGGGTAAATACGCTCAGAAGGCAAAAAAAGGAGGGGGGTTGTTATGTACAAAATAACCCGAGGATGAGGCAGACGACGGACTTATTAACTTCGTCACGAGTATAGGAAAAAAATAAGTAACTGCTAACTATAAATTGTGGCCATGTTTAAGGTTGCTGGGTATCATTTCTCCCCCAACCACCTGAAACCCCCATCCGCGTTTCCTCGGTGCCCCGCTACACATGCTGAGGCGTGACAACTACGTGGGGTGACGTCATCAGCAAGGTCCGGCTTTTTCTCTGACCGAACACGGAATAAAGAAAGTCTACGTATTGCCGAAGGATATCCCTGTGACGTCAGCAAAAGTATTGACGATATTTAACCTGACCGCAAAGTATTGTGGGTCCGTAATGGTTTCCATAGATTGTGTGGGATTTTAAGAATGAATTAATACTCTGTTTTATGTAAAATCTGTTTCTATGCCTGTACTATCGGATAAATTTATTTATATATTTATTTATTTGCTGAAAAACAATAAAAGGGCGGGTCGATGTTGAAGTGGAATATAACCAGCAGTTTGTGGGGTAATAACGAAACTATTATTATTTTTATTAGAAAGTTCCATGTATGCTATTTGTGGAAAATATCGAGAATCTTTTTGCAAAAGATAATAAACGGAGAAGAGTTGTCAGAGAGATTTTTGTTGTGTTGGTATGTCGTTGGAGTGAAATCTGTAATGTATTAAAAGTGCGCGAGATGCATCCTTGGCTGTGTGTGGTCTCGCTTTCCCTCTTTCGACAATGCGGACGACCCACCATTTTTTTTGGCCGAATAGAAGAAAAGGACCGTTTCACGAAAAGGTATCTCCCGTATATAATTTGGAAGTGTTTACTTCCGAAAGTTGGTTGAATTAATACCTGCAACGGAATAATCTGAAACATGCGATGTTTACGCCCTTGCAGCCGATTGGTTGCCGGAATTTAGTAGGAGAGCTAATGATTCCTACTGAGATTACGTGGGATCAAGATTTTGAGGTGTTTTTTTTTGTTGTTGATTGATACACTAAACTGCTAACCGCAGCTTTTGAGACCCTAGAACCGCAGATTTCTTGGTAGGGGTCTACCGAACAATCATCCCAAAGCAGGCAACGAGATCAGCCCGTTGCAGAGGTGTTCCAACCATCATGACAAAGCGGAGCAGACCGGAATGCAGCTGCAGACATCGTCGGTATCGTTCAATTTTATTCAATAGAGTTCTTATTGCCCGACCTTTTTCAATAAACACTAAATTGCTCTCTCGGTCCATCCCACTGATTTTAAAGAGTTTAGATGTAAATTTATTGTTATTGGTAACGTTTTATTTAATATATTTATCAAATGCTCTTGTTAAAATATTTTATTTTTTAAATACAGACTTTTAAATCGAATCTTTGCTTTTCAGTAATAAATTGAACCCTTATGTATAATAATTAATAAGTAAATTAAATCAACCTCCCGTCCCCACTCATCATTACAAATCAATTAAAAATGTATTAATTATTACACGTGAAGTAGTTTGTAATTGAAGCACGTGGTATGTCATTTCTACTACTGGAAGAAGTTTATAAACTAATTAGTGCCAAATTATTACGACTGTAGAGAAAATAGAGCTGAGTAATTATTCAATTTTAACGCACGCGGGGAACTCATTTCGTTTCCCATAAAGTTTAGCGAAAATCGACCCTTGAGAGCTCGACCATTGGCGTCATAGTGACGTCGATACAATAGCCTCTGGCGCCTTTTGGGTCAACGGTATATGCTATTTTTGTATGGAATTATTTTAAGTGGCTACGACTGAGCAATTTATTACAATTTCAAAATGAGCGCCATCAGAACTCCACCATAGCATGGATATATTCTTCTTTATTAATAATTCGAATGAAATGATTATTTTAATGATATTTATCACTTGATTTTTAAAACAAGAAATAGATATTGGCTAATCAATCATTTTCACCTAAGGGGACCACTTGATTTTTATTACTTAATAAACTATTAATAACTAAGCAGTCGTTGTTTCATATATATAATGTTTTTTATGTCTTTTGTTTGGTCTTTAAAGTTGAAAGTGGCTTATTATCCGAAAACTACTATTAGTTGCAAAAATTTCGGCCCGAAGGAATCAAGGAGTGAGGTTCCATGTACAGCTAAATTTTTACCTGAAGCAGTCTGAAATGGAAGGCGAAACGTAGAAATGTTTAATATTTAAATTTAAAAAACTGTCAAAGAGGCTCAATATTTATTTGACAGATAAAGTATTTAATCAAAAAATAACCCCCACCGTCAAGTTCTGATTACCAGAATTTGATCAATGCTTCCGCCCTAATTATTCCACGGGTAATTAATTAACCCTTAACAACACAAAACTGTATGATAAATTTAATCACTGAGTAAAATAAAATTCGTAAATGTTCCCGGAAAACGCAGATAATGGCAGATTGTTCCAGTTTCGACGCGCGTTTCCCTGCGAACACAATCGATGAGAATCCCGTTTGTCCTTCCCCAAGGACTGTTCCAACGTCGACGTCGTCGTTGCAGTTGTTTGGTTGGCCGCTGCTGACCTGCGTGCAGGTGGACGCGCTATTTCGGGAAGCAGGGTGCCGTAATTACCCGCGAGGCCATTCACCTCCCTCCTCTTTTCCTCTCCCTCCCCCTTCCACTTCACTTTGCCTTCCTTCCTCCCTGACACCTCCTGAAGCACCCTTTTAACCCTCACCTGCTGTGCAGATAACGCCGACTAAGAAGAGTGGCCAATGTGTGGCGATTAATTTACAAATGTACCTGTCCACGCGATCCGCAGGTAATTAATTAGGTCGGGACTAAATTAAAAGCTTAATCGTTCAGGGAAGACCGTATTAAGTACCTTTGTCTCCGAATAATTATGAATGGTTGTACGTATTAAGCCCATAAGTGACATAAAAAAAGTGTTCCAATATAGAACCTTGCGCAACGCCAATCAGGACTTTTATGAAAATGAATCTTATTTTTTTTCTGATTTTACGCTTACAATGAATAAAGATACGGCCAGTCAGTCAACATATAATTGTATTACTATTTAATTTATGTAAATACGATGTTTCGTCGCCCTTATAAGACTTCATCCGGCTATAAAATTTAGTAATTTATTACGTTACCACATCATTTCAGCCGTAGCCGTCGCAGGAGGTTGTCCACGACACCAAATTCCTGTCACGTAAATACGTCAATCTTTTCGACCGAGGAAGTCAAGGAGTGGGAGGACATGAATTACTAAACTTTATGCCTGATGAAGTCTCAAAAGGGAGACGAAACGTCGCATTTAAATAAATTAAATAGTAACAAAATTATAAGCTGACCTATTCGCCGTATTTTTATTTAATATATGAAATTTCCTCAAAAAAAATTTCATTCCTCGTTTTCTAAATTTATTTTGTCCGTAAACGCTATGAAACGTGTCTTGTTAACCTTAAATTTTGAGCACGCGATTTGAATTTCTCTTTCCGTATTATCAACCTAACTGTATCTTCATACATAACTGTATTATATATTGTAACATGAAAAGTTACACTTAACAATGCAGGCCAGCTTGCGAGTTGCAATTGTTGAGGAACTGACGCAACTTGGGCCAACAATGTAGTCTGGCGAGACTTTAGGGAGTCGTCATGGGGTAGTGGAAGGAGCAGGTTGTGTCGGCGGGACGACGAGAGAATGACCACGCCCTGCAGATATAATTTTTTCTCATGCTCGGATTGGAATTAAAACTACTAAAATCCATTTTTGGTGTTTTTTATGAAAAATACCTGGCGCCCAAAAAGAATTAAGAAATCCTCGAATACGGAGGAACGCGGAATCCGCTACAATATATATATATATATATATATATGATCAAATCAAGGCTATTTAAAATACGCTAATGAGTCCCAAAATTAAACCTTGTGGAACAGAATATAAAGGTCGACTTAAAGATAATACACTTGTACAGAATATTCCTTTAACATCGTGTCAAGTCGTTTTTGTCGCTGAATAATGCAAAATTATGGTCTCAAGTCTTTACATGAATCGTAATTTCAGAAAATTTCATCATAGTGCCAGAGAACGAAATGACACGTTGATTGTTATTAATATATAATTGGAACCATAATAGAACCGTGTGGGACCCCAACATTTCAACCTACACAAAATAATTCCTTAAGATAGTACTGTGAATCGATTGCTTATTTTTATTTTCCTCTGTAAGCGTTTGTAACAGTAATAGCATAGTTGGTGAGCTCTATGGAGGGTTTAAAAATCCTTTTGGGGACATCAAAAGATACAGGTATAAGACATAGCAAGGAACCCAAATGGAACCTTGTGAAAATTTAGTCAAAAAATTTTCGGAAATTAAAATTTAAAATAACTTTTCGTTATGCTTCAGCATTGTCATTCGATTTTGTACATCAACGTCAGTAAAAATTCTAAGAATTACTTACAATTGATTATGGAAACTTGTAAACATGACGCGTGGAATGGGGAATTCGTTACAGGCCTTCTAATCTCTTCCTGTTATATATTATATATTAATATTATAATTATTATAATATTATATATTATATTAAGAAAAAGATATACCGTAACTTATTACTGACATCTCATTGAATATAGACTAGTTTAAATGTTCCCCAAAATGAAACAATGAGGAATTCATTTTTATCCAGAACAAACTAGGAGCTTTGATTGTTGCAATGGGATTACTGGGTCGTCATTATACACTATATTAACCCTTGCTGAATCTGAAAAATTCCTAGTAATAGTCTTAATTAGTTAATTTACGTTTATTAGAAATACTGATAAGTAACAAAATTGAACCTTGGGGAACGCCAACCAGAATTCTCTGAAATTATACTTTAAAATGATTCCCTGGTATTAGGTACGTCAACGTCTATAATCAACACGCTGAGAGCAAGAAGGGTTTTTCATAGCTCATCAAAAAATCAAATAACACGCCTTGATTTTTATATTTTCGTTCTAATATGAAACTACTCACATTAGCTGAATCAAGGTGAGAAATCTACTAAACGTGCAGCTACAGGGGATGAAGAGAAAGGTTTAGGGTAACGTATTGTCTTATAAATAAACAAAAATACTGGCTACTTAACATCCTCTAGAACGTAATTGTATTTCCTAAATTAAATTGTGGGTTTGAAGTGTTTCAATCCGGACACTGCGTGTACCTTGAACGTAATATTAACCTGTTTTTCTCTGAATTGGTCAAATTATAGTCTCAAGGCGACAATTTACATTTATTAGAAGCACGAAGCGTACCAAAGTGGAACCTTGCGGAACGCCAGGCTGACTGACAGTGGCAATAAGATTAATTTAAATGCTTCTTTATTTGGACTCTCACTCTCTCTCTCTTTCTCTCTCTCTCTCTCCAAATAAATAAATAGTCATAATGGAAAAATTGATAGAGGGAGGTAGGGAGGCGCTGCGGGAGTTTCTCGTAGACGCTTCAGCCCAGAGTGACTGCGGGGCTTACCTGATCATGTCGGGGATGCCTCGCACTCTCTCTGGGTATTTCTTTTTATCAAAGTTCTCATATGCCGAGACACCTTCACCTATTTTAGGAGGTATATGTACTGGGGTCAAAGACCTTGGGCATATGGCAAGAGCTGTCCGCTGATCCCATTGGATCAGTCGGCCAACAACTGCCTCCTGAAACTGCTGGAGACACGGAGAAGGGAATGCTGCGTCCCCACAGCAAACTCGTCTCCCGTCATTCGGAAGGGCGTGAGAATAGTTCCCAATGCCCGACCTACCTGATGCAGGTTTTCTAGGGTTTTCCCTGCATCTCTTTAGGTGAAACACCGGGTAGGATCCTTAAACCATAGCCCGGGGGCCCTAGTTAACCCTTGCTTGGCTACCTTGCTCTACCTTCCGCATCCCCCCTTTTCAATTCCCTTCCTATGCTATTAAAGGGGAGTTGCCTGTTTCAGGATCACCCTCATGTAGCCTGTTCCCCAAAAAAATTGAAGTGGATTCTCGTCTGAACATGATTTAATGGTATCGAGCCCCTCAAAAAATCTTGATAATTTAACGTTTTTCTGTTAAACCGAAAATTTATAAAACGAGTTGTAATCACAACTTCGTGGATTCGTAAATTTTCACCTGCAAGGGAATATTTATTTTACGAATTGTTATTTTAACGATGTCTTCATCTCTTGGTTGCGTTTTTCTGTCACTGATTTATCAATAATTATATACTTAAGTGGTGCTAGGGACGTTTATTATTCATTGTGCTGAGAAATTTCCCAATGGAACCTTGTGGAAGGCTAATTTATTTGACATGTACTACCCACTTTGCCTTCTTTATTAATAAAAACGTTAAAAGTCATTTTTTTTATCAGGGGAAACGCCACAGGTAATTTATTCCTTCTTTTACCAACCATCATTAGGGATTATTTGTGACTAAAAAAGTGTCATTAATTTTTTACTTAGACCAATATTAGAAACCTTGTGATACCCCAACTTTCATCCCTTCGCTTAAAATGCCTTTAGGCAGTTCTCTAAATACGTTACTTATTCATAATAAATGGCATGAACGTGGTCCTGGAGAAAGAGTTCAATATGAGGATTAATAGAGGGAAAACCAAGACAATGGAGTGTAGTATGCGGAAACAGTCGAATAACAAAAGCTGTTAGATTGGGAAGGGATATTTTGGCGGATGTTAAGGAATTCTGCTACTAGGGCAAAATATTAAGTGAAGTAGGGTAGCACAGGATAGCAAGGAAGAGGAATTTACTTACTGGTAATATAAGTATGAATATTAGGAAATCGTTGCTAAAAATGATCGTATGGAGCTTAGCGTTATAGGGGTGCGAAACGTGGACGATAGGAGTTGGAGGGAAGGAAAAGAACAGAGACCTTTGAAATGTGGAGCTATAGGAGAATGAGATGAAGGTTGGATAGAATTTCAAACGAGGAAGTTCTAAACAGAATAGGGGAAGAGAGAACAATATGGAGAACGTTGACCAAGAGAAGGGATAAATTAATAGACCACGTTTTGAGACACAAGTCTATTGTCAAATTAGAGGGAGGCCAAGGATGGAATACTCAATGCAGATTAGGAAGGATGAGGGATGAGAAAGATAGGTTAGCATAGATAGTTGAATCAGACCAGTGTTAGGACTGAATACAACTACTACAACAAACAAACAACATCTTTTGTTCTTCTGTAGACTTTTGTAACTCCAGTTAAATCTCTTTCTTGCTCTTGTACTCATATATCTGATTTTGAGGTTTTTGGCAGAGGGGTTGACATTCTTTTAATCAGTTTGAGTTTCAAGTGTGCAGGTCAACAGCAGTCACCCAGGCCCTTGCCATGAGTCCTTAATTTGGACTTCAGTGGAACGCATTAGAGAGAAAAGCGTGGCCAGAAAATATAGGCTTCCTTAAATATGACAGTGAGCCCCAAAATGTAACCTTGTGGTTACCCCAGAACGCAAAATATTTTAAAGAGTAATTTTATTAGTAATACATTTGTGTGGGTCGTCATGGGGGGTAGTGGAAGGTGCAGGTTGTGTCGGCGGGACGACGGGAGAATGACCACGCCATGCAAATATAATTTTTTTCTCATGCTCTGATTGGAATTAAAACTAATAAAATCAATTTTTGGTATTTTTGTGAAAAATACTTGGCGCCCTAAAAGAATTATAAATCTTCGAATATGGAGGAACGCGGAATCCGCCACATTTAAAGCTTTGCAAAAAATTATAACGTACATTTAAAATCAAAGGAAGTAGAAATACGTATAAGTTTTTTTAGAAGAAGGACAAGAATGGAAAAGTGTCAATCGGACCAGGAACTCGAACCCCGGACCTCTCGTTATCTGAGCGGACAGGTGCCCTACCATCTGAGCTAATCCGAGTGTATTGGTAGGTGAACCTGGCTTAGGTTTACAGGAATGGAGGAATGTTGAACGATCCTTGGACGTCGACTCGGCTTAGCTCAGTGGCTAGGGCACCCGCCCGGAAAACGGTACGTCAGGGGTTCGAGTCGCTGGTCCGGTCGCCATTTTTCCATTCTTGTCTTTCTTCTAACGTTTAAGTTTTTTTAGGTATGAAGCACCAACTTAACTTGTTATTAATCAATTCCGTTATCCCAAGCATTTAAAAAATTCAAGATAAAAATACATTCCGAGGAATTTTAGGCAAAATTGTTGGAAAGTTTTATGTGATTAAACGCAATATTAATATTTGAATGAAGACTTCTAACTAAGATTGAGCAAATATCAATCATATTAAAAAAACGAAGCCCAGGTAAATCCAATTGAATGAGGCGCAGACCAACTTTTTTTTAATTACGATTGAAATTTATAATTTAAAAGGAAAGACGCAGACGCAACTTTTAAAATCAAATCCTATTTTTGTGGCTTCAGAAAATATTAATTACGGAAACCAAGAAAGTACACTAGAAACTGGCAAAGTTTGTCTAAGGATAATAAACCGAATTGTTTAAAAAGGGAAAGACGAGAAAAACAAATGTTAAGAAAAAGAAAAATCGTCGGTAATCTGATGACTGCTGTGGGCTTTCGATTACGGAACTCGAGTACCTTGTAACGTCAGGACAACTAGGGGTGGAGAGAGAGAGAGAGAGGGGAAGGGAGAGACTGGAGAACCTTCTCGTCTCAACGTTAAGTATTTGGAAATTTCTCTCCTTTCTCTCAAACTTCAACATTTTAATTAGCACCACTCAGCGTTGAAACGTTGTTTTTGTTTTTCCGAGACAAAAAAAAATATTGGAAGGCAGTATTTTATTTATGAGTATGTAAAACAGTGGAGCAAATAACCCAAAATGAAGTGCCCCTTCAGTTGAGGAAAATATGTAAGAAAAAAAATATTTTAAAATAAGAAATTTTGTTCCTGAAACTGTATGAGATACGATGACTTTGTGACTCACAAGATGGAACCTTGTGGGACGCCAGGCGGAGATTTTCACGCGTATCACGCTTCAAATTGTATATTGAGTTGATTCGTAATCGTTTGCAATTATAGGAATTTCTAAACACACAAAAAATTCAAATTAATACTTCCTCCATGATCCTCTTGATTCATAATCGGGAACGTTACTGAATCCTCTTTTTTTTATTTTACCTGAAATAGTTTTTTTATTACGACTTTATCTGATTTTATTATTTAATGATTTGGATTTGCGGCTTTGCCTTTTAGCTTTTTCTTGAATAAATACGTTTTATTTCCCCCCCTCTCAGAAACTCAAATAAGTTATCAACTGTTGTAACTTTCCTAGTTTTTTTTTTCTTATGACGACTGTTTTTGTTTTCTATTTGAACCTTTATAACACCAAAATCAAGCACCAGTAATGAAGAATTTTTTGCTTTGAATAATTACGTATGTTATGTTATGTAATGCTGGACGGATTACAATTCCAAGAGAGAATAATTGCTTGAATTGAAGCTCGGCCAAAGGCCATGAAATTAAATTGAGAAGTAAAGGATGTAAGAAAACGTCGACCGGAACCGGAAATCGATCCCGGGAACACTAACCATCTGAACTAGTCCACGTGAGCCGAGATTGTGTTTTACAAGAGTTGAGGAATGTGGCTCGCCCTGGACTAGCAAAGTTGGTTAGAGCAGCCGCACGGTAAGCGGCACGATTCCCGAGTCCGATCGACATATTTTATTTTTTTTACAGTCTTTACTTCTAACTTTCAACTGAAGGAATTCTTCTCTCTTTGAATTGAAATCGAATAATTATGTTCAACATGCTTTGATCGATTGTTTTATTACTGCAATCGGGTGTCTATCCCCATTCATAGATAATTACATAGGCCTACATACAAACATACACCTTGATCGCAGTGTTATCCTTTTAATTTCCATTCCCGTTTATATGAACATCTTTGCTTTTTTCATGTAACCCGACTGACCATTTACGTTTCGAGCCCCGGGGATAAAGGTGTCATGTCTCTTGATAGAGACGAGAGCGGGGGTTTTTTGTTTTAACGTTGTTCCTCCCCTAGCCAGGGATCCCGAGGGACTTTGAGCTGACAAATGGCCGACATCCCTCCGCCCGCAATCAATCTGGGCAACGGAGACCTTCCCTGCCGTCGGTGCTGCTGGTTTTCTCCTACAACCCCCCGCGACTCTCACCCCCTTCCCACCTCACCCCCAATTAACTTAATTAACGACCGACCGCTGGTTGTATCACGCTATTAATTTCAGTTAATTCCGTGTTAACAACGAGACCGCTGTAATAATACTCTACGTGCTCTGTGTTTTAATGGTTTACGACGACGACGACGACGACGAGGGAACCCATGTTCTCTCTCCCTTTCTCTCTCTCCCTCCCTCTCTCCCTCTCGTGGGTCTGGTAATTAGGATAAGAGCCCAGGATATTCGCAAGACCTGAATAACTCAACTAGGACTGCATCGGCGGAAGCAGTTAATCGTATCACCGTAGAAAGAGGCCGCAAGTGCTACCTACGACTATTATCTCTGGCGACGCAAAGCGCTGATCTCATTCTCTCTGGCAGCAAAGCCTCCCGTAATATCTCTGAGTCAAAGTTCTCAGTGCGTATTAAAACACGATATTAGAGTCTCTGAGCAGACAGCAAAAGTCTTATCAACCATCAATATTAATTTATTTATTTTTAAAAATTTCATAAGTAAATATGTAATAGTTCATTGATGCGGATTAAATTGTTACGAATTGCTACTTTTCTTTTCTTTAAAATAAGAATCGTTTCATTGCTCAGTGCATATTTTAAAAAAAACCGGCACTACCTTGGTTTTCCTCTGTTTCATTCATTACATTTTATGATACGTAATTAATTTTAGATTAACGGCTTCGTCTATTTCTTATAAAAATCTTCAGCTTTCAATCCTGCCAAATCTTGAAATTTCCCTTGTTTCCAATCCCTGTGTATCTCTATAAAATATTTCATTATACCTATTAAAAGTTCAGGAATAAAATATGGAGAAAGAAGGCTTATCCATAACCTCTACAGAAGGCAGTTAGCAGTAATTAGAATAGAAGATCAAGATAAGAAAACAGAAATCAAGAAACGTGGAAGGCAAGGATGCAGCAGTCTGTCGCCAACGCTGTTTAACTTAAATATAGAACAGGCGATAAAGAAAGTGAAAACGGAACATGGCGAAAAGGAATCATACTGCAAGGAGAAGAAATAAAACTTACGGGGTGCCTAAAATGTTGTTGCATTAGTGGGAGTGAGAAGAAGACTTGGAAAACATAATAAACTGCATGAACGTGATCCTGGAGAAAGATTCCAATATTAGGATTAATAAAGGTAAAATTAAAGGGGTTGGTGCGTAGCGTAGGAAACAGTGGAATAAAACAAAAGGCTGTTAGATTGGGGAAGGGACATTTTAAGGAAGATAAGGAATTCTGCTACTTGGGCAGAATAATAACTAGGGATGGTAGAAGTATAATAGACATAAAGAGTAGGACAGCACAGGATAGCAAGGAAGACTTTTGCAAGAAAACGAATTTACTTACGGGTAATATAAGTGTGTATATTAGGAAATCATAGGTAAGAATGTTGGTACGGAACGTGGCGTTATATGAGTGCGAAACGTGGACGGTAGGAATTGCAGAAAGGGAAAAGAATAGAAGCCATTGAAGTGTAGTGCAGTAGGAGAATGAGATGGGTGGATAGAATCACTAACCAGGAAGTTCTAAACAGAATAGGGAAGAGAGAACAATTTGAAGGAATGTGAAGGGATAGATTAATAAGCCACTTTTTAAGACATGAGGGTCTTTTAAAATTAACATTAGCGGGAAGTGTGTGTGGCGTAAGAACAGAAGATGGTGGCAAATGATGGAATAGGCTGAGCAGAGTGGGGACGATGTG
The DNA here is from genome assembly GCA_034510155.1 of Eucriotettix oculatus. Lineage (NCBI taxonomy): Eukaryota > Metazoa > Arthropoda > Insecta > Orthoptera > Tetrigidae > Eucriotettix > Eucriotettix oculatus. The sequence continues at coordinate 11,931,049 of CM067376.1, forward strand.
TGATGTGGTAGTAATGTGGAAATGAAAAGGCTTGCGCAAGATAGGTTAGCATGGAGGGTTGCGACATGACTCACGACTGAATACGAAAATTATCTGGAATCTCAAGTCATTTGTTGATTATTAATTTATTTAAATGTTAATTAACCACGTTGGTTAATTTTCTGTATTTGTCATTCTCCTACTCCCCAACCTCCCTTCCTCTGTAGTTCCGCTTTAATCGCAAGCTATTACAAGTGTGCGCAGTGACGTAACATCTGTGACGTACTTTGTCCCCCCCTCCCCCCTCTCATCTCCCGTAGCGCTTCCCATTGGATAAACGACTCTGATTACCGCGCGCGCGTCATGTGAATCGAAGTCACGCACGTAATATCCGTGATTTCAGTTCCGAGCCCGACACAGCACTTTCAGAGGGACGACGTAATATCTCTGCCAGGCCAGGGTGGAGCCTCCAGAGTATCAACCAGTTCGTCCGTGTTAATTTCCTCTTGCGCAGAAATTCAATAGGGCGAGGGACGGACAGACACACACACACACAGACAGACAAGCTCGCGCTAATGAGTTAGTTAGGTCTCCCCTTCTTTTTTTTCCCCTTTCCGTCGTCGGACGATTCACTCTTCAAGCCCTGACGCACAAATTAGGGAAGAAGGGGATGAGGGGACGGGGGATGGAAAAAAAATTCACTGAGTGACACGCTGCTCTTTACACACCTGTATGTTTTTATTGAAACCGGATACATTTAAAAATAGAGTCTTTAGGGCGGATTGAGAGAAAAAGAGTGCCTGTGGGAGTTTTCTCTCGGAGGCATTTCTCCCCCAGATTGGCTGCGGGGCTCTCCTAAATCCGTCGGGAATGCCTCACATACCGAGGCACCTTCACCTATTTTAGAAGGTGTATGCGCTGGGGTCCAAGACCTCGGGCATACGGTAAAAGCTGTCCGCTCTCCCTAATCCTTTTAGCGATTTCCATCCTTGGCCTCCCTTCTGTTCTTACCTCACAAGCTTCCCTCTTTTTGCAATTAGAATTGGAGGACGAGAAAATAAATCTGAAATGAAAAAAAGGACTAAGACAAAAATGAACTTTGTCGGCCATACTCTTTAACTTATGTATAGAAGAAGCGATGAAGAAAGGTAAAACGGAATCTAGAAGGAATCATACTGCAAGGAGAAGAAATATTGTTGTATTAGTGGAGCCAGAAGGAGGTTTGGATATCGTAATAAATGGAAGGAACGTGGTCCTGCAGAAAGAGTTCAATATGAGAATTATTAAAGGGGAAACCCGAGATAATGGAATGTAGTATGGGAAACAAAGGCTGTTAGATTGGGAGGAAGTAGTGAAGGAACTCTGTTACCAGGGCAGCATAAGAACTAGAGTAGGAAAGGAAGGCTTTCTCAAAAAATAAAAAATTTAACTTACGGCTAATATAAATGTGAATAGTAGGAAATCATTGCTAAAATGTTGGTATTGAATGTGTTATAGGGGTGGGAAACGTGAGCGTTAAAAAATTTCCAGAAAGGAAAAGAATAGAGGCCTTTGAAAATGTGGTGCTGTAGGATAATGAGGTTGGGTGGATTGATTGAATCGTTAAGGATAAAGTTCTAAGAAGAATACGGGGAGAGAGAGAGAGAACTATTTGGAGGACGTTGACCAAGAGAACGGATAAATTAAGAGACCACGTTTTAAGACACGAGGATCTCGTAAAAAAAAGTTCCTTCACTCCCTCCCAATCTAACAGCCTTTGTTTCCCATACTACATTTTATTACCTCGGTTTTCCCCTTAATAATTCTCCTATTTAACTCTTTCTGCAGGACCACGTTCCTTCCATTTATTACGATATCCAAACGTCCTTCTGGCTCCACTAATACTACAATATTTCTTCTCCTTGCAGTATGATTCCTTCCAGATTCCGTTTTACCTTTCTTCATCGCTTCTTCTATATATAAGTTAAAGAGTATGGCCGACAAAGTTCATTTTTGTCTTAGTCCTTTTTTTTCATTTCAGATTTATTTTCTCGTCCTTCAATTCTAATTGTAAAAATAGGGAAGTTTGTGGGGTAAGAACAGAAGGGGGAGGCCAAGGATGGAAATCGCTAAAAGGATTAGGGAGGATATGAAAAGGCTTGCGCAACATGGGCCAGAATGGAAGATTGCAATAAGACTAGTCTTAGGGCTGAATAGTATAAGAAAATTCTTGTGGAATGCGGAGTAAAATCGACCTGAGGTGGAGAAGGAATAAGCCATGGTATTGAAACCATCTCACTTACTGGACGAGGAATGATAAGTTACCGTTGAGTGAGTCTTGGCGTTGATGTTTCACCGAAACTCGCTTCATTGTCCTTGGTGTGGCGCCCATGGGGGCGGCGGACGGACGAACCTGCGTACTCAATAAGAGCAAGCGGGTGGAGGCTAATCAGTAATCTAAAGGCAAATGAGGGCACTCTAAACGAAATTGATCTTCACTCAAGTGAGAAAAATAAAAACATGAGGCGGTATCCGTGACTAATTACAAAAAAAAGTACAAAGGATACAAGGTGTAATGAATAGTTGAGGGAATAGGATTCTGGCGGAAGGAAAACTAAGAAAATTTTTAACGATATTCTTTTAGTTTAATAAATTTGACATCTCTGTACTCGAAAAGACACGGTTCAGATTTATCTGTAGAAGAAATGAAACCCGCGCAGTGAAGATGTGAATGGACCTTCTGTCATTGCGGCTCAAGTAATCTTGAGGGACGACCTTCCATAGTTGAGGCTTCTCGGTTGGTTGCATGATTTAATTTGCCGACTGGGGAAGGACAACGGAGCAGCGAGACAAAAGAAGAATACAGCTTGTTTCTTCTCCAATCCCCGCTGTCTAATATCTTCCCCCTCCCCTCCCCTCTCCTTCCCTTCCCTGAGACGCGACGAGGGGCAAGATCAGAATTTATATTGCTGCAATCAGCAACATTTTACCTTGAGGGAATCTTTTGTTTTGTCTCTCTTTTCCTTTATCGCTGTCTCTCTGTGTGGACCGGGACACTTCATCAAGAGAACCAACACTCAGATTGTTTTCTATGATCTACGTCACGTGTTTCTCATCATTTTCTACTCTACTACATACACTCCCGCATTTTCTCTTCCACAGAACCATCTGGTGTCTCCGTGAAAAGGAAGAATGGAGGAAATGTTTCCTACTTTAAAAAGTGTTGCTTGTTCTCTCTCTCTCTCTTTTATTTCCTCGTTTTCTTGGAAGGTTTTATTTCTTTGAGGTTTTCTTCCTCGTCGTTCTCGTGACTGAGGGTCTGGAAGCGAGTTCACGCGCAATTCCCATATATACCTGTTTTGCAATTCTATCGCGTGGGTTCCTTGCGTGGTCTGTTGCATGCGTGACGACAAGTAGACACACAAACTGTGATTAAACTAGACCGAGTAGGACGGCCAAAAATGAGGCAGGGTGTGGGGGGAGGAAACCAACAAAGCCAAAGTCCAGCACACAACGCAGATAGAGTCAAAAGATAGAACGGGAAAAACGCCACACACACACACATAGATGGGTAGGTTATAACACCGGAATGCAAGGGAATATTTTTCATGCGCTGCTGATAAGGATATTTGACCACACTACAACTTTGTGCTTTCCCTGTACTCAGACATGTGTTTAAATTTAATATTTATTTGAACTAGACACACACTTGCAGAGAGACGGGGGAGAGTGGAGAGAGAGAGATGGATAGAGACGTGTATAAACGATTAAAGGAAGGAAGAGTGGAAAGAGTTAGAGATATACTGTAACATTTTAAGTTACAGCCCCGGCCAAAAGCAATGCTAGCCGGGAATGTAGCTTGCAAGCTGCGACTTGTTGTGCGAGTGTCGCGCCAAACCATGAGCAGCAGTCGTATTGTTGTCTCGCAGACGTATTGTTGTCGGGCTGACATAAGCAAATGCGTCTTGAGAAGTCGTTGGTGCGTTATTGTAGGGGAAAGACGTGTTTCATGGATTTAAGGATGAGTGAGTGACCACGCCCTGCTTCGATTATCTATTCTCATGCTCTGAATATGAATTAATATCTGGAATTAATCTTCTGGTGTTCTTCTGAATACAAAATATATAAAGAAAGACAATCAGAGAGGCGGTGGATATAGAGGGGGGAAAAGGAAAGGAAGATAGAGGGAGAGATAGACGGAAATATAAAATAAGAGGGAGAGAGGGAGTGGGGAAGACAGGGGAGAGTTTTAATGAGAGGGATATATAGACAGATAGATATATAGAGAAATTTATGAAGAGAAGGAGAGATAGAGAGAGGAGGGGAGAAAAAGATACATAGAAAGGGAGAAGGAGAAATAGATTGATAGGGGAGAGGAAGAGAGGGAGAAAGGGATATATAGATGAATAGATGAAGAGAAGGAGAAATAAAGAGAGGAAGGGAGGAAGAGATATATAGAAAGACAGAAGGAGGAAAAGATTGATAGGGGTGGAAGTGAGGGAGAAAGGGATAGAGATAGAGAGAGAGAGAGAGAGACTTGGAAAGTGATGTTTAATAGAAGTGCAGAAATAAAATACAATAAATTCCTTAAAACAATATATTTTAAGTTTTAATTCAGGTACAGGGACCGGATTGAATAAAAAAACCAAGGTCATAGACAATAGAGTTTAGGAAGAATACATAAGAAACCAAGATATCCGAGATAAATTCGTAATTGTTATAGACATACACAAACTCTATTTGAGTAATTAAAAATGTAAAATAAACAACAACAATCAACGTCTCTATAAAAATTCGTCAAATGTATTAAAGTAACACAAAGTTAATTTAAATTTTCCAGCTTATAAACAGTCTCCTATCACTAAACAGTAACTGGAATTCAATCGCATGTTTACTTGGATAATACTGTTATTTCCGGTAAGGAAGTAAATTACAGAAAGAGACGAATTTTACTTGTATAATACTGTTATTTCGGGTAAGGAAGTAAATTACAGAAAAAGACGAATCAAATAAACGTTCTGTAAATGTAAAACAAGAAAAAATAATTAAATTTAAGAGGATAATACAAGGGAATGGGCGAAAGTCGGAAATGTATCATTTAAGTTAAAGGAAGACGTTTCGTCTCCCACATTCGGGACGTTTTCTGTTATTTTATTAAAAAATCTTGTTGAAATGTAATGTTGGTACCACGGCAGCAGCCGAAGCGTTTTATTTTGATTAATAATATCGGTAGTTAACTTCCCCCTATTTGGCTGAGGATTCCTGAGGGCGCTGCTGCCGGCAGTAATTTGGGGCTTTATTTAGAGAGAGGTTTCGTTAATTGGGGCGGGGGAAGGGGGGATGACAAAGGTGGCTTAAGAGATCCGTAAACGTGCCTTTCGGCCTGTCCGGGGACGGTGTGCGAAATGTCAAGCACGATGAGGACGACGATGAGAATAAGAGAGAGAGAGAGAAGGAAGCAACAACTCCTCCATTTGTCTTCCTCCACGGACCACTTTGCCTTTTGTGAGAAGGCGCTAAAGGTCAGTCGGTGAGCGCCACGAATCGATCAAGGGTGCCGAGAAGAGGAGGAGGGAGAAACAAACCAACCAACCAACCACCTACCCAGAACGATTCCTCCCGGCTTTTACTCTCTCTGGAAAACCCCCGCTTTGAAGCCCTTCAATTCAGCTACAACGACACATTTTATTTTATTTTACTTCTTTTAGAGAAACAAAACATCGGTAAATACATTTGACGGTGAAGCGCTCTTCAGCTCAAGGGACAAAGAAAAATGGTATTATTTCCACGGATTATCCTTTTCCCTTAACGTGGATGAGGTCAACCATTATCGTGGCGTGTTACGTCACGAGATGCTCATAGTAGAGTGCGCAGTGGGTTGTTGTAAGCAGTATCCAGAGTACATTTTCTGCAGTCCATAAAACAATGACAGTAGATTTTTTTTTGGAATGTGTTAAAGTAAGTGAGGGAAACGTGAGTTCTTCGACATATTTCTGGCTGCGTGTGACCTCGCTTTCTCTTTCGGACAAAGGAGACGACCTTCCTTTTTATGAGCTGAACAGTAGAAGAAAGACACCTTTTATAAGGGTCACATGTTGCTAATTTTGAAGGGTTCGCTTCAGAAAGTTGGAAGCTACTTTCATAATCTGGAATATTAACTGGCAACACAGAGTGATGTGAAACACGTACAGCTGAAAATTTCTCCATTGGCAGCAAATTGATTGTTGGAATGCTATTGGGAACTGCAGCCGATTGGTTGCCGGAATTAAGTTGGAGGGCCTAAATATTTCCTCCTGAGCTTACGTGGGAACTTATTTTGAGACGGGAAGACAGAAGATGATGTTGAGAAGTTTGCAAGTGCTGTTTAAAAATTAAACTAATGCCCGCCGAAAGGAGAAAAGAGGAAGTCTCCACGTCCACCAGACAAGGAGATCAACCCCCGATGCATTCAGCCCTCATCACAAAGAAGACCAGAAAAAATGCAGCTGCGGAGCTTCACGGGTATCGTAAATGTTGATAAAAATGTAGACCTGTAGCCATTAAACAATAAATTGCTTCACTTGTTCCACCCTCACAGAGGACCCAGATTTAAAGAGTCTGAATTTAAACCATTATTTAATTTATTCCTCATATTAAATAATAAATTAAATTCACCCTCATCTCCACTTATCTTTACAATTGGCTTATGCCGGGCATATTGTATTATAGTTAAAAGTAAATTAAAAATTCACCCACTCCATTAATATCATTACATAGTTATACCAAAATCCCGACGGAAGGTTTAAGTATTTACATAAAAATAGCAACCGAAACTTCAATAGTAAGTCAGCTTCCGCCTCTCCACAGGTCCTTACATGCGTGAGGGTTTCCTTATCCAACATGCAATGTCGACAGCATGTTTTGCATTTGTAATGAATGTTAATTATTTTCAAAGTTATTTGCATTTAACCCGAGATACAAGTCATAATGTAACGACGACGTAACTGGTAAAGGAAGAATTCACAGTTATTTAAAACTCCTACTTTACCGACAGATTACGTGTAAAACATCTTGTCGTAGATAACAAAGAAGTAGTAGTGTGACGTCATGCGTATCCCGGCCTTCAAGATTTATTTAACTTGTACTGCTGCTATTTATTAAAAGGGCTGGCGTATCAAGTATGGTATTGTCCTGTGTAACTGTTAAAAAAGAATCAAGCGAGGATGGTTCCCTGAGGCTCACTATCTCCTCCCTTTCCTCCTCTCTCTCTCTCTCTCTCTCTCTCTCTCTCTCATCCACTTCAGCCATTCGTCGCTTTAGAACTACTTTCCGAATAAACGTAAAATATTAACTGAAATAAATTAATCACCGGAGAAAGAGACAAAGTTTTCATTTAGTTGAATCGACGTTTCGATACCATATTTCTGACTTCATCAGGTGAGGTTGAAATTAAAATTTTGATGGATAAAAGAAGAGATGTCAAATATATAAAAAGCTGTGGACTTGACTGCTTACAAGGTCAGCTTCTACCGAAATGTCAAGTTTAGATTTTTATACATTTGACATATTTTCTTCTCTCAACAAATTTTCAAAATCTAACAATTACTGAGCGAAATATATATATATATATAGGAGGGGGAGTTAAAGAGGGAGAGGGGGAAATAAAGCGATGGAGAGATAGAGGGATAGGCAGTGAGAGATGGATAAGGAGAAAGCGAGAGGGTGGATAGGGAGAGAACAGGGTTAGAGATAGAAGGATATATGCATAGAAAGACATAGAGAGAGGAGGGATAGGGAGAGGGGAAGATAGAGAGATGGAGAGACAGGCAAATATAGGGAGAGAGGAAGAGGGTGGAGAGATAGTGAGATATATGTATAGAGAGAGGGAAAGAGGGTAGACGTACAGAGGTAACGATATATATATATATATATATAGAGAGAGAGAGAGAGAGAGAGAGAGAGAACGAGAGATAGATATAGAGAGAGAGGAAAATTGAGAGATAGAGAGATTTACAGGCAGATAGAGATAAGTAGAGGGTAAGATAGAAAGAGAGATCGACAGGGAGGGAGAGAGGGGAGAGTTAAGAGATGGAAGGATATACATATATAGAAAGAGTGACAGAGCGAGAGAGGGAAGGAGAGAGATAGAGAGAGGGTAAGTTGGAGAGAAAGAGGGCTAGATATAGATAGAGGGAGAAAGGGGACCTATGTCGATATAAAATAAAAACTTTGGTCGGCATCTGGCCACTAAGTCATTTCCTTTATTTATTGTGAGAAACAGGCGTTAATTCATTTAATATATAAAAAGTTTATTATTATTATTATTATTGGTGACAGAACTCAGAAAAATAAATATTAAGGATTAAAATTACAGTGAAGTGAACTAACATTTTATCTACCAAAATTTTACTTTTTAAAAATGATACTGAAATGTTTTCTAATAAATAATAATAAAGGAATTTATTACCTCATCCAGCCATTTTATTTATCGTTTCATTAAACGCGATCGGTTCCCCAATGTTGAGTATCATCAAGTATCTCCTCTAACCAGAGAAAACTTGAAGATGGCACGAATGTGTACCAAAACGTCCTGACTTTCTATATTAAATAATTGAAATTTGATAAATTGCTTTAGTTTTTAACAACAGACTTACATAGAATTTTTTTTATACATATTAAATTTTTCAATAAAAACATTTTTAAGTTACTGACTTTTTTTAATATTGAAAGATGATTATCACTCTGAACTTATAATGATGCAAATGTTTATATCGCTGTTTGTATATAATATCGCTGAGTGACGCTCTTCGTGAAACTCTCGGTTAACCACGGAAACTTTCGGCTTTAGCTTCGTCAAAGAATCCACGAAATTTAGAGTACACTTGAGGTCAAAGGATTTACTTAGTTTTACCGTCTACTTTTAAAAATTGTATACTTCTATAAATTAACCAATATTATTAACTGAAATTTAATATGAAGCAAAAACCTTTGCTTTCATTATCAGTGTTAATTCCATAGATTGTTAAAATCTATTTTACAAACTTAATATTTCAAACCCAAATACGAACACAGGGAAGGATCATGATAACAAATAACAAGGATTTTCTGACGTTTCTCAAGTAACAACGGCACGTTTCAAATTACATTTCTTACGGGAAACTTACAAAAACCAAAGATAAAAATATTTTTATCGGTTTTAATTTAAATAGAATTGCTGTCAATCACATTAGTGAGAATTTTCCCTAAACTTTCTTTTGTGTGTATTTTAAATTTTTTTAAATGTTTTTTAATTGCATGCTTTTGACATCATAATAAAATTGCAGAGTTGTTTCAAACACAATTTTTTGAGGTTAGGGTTGAGTGCGCATGCATGCGTTAAACTTGTCTTATTTGTGCGAAAAAAATTGTGGAAATGTGTAATAATGTAGACAAAAATAATTTGCGATGATAAATATGTAATATAAATAAAGAACTTTAAACAAAAGCGTGAAATTGTAATAAATAAGTAAATGACTTCCTATCCTGAACGTATAAAACAAAGTAGTACACAAAAAGTGAAAATGTAGGAGATAGACACGAGATACTGTGATAACAACCTTAAATTGTACATTAAATAATGTTAATATGTGACGAGACATTGTTTATACTTTTAATGGAAAAATAATGAGTCTATAAATGTGAAATACGGGCGTGTAAAAAATCTTATAATGGGTGATAAAAAAAAATTTGAGCTCAACAGGTGTTGGGGAAATTTGAAACTCTCCATAAAAAGTTAATGATATTAGCTGAGGCAAGACTCTCTCCCTCTCTCTCTCTACTTTCTCCATCAATCTCTCTCTCTTTCTCTCTTAAGTCAAAAACACACACTTGTTGCACATTCCAATTCCCCGTTCTGTACTTATTTTAATCGCATGACACCATTTTAGAAACGTTACAAATACGTATATATAATAATAATAATGTCTATATTAAATAATATCATAAAATTGATTATTTTTCATAAATAAAATACAGCAACAGACCCGAAGTAGAAAGATTTTTTTTTTAAATACAGACGTTTCGTCTCCACCTTTTCCGGGTCTCTTCAGTTAGAACCTCAAAACGAAAGTTTTGTACCGATACCATAAAATCCGGGGTCAGTTATTTTCCCTAATTTATATTTAATTATACCATCGAATTGAGGGGAAAAAATTTATTATTTCGTCCCTGAACGTTGCTGCGGTATCCGTTACATTTCAACTAAACGACCGAAGAACTCACGAAGGGTGGGGACGAAACGTCTGTTTTGAACAATCGGGGTTGCCCGGCTTTTTATTTATAAATGCCCTGGTACATAACCCTGGAATAGTAAAGAACGTTGTGGTATTCTCGTCAAGCTCTCGCTCTGTCCTCCGACACTATGGAACTTCCATAAGAATGAATTAGGCACCTGTACCGTTTCGTTTCATTTCATATTATTGATCTGCACACTACGTCAGGCCCACGCCATCCTCCCCTCCCTATGGGAATAATTAAGAACGTGAAATTAGCGTTTAACACCCTTCCATACCTCCTTATCCGAGGACCTAGCTGAATTTCAGAATCAAACTCAGCGACTCAAATTACACCCGGTTACGACACCATGCTCGTTAGTTTTTCTCTGGAGACCCTTGGCGTTTCACTTATAAATCATAAGTGCTATTTGTGTCGTTTCTTTGGTTTGCTTTTGATTGCGCACACCTGAAGAAGTTCCAGTTATAGGAACGAAACGTCGTGTCATATTATAGTTAATAAACATAGATTCGATTCCGATTGATTTGGCCGTAATTATTTTCATGTATTATTCGAGATATAGATTGAACCATTGTCAAATAAGTTTTCAAGAGTCCACCCACACACCCTTCACGAAAGGGGTTGAAATTATATGTACAAATAGAGTCGGGCGGGGGGTGACGGGGGACTCTGTGAGTGTAGCTGACGCCCCCGAAAAGTATTTATTTGTCGGAAATATCGGCCGAATTTTCGCATGTTTAAAAATTAAGGACTTAGTTTCTTCAGACACTGTTATTTTTTAAAAAAACTTCGTTTCGTGACCACATTTGGAAATTGGAATTACCTTGTGGTGCTAATTTTTGATGAAAGGAAGAAAAAAAATTAGCTTTCGAATGAAGTTGTCACTGGAGGCTGTAAAGTTTGGATTTTTACATTGTTCAATTTCTTTGTCATCAAATTTTACCCCCTGAAGAAGACCCGATTGTGGTGACGAAACGTCGTTTAATCTAATGAAAAACAAAACTCTGTCTCGTCATTTTATTTCAATTAATTATCTGAATATTAAATGTTAATTGGCACTACAGCCCGGGGTGTGATCTCTATTACGAGTGGCTTTCCTCCAATTCCTGCGTAACCACTCTTGCAGCTCCTGTTGCCAACGAAGTTTGTGTCGTCCTCTCTCCTGGTGCTGTAAGGAGTACTTTCAGTGCAGGGTCATTGTCATTTAGTCTAGCAACATGTCCAGCACCATCTCAGGCTACTTAGCTTGATGAATTTTATAATGTTGACGTCTTTAAACAGATGATTGTCTTCATCTTTAGTTCCATCTTGTTAATTGCTAATCTTAAATAAATGAATTGCGAGAAAAATAGAGAGTAGTACCAACTTTCCGAACAAGTTACAGGTAAACAGTTAAGGAAGTTTCGAGTTATATAACTTTTCTAACGGGGAAAAAATTAACACATTTCCTACACGTTTTTAAAAAGTGATTCAATTTCAGGGGAATTATCAGTATGAGTTGACTGGTTGGTTAATTAAATGAACATAAATAAAAAGGATCCCTCGTTTAAATCGGTCTCTATAGAAATAATAATAATAAAATAATAAAGTTCTATTACAATTTTTTTAATATATAGTTTCGGTTTTAATTAAATTCAGACTAATATTTCACTTTTATATTTAAATATATATATACTATCAGTTTTAATAAAACCCAAAATAATCTTTCATTCATTTGCTGTACAATTTTTTTTAAAGTTAATATTAAAATTTAAAATAATAATATTACTTTATTTATAACAATTTTTTAAATCTATATATGTTTATTAGTTTTGATGAAATTTAAATAATATTTCAATAATTTGGTGTACAGTTTTGCACATATATGTATATCGGTTTTTCTAAAATCCAAAAATAAAATGTCAGTGATGAGGTGTACAATTTTTGAAAATATATACACATATAAATAGAAAATTTTTATTAAATGTAGATAATATTTCAATAATTTCGTGTATAGTTTGATATATATATATATATTAGTTTTTATAACATTAAAATTAATGTTTCATTAATATGGAGTGCATTAATTTCTTTAAAAAAAATACCAGTGACAGTAAACTCCAAAATAATGTTGTGAAAATTTTAATTTTAAAAAATTATATATATTTTGTCTGTAAATTCGTATACAATTTTTTTTGTTTCTAACCTAACGAGGTTAACAGATAATTATATGCTTAATTAACCTACTGAGAAAATCTCTGAAAACTTTTCTTTTTTCCAGAGATATCAAAACGAATCAGACGTACGTCTGTCTGCTGACAGGAAATAATTTTAAATTATAATGTTTCATTAATATGGAATGCATTACGTTTTTTAAAAAAATATACCAGTTTCAATAAACTCCAAAATAATATTGAAAAAATTTTAATTCCAAAATTTAAAAAAATTATATATATTTTGTCTGTAAATTCGTATACAATTTTTTTTGTTTCTAACCTAACGAGGTTAACAGATAATTATATGCTTAATTAACCTACTGAGAAAATCTCTGAAAATTTTTGTTTTTTCCAGAGATATCAAAACGAATCAGACGTACGTCTGTCTGCTGACAGGAAATAATTTTAAATTAAATAAACGATGGAATTTTTCGGCAACCAAAATTTATATTTATTCAATACGTTTGGGACGTTTCGTCCGTATTTGTGGACTTCAATAAGATTAATATTTAAATATAAAACGCTATGTGCAAACGCGTGATGTGCCTTAAAATTGTCTGGAGATTCCGTTTGCTGTTGAAGATGTCAGATTATTGACTTATTATAAAATGAATTAATTAGTGTCTGAGTAAAAATGAATTTATAATTTATATCGGACGTTAGTTGAAGGTTTTACCTGGTCCGTGTAATGGGAGGGTGGAGGAGGAGGATGGACGCCTGCCTCTCCCTCGTCCTGAGGATGTCGCCGGCGCGGAGACGGAAACGAGACTGCGTCCCAGCCAGGAGCCAGGCTCACCATCCCCACTACCCCGTCACTTCATCCCCTAGGCTACATCCACCCACCCCACGACTAGAGAGAGAGAGAACGAGAGAGCGCGCGCCGCGTTCCACAGTTATAAAACTTTTGCGTCGCGATGGAACGAAGGGAGGAAAGGAAAGGGGATGGGAAATATAGGGGAGAGGGAAGCTACGGGGATTTCTGATTACTTCTTTATTGGGGCTGTAGCGGGGTAACAGGTTGCTCTCTCTCTCTCTCTCTCTCTCTCTCTCTGAGCGCCACGGTTGACGACGACGCCGACGCCGAGGCACTCGCTCAGTGACGCGAGCGGGCGTCTAATGAATAAGAAATTAATGGCGTCGTGATTCTGCCCCGTCTTATGCTCGTATTTCTCAGGATTACGTACTGTGTGTGGGCCCAGTGTTGTCACATTGCGCCCAAGAGAGAGATTATGAGCGCGTGTGAGACAGATTAAAGACAAATACCGGCAGAAGGAAGTTATCTCTGACATCCTGACGTCACGCTGCGTCATAAACTCGGGAATGGATTCTTCCCGCGTCCTCAGGACTGATGGCGCAATCTATTCACAGAATTTATGACAATCTCAAGCCAAAATTAATAAATTAAATATATATATGTATATATTGTGATAAGAAAGGCGGATTTTGTGATGTTGTGGCGTTATGAGGCGCAGTTTGGCCAACAACAATGGCTAGTCGGCTGAAAGATGGTGATTCCCCGCGGGAGAGTCCCGCCGAGCGTGTGTAAAAAATGACGATAGTGAACCCCAGCGGGAAACCCCCACCGAACGTGTGTAAAAAATGAGGGCGGGGAACCCCGAAATTTTGTGAAATAGGGGAATTCCCGTCGGAAGATTTAAAAACGATGGGTAGAGCAGCCGAGAAGTCAGATGAGAGGAGGAGAGGACGGACGTACGTACGTAGAATTGAGACGAGTGGAGGAAAGGACGGACTTGGTCCGAGCAGATACCAGAAGTCAGACGAGTCGAGGAGAGGACGGTCTTGGTCCGAGCAGATACGGGGAATTGAGACGAGTGGAGGAGAGGACGGACGTGGTCCGAGCAGATACGGGGAATTGAGACGAGTGGAGGAGAGGAAAGACGTGGGCAGAGCAGATGAGCAGAAGTCAGACGAATTGAGGAGAGGACGGACGAGAGCAGACGTGTCCAGACGTGATCAAATCCTGCAAGACGCCAGAGAGACGCACAAACATTCGAGAGGTGGATGTTTGTTGGCCCAGTAATTGTGGGTAAGCTATAAAAAAATTGTGAAACTTGCTCATTGCTCTGGATAAATAATATTTAATGATTTTTCTTTCTATTTTCAGCTACTGCATACTCCATCCATCTCTTGAGAGACCCAAAATCCCCTGAGATTAAGCCCGTGTATTCACTTTAAATTAATAAATGAAAAATTTTAAAATTGATCATAATTTGTTCTATTAATTAATTAATGTTTTATACCCAAAAAGTATATTACAATATATATAACAAACTTCAAACTGTTGTTGTGGTATTCGGTCCCAAGACTGGTCTGTTGCAACCCTTCATTCTAAACTATCTTGCGCAAGCCTTTTCATATCCTCTCTTATCTGCTTAGCAAATTCTATCCTCGGCCTCCCTCTTCTGTTCTTACCCCACACACACTCCCCTCTAATGCTAATTTTACGAGACCCCCCTGCCTTAAAACGTGGCCTTCTCTTAGCCTACGTCTTCCACATCGTTCGCATTTCCCCTATTGTGCTTTCAACTTCCTCGTTAGTTGCTCTATCCACCCATCTGATTTTCAGCCTTCACCTGTAGCACAACATTTCAAATGTTTCGATTCTTTTCCTTTCCCCAACTCCTTCCTATTGTCCACGTTTCGCACCCATATAACGCCACGCTTCATACGAAAAATTTAAGCAACCACGTCCTAATATTCCTACTTAAATTACCCCTAAGTAAATTCCTCTTTTTCGCGAAAGCCTTCCTTGTCTGTTCTATCCCACTCTTTAAACTATTATTAAATAAAATGTTTCATCCCTAAGATTAGGGAATTCTTCAGTTGTATATTACTAAAAATTTGAAAAATAATGAAATACAATATTTGGTTATTAAATTTACTATATTTGTGGTTCTCTTCACGGGTGCGCCTTTTTTATGAGCCTCCATTCTAGTATTCGAACCTGCCCAATTTTCTTGTTACGCATTTTATTCTTTCTTTAATTCCGTTCGTCTTACCTTAGATAAACACCAAAACCTTTTCACCGATACTTTTCACCTCTTTAGGTCTTTACGCGCCCATATTTAATACGTCTAAATATTATTTTTTCTCATATTAACCGTCGACATTCCGGAAAGTTCTTATCTTACATCATTTTTCACATCTCCACTTATTCCTTTATTTTTCGTACCAATTTTTTACTTTTTCCCTGTAGAATTACGTACCTATTTCCTTCTGCTACTTGCTCCCTTTCTTATTTTAATTTTCCCTTACAGTTTAGTTCTTTAAATATTTCCGATTTTTTACGTCTCGTTATTTCTTACTTTCCTATCACACGAAAAATCTTAAATCCTTTTTCTGGATATCGTTTTCAGTTTTTTCCCCCCTAAACCCTCATATCGTTATATTTCTTCCATCTCCAATTTTTCCTTCATTTTTCATACCTATTTTGTACTTCTTTCATGTATATTTTACTAAACAATTTATTTACTTATTTATATGACTAAACAATGTAAAAAGCGGTAAATATAACAAAATAAATTGAAATTATTGTTGTAAATAAGTAAAAAACATCCCTAAAACTGTTCACGGCATTTGTAGATTTTGAAAAAGTCTCTGATAATGTGAACTCAAACACACTATTAAGGATTAATAATGATGATTAAAAACAATTTACACAAGGAAGGAAGGAAGGAAGGAAGGAAGGGAAGTCTCTAACCGTAATACAAAAGGGTGTACATTACAATGCCATCTATTAGCATATTTAATAAACTTCCCACCTCCATTAAACAATTAAAAATAAATCCAAACAAGTTCAAATATGAACTAACTAAGTTCTTACTAAGGCCACTCCTTCTACTCTGTTGAAGAATTTATGAAGCTGAATGTATCATAGGGTAGATATTTATAATTATGAAAGATAATTATGTAAGAACATTATTAGAACACTAATTTTTTAGTATAGGATGTAAAAATATTTATCAATTTTATATATAAGGTACAAATTGTATGTCTTCTGTATAGAACTTAAGAAAATCTTATTATAAGTTAAAAATTAATGAATAGTTACAGTATATTCTAATATTAATAAAGCAACCTAACTATGTAAAATCTCTGACTCGTTCCACAACATCATCCTTGAAGCTTGTGCTTCTCTATACGATCTATGGAATATGATTTAATACTTATACTTATAATTAATGAATTGTTACAGTATATTCTAATATTAATAAAGCAACCTAACTATGTGTAAAATCTCTGACTCGTCGTTCCACATCATCATCCTTGAAGCTTGTGCTTGCTTCTCTATAGGAGGATCTATGGAATATGATTTTATACTTATACTTATTTTCAATTTTAAATTCCAAATTTTGTTATTATGTTTAAAATATTATACATACCTTCATTAAACATTTTATCACATAACCGTAACTTTAAACAAGGTTCCATATTTATATACATATATGCATTTTTAAAAAATTGTAATGTTTATTATTTTGTAATTTATTTAGTAGATAAATATGGACAATTGCCAGAAAGCTCCTTCAGAATAAAATTTGAAAATCAAAATTGAAATATATTAGGTTTTATGAGGCGTCTGATATAAATTAGGGAAAAAATTATCATCATAATAAATTAATTATCAGTCTTTAAACAAAACCTTTTTTTTAAAAAATAAATACTTTGAAGAAATTATTTCAATATAATTTTTTTTAAAAAATGGCGTAATGTGGCACTAAAGTTAGCGAAAAATTATCATCATAATAAATTATCAGTCTTTAAACAAAAAAATTGTTTTTTTAAAAAAATAAATAAATTCCTTGAAGAAATTATTTCAATATAATTTTTTTTAAAAAAAAAATGGCGTAATGTGACACTAAAGCTGGACCGATTTCCACGTCGAGAAAGGAAAAACAAAGCCTGCTAGAAACGTCTGATGACGTCACTGCGATAGGGATTTTTGACCTATCGAGGGAAGAGGACGACGGACGAGTCACTTTACTCAAGCAGTAACCGAACCCTGAAATTTTGATCTGTAGAATTCTGGACACTTCATTCTTTTTTGTCGTTTCTTTAAGAACTGGAAGTAGAAAGAAATGTTTTAAGAAGAGGAGAACGGTGGGTGGCACTTATTCCCTCCATCTGATTTAATCAAGATTTCAAAGGAGTACAAAGAGGGGCAGGTTGAAGTCTGAGGGAGGGGTGGGGAGGGGAGGGGGAGGGGGGAGAAAAATTGGTACAGCACACAAAAGAAGTAAGCTGGCAGCTGCTTAATCAGGGAGGAAGGAAGAAAGGAAAGACGACCGCGAAGCAATTTCATCAGTTATCTTTTAGCCTCCACTTAATTCCTCTTCCCCCCCCTCCCCCACAATCCACCCCCCCTCACTGCCCTCTCTTCTTCTTTTGTGTGTGAACTTTGCGGGAGGTAAAGAAGATAAAAAAAATTAATATTACGCTACGATATCCCTCATCCCACTCGGCCCTAATTAGTTTTAGTTTCCGTGAGAGTATTGAAGGTGGAGCCGCATCACACGCAGGAGACTTCAAGTTGCGAAATAATCTCTCTCCACATAATGAGTAAAATATTCGAAAAAGAAAAGAATAATAACATTTAAAAAAAGCTAAAACAAAATTCACGGTAATTATGGGATTGTTTTATTAATTAGAATAAAAGGAAGGAGAGAAAATTTTTAATAAAGGCCCGCGTGGCGTTATTTATTTGTAACACAAACAAACGACGTCACATCTGAAAAGTTCTCATCGAGACTCACAAAATGACGATTCTTCGCTGTAACAGGAACACTTTAGGTAGCCCGAAAAAAGGAAGGAAAAAAAATAATCCCCCCCCCATGAAGAATCGGAAATTGATGAATGGTAGATGAAAGATCTGGGTAAGGAGAAGAATAAAAAAATAGAAAAACGAATAAAACCATTTAATAATTTAGGGACACTGAAATTAATTCGTTGAACGAAGAATATAAACAAAATACAATCAAAAGGGAGCAACATTAACAGTTAAAATAACAGTAGAAATAATTTAAGTTTTGGGTAAACTAAAACATGACGAAGTAACCCTTGGGGGGCTTCAAGGGAGGGGGGGAAGATAGGGAATTCAGGAAAAATGGTTTATAAAGTTGTAGGAGAAAATAAGAGAAAAGTCGAAAAATTAGAAACAAGTGTAAAAAAGAGTAAGAAAGAGGAACAATCGAAAAGCTGACTATGTAGAAAATAAAAAAAACTGGAATTTGTTATTACTAATATTAAATAAATTCACTAAAATTAGAAAAAAAAATTAATTACAAATTTCTGACTAAGGATGTTGTTGAAGCAGTCTACATTTTTCCACGGTTGAAACTTTATTTTTGTTTACCGGTTCTTATTCATAGTTTTTAGTTGTATACAACTGAAGAGGTCATTAAGTCATTAAGGGATGAAACGTTTTCTGTAACGGCAATTTAAAATCTTATAATAACCGTTTTAAATTTCCGTTTAGTATACTGTAGTTTAAGAAGAAAAAAAAGCACTGAAAATAAACGAGGAAATATGGTAATTCCACAAAAAAGCGAAAGGAAAAAGAAACACAAACACAAACTTGAAGAAAATAAATATTTAGGGTAAGAAGAATTGAATTACAGCAATAATAATAATACACGGAAAAGCGAAACGGTGCAAGTCGGATAAAAGGAATGAAACGTATATAGATTGCATTATTTATATCTTTGACTGTCATTTTGCCAGCGTTAAAAAATCAACGGGAAATAATATTAAAGAAAGTAAGGAAGGAATGGATTGATAAAATGCGAAATAGTAAGAGTGGAATACAGAACGGGGAACTGATGATGAAGCATATGGGGAAAAACGCATAAATGAAAGAAGAAATTAAGGAAAAAAGGTAAATTGTTGTAGAAAACTAAGGAAGAACAAGAAGTGAAAAGGAATAAGTAAGCTGTAAATAAGAGGATTAGAGGAAATTAGATTGCAGAAGGAGAGGATTAAGAACAGAACTGAAAACGGAAGGAAATTGTGGAGGAAACTAGGATGAGAATTGACGGTAGAATAGATGTTTGAAAACATGTCAGTAAAGAAACAACAGAAAAAATAAATATATCAAAAATATTAATACAGAAAAAAAATCAAAGAAGTGTGGAAGATCTAAATCTTTTACTTTCAGCATTATTTTCAACATTTCTTTGGATATTGTTGGTGAAGCAACTCTCCTACTTCTCGTACTAAATC
The DNA here is from genome assembly GCA_034510155.1 of Eucriotettix oculatus. Taxonomy (NCBI): domain Eukaryota; kingdom Metazoa; phylum Arthropoda; class Insecta; order Orthoptera; family Tetrigidae; genus Eucriotettix; species Eucriotettix oculatus. Next base: position 11,950,692 of record CM067376.1, read on the forward strand.
CTTTTTTATAATTCCTTCCAACCATCGTCAGTTTATCCTCAAGAATATAATTTTTTATCACTTTGGTCTTATTTTATTATTATTATATCCGTTACTTTTCTGCAAACTAAATCTTTAGTTCCGGGCATTTTTTTAAGCTGACAGTTGTCGACAGTGCTTTCAAAATAGTTTGCCTTTAAAGTCTGTTTGTGACTAGTTTATTTTTTCTCGTTATTTTCGTCCACCTTTTCGACTGAATTAGAAAGAAATTTGTAAGGTGCACTATTGATGATTTTTTTTCTCCCCCCCCTTTTTTTTACTTTTCATGGCCCGTGGCTTCACTTTATTTCTCCAATTGAATGTTTGTTCTGTTCCGCGAAGGGGAAATACTTCCCCTTTTTTTTCTGTGCCGTAGGTGTAATGGACTTCCTGTTTATCGTCCTCGTTTTACAAGACTTCCCACTCACTCTCTGGCTGCCTTTCAACCCCCCTATTTCCCCCCACTTTTTCTCCTCCATCTCCTCGTCGTGTTTTACTTGAGCTACTTTCTGTCATAGGCTACTCCATTCCTAACCCCCCCCCCTAATTCTGACTTTTTCCCCTCCGCTCCCTTCGCTCGCCCTCCCACGTTCTCTCTCTCTCTCTCTCTCTCTCTCTCACTCTGTCACCTAGACTCCTGCGGATGCGCAACTTTGGTATCCATCGTCTCACCTTCCCCTCTTCTCCCGTTTGCCATATTGCTCCCAAGGGTTAGTCCCATTTTTTATATATATATATAAACCACAGCTCATCTTCCTCGGTTTCTATTTACGAGTATCCTTGCTCTACCCCTTTCACATTTCTCCCTCCCTCCCCTTCTTCCTTTTCTCTCTGTCTCTCACTCGTAACTTTCCTAATTAAGCTCCGTTTCGCTTCGCGTGTTTTGGTTTACGAGTGTGTGTGTGTGTGTGTGTGGGTGTGTTTTGAAGGATTGTCCGTAGGGATTTAATCGTGTTAGGCTCTGCGAACGGGGAACTTCGTCTCCTGTTTAAGGGCTGCTATTCTCCCTGCGTATCCATTTTGTCCCTAATTAACTTACAAGGAGGTGGAAAAATTAGTGTGAGCTTAACCTTAGCTTTCCAGTTACATTTAACAATAAATTTTCTTTCTTTGTTATTCTTTCCCAGGTCATTGGTTAAAATAGGTATAAATCATCTCATAAAAAATGTCAGGATGTTACAGTTCCAACTCTAAGGACTTTTTTTCTCTATTTTTTTAAAGTAATGCAATGTGAAACGCGACTAAACAATAATCCTCAGGATAAATAATTTTATTACACCAATTTAAAAAAGAGATAAATATGAAAAAAAAAGATATATTCCGCTATGGAAAAGATTGGAATTCTTACAAATGTATAATTAAAGGAATGCTTGAAAGCGTTTTCTTCTCATTTCTCTAAAATAAATATTTATCTACAGGAGACTATTATAAGAAACAAACTCAAAGGATAAAGTGTATGGAAAGATTCCCAGAAAGTGGCCAATCAGAGAGTGAACAAGAAAAATCGTTAATTCAGGGACTCAAGTCAATCAAAATTTAAAAACGGAAACTACTGAGAATGAGGGTAAAATAACGTTGCTTCTGCGAAATAATCTCTTCTGGTATAAAGTACAGAAAAGGCAGAATAATAATGATAGTAGAATGACAAAGGGTTTCGAGATCGCTTAATTAGGAAGAGGGAAATATTTACCCAGGACGCGGCAATGTAAAAGTTGAAATTCGACATTTGCGGACAAAAAATGAAAAAAAAATGGGGATGAAAAAAAAAGAAGGTGTTCAGATAATCGCTCAGGGAAGCGTAATTAAGTTTCCACGACCGCAAGGGAATTCTTGGCACAAGGGAAAAAAGTTAACGCAGTGTCACAAGACAAATACAACGTTGTATCAACTGTCATATATATATTAGCAACAGCTACGAGGAGACAAAATTAATGATATACAACTTGTAATTAATTATAAATTACCGCTATATATATGTTTAAAAAATGGCACATTAATTTATTTTCCCCCTAAAGTGAATCTTCAGTAAAGTATTTCGCTTTTTTTAATAAAAAAATTATTATCACTCTCTGTAATTAGATCAACTTTGTCGATGCAAAAATGGGGGATTCTAGACTTTAATTATATTATTTTTTTCTCTTTGTCTTCATCATATTAATGAAAGTGGAACATAGAAGGAGAGAGGCAAACAGAGAGACAGAGAAAGAGACAAAGAAAAACGGAGAGAGATAAAAAAGACTACTAACGAAAGAGGAACACAGAAGGAGAGAGGCAAACAGAGAGACAGAGAAAGAGACAAAGAAAAACGGAGAGAGATAAAAAAAGACTACTAACGAAAGAGGAACACAGAAGGAGAGAGGCAAACAGAGACAGAGAAAGAGACAAAGAAAAACGGAGAGAGATAAAAAAAGACAGATTGACACAAAGAGACACGGAGAGAGACAGAGAGATGGGAACTGACAGAGACAAACTGAGGAAATGAGATAGAGAGATGGGTACAGACAGACAGACCGAGGAAATGAGAGACAGAGAGAGAAAGGGAGAGAGATGGGGACAGACGGTAAGAGAGGCAGATGGAGGGAGAGAGGGACGTAGAGAGATACACAGAGACAGAGAAATACGGGGAGGGAGAGGTTTTTTTTGGTTTAACAGGCTACATGAGGGTGATCCTGAAACAGGCAACTCCCCTTTAATAGCATAGGAAGGGAATTGAAAAGGGGGGATGTGGAAGGTAGAGCAAGGTAGCCTAGCAAGGGTTAACTAGGGCCCCCGGGCTATGGTTTAAGGATCCTACCCTCGCGGTGTTTCACCTAAAGAGATGCAGGGAAAACCCTAGAAATCCTGCATCAGGTAGGTCGGGCATTGGCTACTATTCTCACGCCCTTCCGAATGACGGGAGACGAGTTTGCTGTGGGGTCGCAGCATTCCCTTCTCCGTGTCTCCACCAGTTTCAGGAGGCAGTTGGCCGACTGATCCAATGGGATCAGAGGACAACTCTTGCCATATGCCCAAGGTCTTTGACCCCGGTACATATACCTCCTAAAATAGGTGAAGGTAGGGAAGAGAGAGAGACATATAAACGGAGAGATTAATTGAGACTACGAGAGACAGAGAGATAGAAGTAGAGGGAGACGAGAAGAGTGACGGAGAGAGACAAATACAAACTAGGGGGGGCAGGGAGAGAGACACACACACAGATAAACAGAGAGATTGATTGAGACTCAGAGAGATAAAGAGAGAGAGACGCAGAGGAAGATGTAGAGAGACACATAGAGACAGAGAGAGACAAAGACAAACGGGGAGGGAGACACGGAGAGACTGAGAGAGGGAGAGAGACACGCACTCGAGCATACATACAGAAAGAAAAGAGAGAGAGAAAGAGAGAACCAGATGTCGTCGTCCGGGCTTACATATTGTGCCCCTTTATCTTTTGGGGTTATTGCAACCCTTCTCCCCTTTTTCATTTCCCTGTACCTTGGCTCGTTACCGTCTTAATACAAACCGAAAAGAAAAGCATTTGTGTGCAGAAGCGTGAGTCTCCCTATTTTTCTCCGTACCTTAGACTTATATCTATGTTCCGGGTGAAGGCGTGAAAGATAATAAACTTCTATGGGTACGTAATTAGTGTTAGAGAAGGGAGGGACGACCTTCAAACCATTTAACATGAATCATATATTTCGTACGAGATTTAGAGAAGAAAGCAATGGAATTTGTTTAGTAAGACGATAAAAAAAAACGAAGGTTTTCACTGTACAAGAATTCTTGTTTTTCGTTAATCCCTGTTTTTTAATCCTTTAATCCTCCTTTTTTATTAATCTTTCTGTTCATTTATTTTTTCCAATGTCTTACTTTATTCTGCTTTATACCCGGTTTTCTGTTGCATTATTTTCGTCTTAATTTCCTTAATTCCTTTTCTAAATCTCCATCTCCCGTTGCTTTCTCCCGCGTAGTAACTTCATTCTTTTGCATCCTCAAAATGTATCGTTATTTTTTAAATTATACAAGCAATGGAGTTGCATCAACGGTACGTTTTTTTTAATAAATGAGATAATAAACTTGATTTTTATGTCTATCTGAAGCCTTGAAACTGTTTTATAATGGTTTATATCCAAAAGCCTCGTCCATTAAAAGGCAGGGAACAAAAGCAGCATGAAGTAAGTTAAATGATAACGGAACGAAAAGAGACGATGTATTAGAATCTCGGAGAAGAAAATTAAGAAGAGTGTTGGTTCAAGGAACGTTCGAAAAAAAAATTTTTTTGAGGGGGGGGGGCGAATAAGGAAATCAGGTAAGTTGAGATGAAGTGAGGAAATTTAGGTAACGCATTACGAAGAAGTGTATGTAATAATATATAAACGTAAAACAAATGTGGAAGGAATAAGGAAAAGGAAAAAATAAATGGAGTAGAAGAAGTAGGAAGTAGAGAATTAAAATTGCGGAAAAGGAAAAAGAAAGGGAAAATAAGAATGATGAATATATGTATAGCAGAATATGGCTAAGAAAGACGAGAATTTGGGAAGGACAAGAAGGAAATAATTTACGTGGAACAATGAGATGTTAAAAGGGGGCAAGGTTAATATAAGTTTAAATATGGCCTAAAACAGACAAAAAATTAGTGAAACAACAACAAACTATAATTTAAAAACAACTACATGTTTTTGCCCTAATATGTAGTTTGTTGTGATTCAGTAATTTTTTTTTTGGGTAACAAGCTACATGAGGGTGATCCTGAAACAGGCAACTCCCCTTTAATAGCATAGGAAGGGAATTGAAAAAGGGGGGATGCGGAAGGTAGAGCAAGGTAGCCTAGCAAGGGTTAACTAGGGCCCCCGGGCTATGGTTTAAGGATCCTACCCGGTGTTTCACCTAAAGAGATGCAGGGAAAACCCTAGAAAACCTGCATCAGGTAGGTCGGGCATTGGGTACTATTCTCACGCCCTTCCGAATGACGGGAGACGAGTTTGCTGTAGGGACGCAGCATTCCCTTCTCCGTGTCTCCACCAGTTTCAGGAGGCAGTTGGCAGACTGATCCAATGGGATCAGCGGACAGCTCTTGCCATATGCCCAAGGTCTTTGACCCCGGTACATATACCTCCTAAAATAGGTGAAGGTGTCTCAGCATATGAGAACTTTGATAAAAAGCACCCAGAGAGAGTGCAGGAGGCATCCCCGACATGATCAGGTGAGCCTCGCAGTCACTATGGGGTAAAGCGCCTGCGAGAGAAAACTCCCGCAGCGCCCTTCAATCCGATTCAGTAAATTTTTTTTCCCCAAAAGAAATATAGTTGAGAGACTCAAAGTGGAAGAGAGGGAACAGGGAGAATGGGATCTGGAATGAGCATGTTAAAGGAGTGGAGGAACGGAGAAAGAATTTAAGCAAGTCCTGGCTGATTTACCGAAGCGACTCATTAATTCGGTGGACCAACACGGAGCGAGCGAATAAGAGGAGAAACCAACGTGATTTTAAAGTGAAATAGAGAGAGAGAGTGGGAGACGACGGGAATAATCCTCAAGCGGTGAAGTTGTAGCAAGTTGTCTTAGAAGAGAGAGACAGAGAGAGAAAAGCACGCAGTGGGGATCGATGAGGAAAGTTGGTGGGTGCAATTATTCACTCGTGGCACACACAACAAAGTCTCAGGAAGTAAGGAAGGAAGGGGAACGGGAGGGGTGGATTACAGGAACCCCTTCCCTTCCCCTCCCTTCCCCACCCACTCCTCCCCCTCCCGCCCCTCACAGTCGGCTGGCTCACTCGGCACGACGAACGCCGCGATAACTTAATGAGGTCGCGCCCCATTTCCAAGTCAGCAGTTTATTATTCCTCGTAGTCGTCGTCGTCGTCGTGCAGAAAGAGAGACAGAGTGACCTTCTCGTCACGAAGAGAGAGAGAGAGAGAAAACTTGAACTTGGATCGGAAAGAATAAATTTCGTTAGGGGGGTGGAAAATAAAACGTATCAGTCCCGGCCGAGGACGTTGTGACAGTTAGCAGGAAACTTTTACAGACGGAGGGGAAAAGGAAACTTTTTTTAAGAAACTCGTCTACAACTACAGAGAAAAAAAACAAGACGTCGTCTGTCAACGTTTCCTATTAACTACATGCACGGTGACGTCACAGTACAGCTTCTCCTGGGGGGAATTTAATATCTCAATATTTCAAATAAAACCTTTCAGATCCTTCGTCTGAAGTTTTCACGTAGAGCTACATTTTTACCTGAAAAAGTCTCAAATGTGAGACGAAACGTCTTTTTATTTAAACTTAAAAAAATACTGACAAAGATTCAGATGAATTAAATTATTTTATTTATAAAGATATGAATAGCTATGTTTTTCTTTTTTTCAAAAAAAAATATTTGCGGATTCGTTATGAAACGCCTTTCAAATATTTATATATTTCGAAATAAATTTTCATTGAAGACGTTTTCAGGTAAAACTTTAGCTGTACACGGAACTTCACTGCATGACTCCTTCGTCTGAAGTTTTCACGTAGAGCTAAATGTTTACTTGAAAAGTTCTCAAATGAGAGACGAAACGTCTTGTTATTTAATATTTAAAATTTTTAAAAAAATACTGACAAAGATTCAGATGAATTAAATTATTTTATTTATAAAGATATAAATAGCTATGTGTTTTTTTTTCAAATAAAATAATTGCGATTTCGTTATGAAACGCCTTTCGAATATTTATATATTTCGAAGTAACTTTTCATAGTAGACGTTTTCAGGTAAAACTTTAGTTGTACACGGAACTTCACTGCATGATTTCTTCGTCTGAAGTTTTCACGTAGGGCTAAATGTTTACTTGAAAATGTTCTCAATTGAGAGACGAAACGTCTTGTTATTTAATATTTAAATTTTAAAGAAAATACTGACAAAAATTCATATGAATTAAATTATTTTATTTATAAAGATATCTATAGCTATGGTTTTCTTTTTTTAAAAAAAAATAATTGCGGATTCGTTATGAATCGTTATATATATTTATATATTTCGAAATAAATTTTTCATTTGAGACGTTTTCAGGTAAAACTTTAGTTGTACACGGAACTTCACTGCATGACTCCTTCGTCTGAAGTTTCACGTAAAGCTGCATTTTTACCTGAAAAAGTCTCAAATGTGAGACGAAACGTCTTGTTATTTAATATTTAAAATTTTAAAAAAATACTGACAAAGATTCAGATGAATTAAATTATTTTATTTATAAAGATATGAATAGCTATGTGTTTTTTTAAAAAATAATTGCGGATTCGTTATGAAACGCCTTTCAAATATTTATATATTTAGAAATAAATTTTCATTTGTGACTTTTTCAGGTAAAACTTTAGTTGTACACGGAACTTCACTGCATGACTCCTTCGTCTGAAGTTTCACGTAAAGCTGCATTTTTACCTGAAAAAGTCTCAAATGTGAGACGAAACGTCTTTTTATTTAATATTAAAATTTTTAAAAAATATCGACAAAGATTCAGATGAATTAAATTATTTTATTTATAAAGATATGAATAGCTATGTGGTTTTTTTTCAGAAAAAAAATTGCGGATTCGTTATGAAACGCCTTTCAAATATTTATATATTTCGAAATAAATTTTCATTTGAGACGTTTTCAGGTACACGGAACTTCACTGCATGACTCCTTCGTCTGAAGTTTTCACGTAGAGCTAAATGTTTACTTGAAAAAGTTCTCAAATGAGAGACGAAACGTCGTAATATTATATAACATTTAAAAAAATACTTACAAAGATTCAGATTTATTAAATTTATTTTATAAAGATCTGAATAACTATAATTTTTTTTTAAAATGTCACGATTCCTTATGTAACGCCTTTCAAATATTTATATATTTCAAAATAAATATTCCGACTGTTGGACCTTTTTTTTGTATGAACTTGTAGTTAATATAAGTCAGACGTTTCTGAAGTTGTCAGCTTTAAGGACACGAAACGACGTCGACGACTTGTGTCGAGCTACGTAAAGGGTGCAAGATAGGTTAGGGATATTTTTGAGAAGGAAAAAAGCCTCGATTCTAATCGGTTCCTAATGGACTACTTTATTAAAAGCGCCGTGTGACGTAAGTATAATTGTAGTTTATAAAGAAAATAATTCATGAATTTGTGTGTGAAAGTCCAGCTTTAAGTTACTTTGTAATTCCATTAAGAATTGTTTCGTGCTGAAAAATCGATTTAGTGACGTAGGTTCGTGACGTCACTTTGTATCGTGGACTTGTAGTCGTCGTTTTCCCTTTCAGCGTCGTTCTGTGTCTCTGTTTTAACCAGCCACAGGGAATACCTGTTGACATGCATGTCATTCGTTCCGGACCGAGTAGAATATCTATGGACTTCGTAGCGCTCCCCTCCCTTCCCCTCCGTTCCTCCTTCCTCTCTTCCTCCTCCCTTCCTTCCTTCCGCCGTCGTCCATTCAGCCGCTGTGGTTGCTTCAACGTAACAAGTGGCCAAGTTCCTGCCGCTCGAGCTTGCTTGACCTGTTGCTGCTTACACACACACAGAGCCATCCTCCTCCTCCTGCCTTTTGTCCTCTCCCCTGACGTCAGTGGGACCTTTGCGTTCTATTCCGGTGCTCTCAGATGACCCTCACTATAGGATCTATGGACGGGCTGAGCACAGTGGGAAGGGAGAAGAGGATGAGCGTCAGCACGAAAACGTTGGAGCACTACAGTGCCATTAAATAATCGACTATTATTTTCGGTGAGCCTAACCGAAACGACGACGGGGGACAAACAGCGTTGCCGAACAATCACAGGGAAATCTACTGGGTTTTTCATAGCAATATATATTCGAGGAACGTGGTGAATACTTGGCAACTGTGTCTAGCGTTTTTCTTCGGGTAAAGGTGGTCTGCTGATTTATATATATATATATATATATATATATATATATATATATATTTTTACTGTCGAAATGATGTAAATAAACTATGTGTTGCTCTGTAAACAAAGTTTATAGAAAACGACATTAAAAGTTTATTTATAAATTAGTCGATTCCGTTTATGTTCACTCGCACTATTCAGTAGCCACATAACTCCCCATATTGGATTCTCCTCACTGTCGACTCCCGTGATTGGTAATGACGCGGCGAGCGGCAAAGTTTGAAATTACAAATTGAAGAAATACATTTTCTTTAAACATATATATAAAACTAGCTGGGTGCCCGGCGACGCCCGAAAAACAATTTAATTCAGCCCACTACAGTACTTAATCTCTTTGTAACCGCGTGATTTAATCATCAAGGAGAGCGTCAATTTCTTTTTTTTAAAAAAAATTGACCTTTTCACGCCCCCTAATTTATGCCGTCATGACTTTATATCTTCATTTACTACAGGTACCTTAAATAAGTCCGTACAAACAGAAACAATTATATTTATGAGGAAAAGATAGTTGAACCATTAAAAAAATAAATATTTATAAAATAAAATAGAATAAATCTGTAACACAAACATTGTAAGAAATGAAAATAAGGCCTGTTATAGATACTCAAGAAAACAGGCTATTAGTGTAATTAGTGTAATAAGAAAATAATAATAAAAGTTGAACCATCTCTTCGGCCTGATTATCTTAAAATAATGTCAGTGGATACGAACAATAAATTTTGAGTGTGTGCCTCAATCAGCTGCACTCCGACTTATAAATCATTTTTAAAATTTATCAAGTAATTTAAAAGGATAATTAATTAGATAATATTATTTCTCACTTAACAGATTTATCCTCTTCGATCGGATCAGGTTGAAATAACGTGTATAGCTTCATGCTGCCTGTCAAGCGAAGTGATTATGTTGTTGTTGTTGTGGTATTCAGTCATAAGACTGGTCTGAGGCAACCCTCCATGCTAACATATCTTTTCACTACCACGTCCAACATCCTCCTCAATCTGCTTAGCGTATTATATCCTTGATCTCACCTCTCCGGTTCTTACTCCACACACTTTCCTCTAATGCTAATTTTACAATACAGTCATGTCTCAAAAAACGTAGGCCTTCTCTTGTCCTCCATATTGTTTCGCTTTACCCCTATTCTGTTTACAACTTCCTCGTTAGTGATTCTATCCACCCGTCTTATTCTCCTATAGCACCACATTTCAACGGATTCTTCTACTCTTTTCCTTTCCGCAACTCATGTCGTGCGCGTTTCGCAAACCAAATATAACGCCACGCTCCATTACGAATATTTTTAGCAAACGATTTCCTAATATTCAGACTTAGGTTGCCCATAAATATGTTCCACTTTATCGCGAAAGCCTGTGCTATCCTACTCTTTATTTCTCCGATGCTTCTAGCATCCCTTGTTATTACGCTTCCCAATTAGCAGAATTCCTCCGCTTTTCCTTCCCACCCTTTTTTATTCCACTTTTTCCGGTGGGTGGGGGAGAGGGTTTTTCATATCACATGTGGTTTAAATACTGTAAAATGTCAATTTTGGCTATTTTAAAATTATTGACGCGGGAAATTTAATTTCTGTAGGTTTATTTCTTGACTCTAAACAAGTTTATGACGACTTGTTCAGTTTAGTGTTTCTGGTTGGTTGTAGAGTTGCGGAGTCAGTCTGCGGTGTAAGAGACGGGCAAGACTCTCGCTGTAGGACGTAAGAGACAGTGACAACGCTAAACGGGAGAAGAGAAACACAGAGTTGAGAAAGAGAGGGAAATGAACGGATCCGGGGAGAATTGGTTCCGGTGCTAAGACCTGCAACAATGGCGGGCTTCATGTTACGCCTCACGAAAGCTTATGTTCACCCTGTCTATGTCTATCTCTCTCTCTGCCTTTACCCAACTCCATTCTCCCCTCCCCCAACCCCCAACCAATACGGGGAGAAACCAGACTCGGTGCGTAACGAAACACCGAGACAATAGGGAATAACAGAGGTTCGTCGCAAATAGAAACTACTACAATGACCGAGGAGAACAATCAACTACACTTAGAAAATTTTTTGAGGTTCGTGGGGGAAACATTAAATAGAAATATTGAGGTACATGAGCCATTCCATTGCAGGTCAACAGCGATAGACGCTGTACTGAGGATTGTACTTGAAAGAATAACAGGGTTTTTTTACTGTTGGAAACGTCGTTGACTTACAATCTTAATTTGCACGTAAAAAGCAGCAGCGAAGGATGAAGCAAAGTGCACGAATGTCAAGTATATTAAAATAATGGAGCAGCATCTCGCTGATGGACACAGGTAAAACCACCAACTTGTATTTTATTTCCTCACTGGGTGAAGAATTCCCCATATTGGAGACACTCAGTACAAGGCGCCAAAGAGGCGAGACAGCGGAATATCAAACGTGCCAAAATCACCGTTTGGCGACTTGAAAAATTGGCACCTGAGTCCAGTTTCTTGAACACGGCAATTTTTTGTTAGCTGCGCTGGTTTCCAAAATTAAAAAAGACAAACCGCGGCCCAAGCTGGCTGGATTTTAATTGGAGGCTGAGGGTCAAGTGATCCGCCATGCACCTCATAGTGGGAGGAAACGAGAGATGACCTGGGAGAGAAATTTGATCAGTCGTGAATGAAACTTGGAAGTAGGAAGGTGGAGATGAGTTTGGAGTTTGGCGATGAAACATCAGAAATTAGGAAGAAGTATCTTGAGAGTGACATAAAACTGGGGGAAAACTGTAAAGAAGATAGACGGCAGCGAGCATAAACCTGACCCCAGAATTCCTAGAAAGAAGACCAGATACCGACGTCAGAATTCATCACTGGAAGGAGTCGCTTGACGAACGCGGTAGCAGCCTGAGTTACGGAAAGGACGGAGGAAGCCGCCGTTTCACAAAGGAAAAATCATGTGCGTGTCCGTGCCACTGTCTGAGATGTGCCATGGCTGTCGTTCTGCTGCAGGAACCCCCCACAAAATGACCCTTATGAGATTGATTATAATCTGAGCTGGTCGTGGTAAATTTTAAAATTAGACCCTAATTTTTTGTAATCACTGTTGTCTTTTTTATCTGTAAATAAATTTAATTTGTTTTTATGTAATCTAACCCAATAATTTATTTTTAATTTAAATTAAAATCCAAACCTCCCTAGTTCATTATAAACTATTAGATCGGTAAAGAGTTGAAATGTATAATAAATATGTACTGCATAGTATCAAATCAATGTCACAGGCAGAGTTACATTTAATTCGCGCTAGACTTGAGGGAGGCAAGATAAATAAAGCTAAAAAAAGGGGAGCGGCTTGTTGGGATCCTTATAGAATTAATCAAATAGAATCATTAGAGAAAGTTCAGAAAAGGGCTGCTGCTAATTTTGTGGCAAGTAGGGCCACAGGGGGTCACATAGGAAGGAAAAAGTAAAACAGCTAGGTTGGGAGGAGGTATTGTCAGAAAGGAGGGAGAAAGCAAGACTGCATAAGCTTATATGGGGCAAAAACCATGGATTGGGGAATTAGCTACAAAATGCAAAAGCCCAGTTATATAGGTAGATGATGGGAGGATCATCACCAATTCAAAGTGAAATATAGAAAACAAAAAACAGATGTTGGCAAATTCTCATTCCTAAATAGGACTATCAACGACTGGAATAATTTACCTGTGGCAGGGGTGTTTGGAGGAAATCCTCTTCAAGAAAATAAATTTAGGTCAAATCTGAAAAAACGTGTGAAGTGAAGTGGATATTTTTTAATATAAATGTGTTTCCGAATATAAAAAACTAAAGTGAAGTGAAGTGTTTCTCTTTTCTCTTTCAGGGCATCCACAGAACATGTTTATCTCTTTCTTTAGTTTATAATTATGTATCTGCCACCGGGGCTTGCGCCCAATTGTAGATTATTAGCAAATACAATACTAATACAAATATCTTTTGGCGAGTCCTGCACTGGGATGTCATCACTCATGTATTTATTTTTTGTTCATGGCTCGACAAAGGAAGCTATCATGTTAAATTTGATTTTTTAAAAGTCACGAAAATACGACTTACTTCTCTTTCCTCAAATATTATATTACAAGAAATAATCCACGATAATTAAGAATCAACGTGTTAAATAAAGAAAAGGAACCATGTACCTCCCTAAAGTCTTTTGAGCCACGTGGTTCCGCAACCGTGCACAAAGTTTTCTTCCTCATCCTTTGAAAGTCAATTGAAGTAATTGATTAGAACCCGGTGTGCGAGGTAATGTTTTCCCTTTTGTCCCTCCGGACGAGAAAGGAGACCTAGCAGGGTAATGGTTGCAGGGTTGTCGCGGTTTTGCTGCTGCGGGGGTCAGAGGCTGGCGGCTGGAATTTTCGGGAGTGTTTGCACTGGCAGTGGGCAGGCAGAGGGTTGTGATCGATAACACAGCTGGGACACGACTACCACGACGGAAACGGAGGAAGGGGTTTCCTTTTTTTTTCGGGGGAAGGAGGCGCCCGATGAAAGACACGCACTGAAAGATGAGGAGTAAGACAGGTGCGTAACGGTCTCTCACCATTTATTTTTCCTTTCTGTGTCCCTGCTTCTGATACAACTGCAGTGAACTACAATTTTAACTTTTAAGGAAAGTCGTCTAAATAAGAAATAAACCAGATATTAAACCGGTTTTAAATGGCAGGTATAAACACCGGGACCGTTAATTAAGGGAAATTACAGTGACGAGCATGCAAGCCCCGTGGTTATAATAAGCCTAGCACGTATTGATCAACCCCGACCTCCTGTGGTCTAGTGTGTAGCGTCGCTGCCTCACAAAACACCGGCTTCCAATCCCTGGCATGGACTTGGTCACGGAGACTGGGATCAAGGCTGCTGGATAATTCGGAATGTGCCGTGTAAGATGTCAGTCCGCAGTAGACCCTGGAAGGGCTGCTGCGGGGCCAAGGAAGGAGACGAAGATTTTGGTCACTGTTTTTAACTTTAGTAGAATTCAACTCTCGATCGCATTACGCTTGGTGATGTCAGAGTGACGTGACAGCCTGAGAATAAACGTGACGTGATAGGAAGCAGCAACAACGGTGCCGAGTTACTGGGAGACGTTTAACAGTTTTTCTCCAGTTTCGGATTTCATTGTTGGTCTGCCATTTTCCTTGTTCTAACCTGTTATTTTTATTAGTGGGTTTCAGCTTCTACTGCGTGACTGAAGCCCAGGCTTCCTATTGGATAGATTCCATCCCGTGGATGTCGGGAACGTGATCGCGAGAGAGAGAGAGAGAGAGAGAGAGAGAGAGAGAGAGAGAGAGAGATTCATAGGTTAGTCCCTGGTATTTTCTTATTAAACGTTTTAAATTTTTTCTATAGTTCTCATTATTAACATACAAGTCCTGGAATATTACATACCAATAAACTATTCCTTCCTATTTCCTTACTTAAATCCTCTTCCTTCCGATCGCTGAAGAAGATTCGTCAATTGATTTTCCTTTGACCTACAGCGACTCGACCTTGTCCTTTCCGTGCCTTAGTTATGACTTCAAACTAATACCATCCTACTCATTTTAAATTGTCTAAGTTCCATCGCCTCAAACTTATTATTATATTAAATACAAAATTCAATATTTATTCATTGAATTATGTGTGAATAAAAGTATGAAAAAATTGACAATATATATATATATATATATACTTTCTTGAAGTAAACAAATTGGAACATATTAAAAAGAAATAATTTTCAGTTGAAATGTAACGGTAACGCAAACACCTTTTGGAATATTTTTCGACAAATGTTTTAATGTTGTTCGCTACTAACATCCAAAAGTTAATATATTTTTTTTATTTCCGTTAAAATCCTATTAATTTTCCTTAATTTTCATTGTCACATAACTTGGATTCTTAAGAAACAATTAATATACAATAAGTTAGTAATAGAAAAAAGCATTTAAAGTAATAAATTTTTTAATTTGAATATCTTTCTGGGAAGAGTTAAGAATTTTTTTCTGACAAATATGAAGGATGGAAGACCCTCCAGGAAGTAATTAGTCTGTCATTTTATATTAACTTCGATCCGAAAGTGTACTTTTTTTCCTTGAACAGAGAATACAGTTATTAATAAATAAAAAGAAAGAGAATTTAGGGAACGAAATAGGAAAAAAATCGGTAACGTGAGGTTCTTGTACGGAACCAAAAGGCGCTAAACAAATATAAATTTTTAGTTTGAATCACAGCCGGAGGAGCCGTGACACTGGAACGAAAAGAGAACAACGACTAACTAAACACCTCTGATGGACGAGGAAGGTAACCGACCAGTCACAGTACAGGATTGTGTCCAGTCTATACCGGTGAAGCGCAAGGTGATGCTTGTAAGTCGACGCCGCCATAAAACTGGCTACGCACTGTGATTAACCTCATACAATGTAGCGAGTTTGTTAGCGGGAAAATCGTGAATCTTTGGAAAATATCAGGTGGAGAAGAATAGTTTTACGTCGTTACGTCTTTATAAAGGATAGGTCAAGTCTGAGATAATCAATTAAATACATTTCAGATGTAATAAACGTGAAAACGTGGAAGTATGTTGCATTTCGTTTCAATATATATTTACTACGTTCGGAAATGTCATCTCTACGATTGGAAGAGTTTAATTCTGCGACATTTAGACCGATGATTACGACCACAGCGCTGCATTTAACGCACTTTCGAGTTCCATAAAAAAGGGAAAATGGGTCAGTACAAGGACAGAGTCATCAACTACTTTATATCGTATCACTCTCCCTCCCCCGTCCACCCTTCCAATCAAGTTTTATTTTGTTGCTACAATTCTACCTGCTACAGTAATCGACCACAGCTCGTTGACGTCATAGTTACACAGTTACAACAGCCCGTCATAAAAAAACAGCCTCTGGCGCCTATTGTGACGTCAGTGTTAATGCTCGCAGAGTTTATTTGTGGATTTGGTGGTGGTGGGGGGAGGGGGAGATTTATTTTCAAACGAGTATGATTCAGAGGATTATATTAATTCTACACGGCTAGAACATTGAAACGTGTTTATTTACAACACTGCTACTGCACTGCACTGCTCTTTATCAAAATATCACAGTGGAAACTACACTTATTAAGGTTAATTTTAGGGTTAAGTTAATTAAAATTTTCGCTCATCTTTCTTTGTTAGATTATTATTTTTCACAAACAAAAAATGAACGCACACTAAATTAATGAAGGAAAACAATTGAAATAAATGAATTTCAAAAAGCCAATAGAATAAATTCCTGTTGGCGTGAGTCACGGAGTTTTCGCAGTACGGTAAGACGGACGAGAAAATCAAATTTTGTCAAGTTGAATTAAATCTTTGGATATTATTCCTCTGCCAAATAATTATTTCAAAAGAATAAATAAGGGACTGACAATAAGAAAAGAAAGAATGGAAACCAATTTTCCCCCGGGGGACTGAATTTTCCCACTGCGTTGAGTTGACGTTGGTTTTTATCCGACGTTTTATACGTCACTAGTTTTGGGAAACCCCAAACGAACTCGGCATTCATAAGTTGGTAAGATGTTTATCATTATTTCCTTTTTCCGTTCTAAATGGTACGACTGTGCTAAGTAGGAAAGACCATTAAATTTATGTCATTTAATATTTATTTTTGTACAATTATTTTCTTTTAAAATAAAATAACCTAAGGAAGTTCAAAAAAACCTGATGACGAAACGTCGATTCAACTAAATTTAAACTAAGGTCGTTAGTGTAATTAATTTAATTATTGGGGGAAAAAAGGGATGTTAATTGATTGAACACTCTACTCTGTAATTAAATATATATATATATATATATATATATTGTAATATGAAAAGTTACACTTAACAATGCAGGCCAGCTTGCGAGTTGCAATTGTTGAGGAACTTGAGCCAACAATGTAGTCTGGCGAGGCTTTAGGGAGTCGTCATGAGGTAGTGGAAGGAGCAGGTTGTGTCGGCGGGACGACGAGAGAGAGAGAATGACCACGCCCTGCAGATATAATTATTTCTCATGCTCTGTTTGAAATTAAAACTATTAAATTCATCTTTTGGTATTTTTTTATGAAAAATACCTGGCACCCTAAAAGAATTATAAATCCTCGAATACGGAGGAACGCGGAATCCGCTACAATATATATTACATTCAACACTGGAAGAAATACGTTGACGTATTTTTCGTACCACCTGCAAAAAAAGTTCTAAAATTGTGGACGAAACGTTTGTACTCAGTAATAACAAAAAATTACAGTAAAATAGCCTAATTACAGGAAGTAACAACAAGGATCCTTCCATTTGATTTCACTAATTTCTTGCATTGTATTTTAGCTTGTTTCTTTTTTTTGATTTTATATATATGCCTAAAAACATAGTGGCTTATTTATTTTTTTAAAGTTTTCGATATTATTAAATAATAAATCCAGACTTATCCGCCTCTTCGATGTTTGTTGCATGTAAATAGTAAATCAGTTAACGTCCGTCTCTCACAATTAAATATTACAAACAAAGTTTTTATTTATTTGAACCTCGGTTTCGTCTCCATATTTTGGACTGCTTCATGTAATTTTAACGTTTGATGAAAAGAAAAGGTTACAGAATGAAGTAAAAATAAATAAATTGAAGTGCCTAAAATGGGGAAGGGGGAAGAGGTTCAACCGAAATGTGATACAAGAAAACAGAGTCGAAACGAATGATTATTTTTTTTCTGATTAGAACAATCTTTCGAAATCGAAATTAATAAAAATTATAAATGAAAAATAAAGATTCATGCACCTATTATAACGCTCATGT
This sequence comes from Eucriotettix oculatus, assembly GCA_034510155.1. NCBI lineage: Eukaryota > Metazoa > Arthropoda > Insecta > Orthoptera > Tetrigidae > Eucriotettix > Eucriotettix oculatus. Next base: position 11,968,350 of record CM067376.1, read on the forward strand.
TAAAAAATTGATAGTTGTTAAAGTCTTTGGTTCTCTTAAGTACGTCATCATTCAACTGAAAAAGTATCAACAAAATAACTGCTGCGTTTCCTTATCGTCTGGAAACATTCATACTACTTTAATCAATTTAATAAATTTTAAGGTTGACCCCTTAAATCGTTGACTCACTAGTTATAGGGATGGGTGGGGTTGAAATTTGAAATTCCTATAAATGAATTGCTAATGAGCTGACATTTTTGACTGTGTCTTAACAACGCACATGTGTACCAATATACAATTTTTTTGTTGTAAACTTGCTACTTGTTGAGTTAATTTGAAAATTATTTTAAAAATTTGGCAGTTTTGATAATGTTTCTTGTTTTACGTACTTGAATATATTTTAGTTTTTTTTAAAAACATTTATATTTACGGCTGACATTTGTTATCAATAGTCAGTATTATTTTTGAAATTGAATAAAATTTTAGGGAAAGAATATTTTTTTTTACCAAGAGATTCATACAGTTACTTAAAAATTGGCACTTTTCAACATTTTGAATATTTTTTTTTCACTCAAACTACTTGAACAATTAAAAATAATGTTGTTGTGGTATTCAGTCCTAAGACTGTTCTGATGCAATCCTCCATGCTGCGAACCTATCCTGCGCAAGCCTTTTCATTGCCTTGTAAATAGCACAACCCCACATCCTCACTAATCTGCTCAGTGTATTCCATCCTTGGCCTCCCACTTCTGTTCACTTCCTTCTTATGATAATTTTACAAGAACCTCGTGTGTTAAAACGTGGCCTATTAATCTATCCCTTCTCTTAGTCAGCGTTCTCTATGTTGTTCGCTTTTCCCCTACTATTCTGTTTAGAACTTCCTCGTTTGTGATTCTGTCCACTCATCTAATTCTACTACAGCACCAAATTTCAAAAGACTTCTATTCTCTTCCTTTTCCGCAACTCCTATCTACCGTCCACGTTCCGCACCCATATAACGCCACGCCCCATACGAACTTTTTTAGCAACAATTTCCTAATATTCACACTTATATTACCCGTAAGTAAATTCTTCTTTTTTCGCGAAAGCCTTCCTTGCTATCCTGTGCTATCCTACTCTTTATGTCTACTATACTTCTACCATCCCTAGTTATTACGCTTCCCAAGTATCAGAATTCCTTAACTTTCGTCAAAATATCCCTTCCCAATCTAATAGCCTTTGTTATTCCACTCTTTCCCAAGATACGCTCCGTTACCTTGGTTTTCCCCTCTATTAATCCTCTTTCTCCAGGACCACGTTCATGCTATTATTTATTATGGTTTCATTCTACGCGTCACAAATATATAAATAATGCGTCTTCATTCTTTTTGTACATAATTTACATTCTAATACCTTAAAATGCAAGTATTAAAGTAATATTAATATAATATACTTGTATTAGAAGGTATTAGAATGTAAGGTAATGTACAAAAAGAATGAAGACGCATTATTTATATATTTGTGACGCGTAGAAGGTTTTTTGGTACTAGAAAACATAAAGCTGAGAAAAACACTCGTTTTTTTAAATGAAAAACAGTAATAATTTATTAAATTAGAATCAAACATATTAATATTAAAACACTGCCCTGTGGAATATGTTACAACTTCCTTCTTTTCATTGGCTGCTTCTTTTTTTTATCAGTTTACTGACTTTACAGGCATATTAATATAAAAAATTACAAAATTTGATACTTTCTCTTTGTATTTCTATCCCCAAGTCCCTTAAAGATGGGCATTTATTACAGTCACTTTAAAAAAAATGTCTGACAAACATGAGCGTATTTTAAATTAACAAATTTTGAGGTTGAAGCCGCTAGTCGATGAAATCGTTCATTCATCTGCTATAAGGCTTATATATGGAACAGGCGATGAAAAACGTTAAAGCGGAATATGGAACAGGAATCATGCTGCAAGGAGAATAAATAAAAACCTTACGCTTTGCCGACGATATTGTAGTATTAGGGGAGTCAGAAGAAGACTTGTAAAACCATAATAAATGGAAAATGAACGTAGTCCTGGAGAAAGAGTTTAATATGAGGATTAATAGAGGCAAAACCAAGGTAATGGAGTTTAATATGGGGAACTGTGGAATAATAAAGGCTGTTAGATTGGGAAGGGATATTTTGACGGGAGTTAAGGAATTATGTTACTTGGGAAGTGTAATAACTAGGGAAAGTAGACATAAAGAGTAGGATAGCACAGGATAGCAAGGAAGGCTTTCGCGAAAAAGAGGGATTTACTTACGGGTAATATAAATATGAATATTAGGAAATCGTTGCTAAAAATGTTCGTATGGAAACCTGGCGTTATATGGAGTTGCGGAAAGGAAAAGAATAGAAGGAATATTAGGAAAACGTTGTTAAATGCGTTGGTATGGAGCGTGACGTTATATGAATGCGAAACGTTGACGATAGGAGTTGGGTAAAAATGAAAAAAAATAGAAGCCTTTTAAATGTGGTGGATAAGCTTCTGTCCCAACATTTTGATACGTCTAGTATTTTTCCCACAAAAAGTGGAATAGCCTGGTGCGTGAGTTTTCGTGATTTTGGATGAGACGTGTGTGGACCCCGTATTGGGAACTCTATAACTGTGAGATGGGTTCCTATTGACCAAAATTTGAATCGGGAAAGGGAAATCAGAAGTTTTAAGATTGGTAGAAGAAGATTGAGGAGACAGTAGTTGTAGTGGAAGTTAGATGTCGTAGACATGGAGTGAAGTTACCTGCGAAGAGACGAAGAGGAGAGTTGTTTAAGAGTTCTCGAGAAGATGGGATCACTAACGAGGAATTTATAAACAGAATAGGGGAAAAGGCGAACAATATGGAGGACGTTGACTAAGAGAAGGGATAGATTATTAATAGGCCACGTTTTAAGACACGAGGGTCTTGTAAAATCAACATTAGAGGGATGTGTGTGTGGGGTAAGAACAGAAGAGGGAGGCCAATGATTGAATACGCTAAGCAGATTAGGGAGGATGTGGGGTTGTGCTAGTTATAAGGTAATAAAAAGGCTTGCGCAAGATAGGTATAGCATGGAGGGTTGCATCAGACCTCTTTTAGGATTAAATACCACAAGAACAACATTGAAAAATCCAGGGGATTGACCGGTTTACAATCCAAAATGGGTTGAATTTGCAATTTTGCCAACTGATTATTTTCCTCCAATTCGCATGACCGATGCCGTTTTACGTTTACTACAGTCTCTGGTTGAGTCTATTACGTCATCATTTAATTCAAAGATTATAGGCCAATTTGAACTTCTGGCTTATCTGTCATTTTTAAAAACCACGAGCCTATTTTAATCAATAAATTTTAAGGTTTGACCCTGAAAATCGTTCACTCAGTAGTTACAGGGTTTATGTTGAAGGTTGGTGCTTTATTACGGTCTACGTTTCAGTCAATTACGTCATCGTTAAATTTCTTAAATTACCAGCCGCGTTAATTATTGCTCTTTTCTGTCACCTGAATACTTTGAGAGTATTTTAATTAATAAATTTTAAAAGGTTGGACCCGCAAATCGTTTACTCGCCTATGTTAAAGATGGGCGTTTAATAAAGTCTCTGGTTCAGCCAACTACGTCATCATTAAAACGAGAAATTTTCAGCCATTTTAATTGCTGCCCTTTTTCTATCATCTAAAAATTTTGAGCGTATTTAAAAACAAAACTTCTAGTTGCCAGAAGAAGAAGAAGTACACAAAGTTGTATGAAACAGTTGTGTTTTTTTTAGATTAATTTTTTCCCTTGACATATTTTACCGAATATTTAATTATTCGTCGGGTAATGTTACATTTTGATTTTAAAATGATGCCAATGAGTTTTAAAGCTTCCCTCGCATACAGCGCAATTTAGTTTTTTTTTATACATTTGGCCAACTTGTTATCAAGTAAATTGAACGTTACTCGAGGAAGTCAAACATTTTACTGACGAAACGTCGTTTCAACTAGACGGTTCGTTTACTTGTTCCATTTTATTATAGGAAAAGTATACGTTTATTGATTTAGATAATAAATTATCTGTAATCTGTGTCCTTTTAAATTATTTTTAACAGGGTTTTGTATCATCAAGTTGTTGTGAATAAATATTATCTGGAGATTCAGTTATTATTTCACTATCGATGTAACAGAGAGAGAGAGAGAGAGAGAACAATTTGGAGAACAGTGACTAAGAGAAGGGATAGAGACAGGACGGTCTTGTAAAATTAGCATACAAAGGAAGTCAACAGAAGAGGAAGGCGAAAGACGGAATACGCTAAGCAGATTACGTATTAAAAACTCGAATTTGATAACAAGAGAATAGGAACTCTGTATTTGGAAAAGTTTAGGATCTTGCACAAGACTGAAGTCGCTGTGATTTCCAGGAGCGGTTGCGGGAAAATATTTAAGGGTTGAAAAATTGGTATATGACTTTCGTGGTTTTAAATATTCAACTTCTTAAATAATTTTTCTCTGACAATTGATTCTATAATAAATGATTCAATCAGCCTCTTTGTCAGTATTTTTATAATTTAAATATTACATATTACGACGTTTCGTCTCGAATTTGAGACTTATTCAAGGTAGTAAAAGAATTTAGAAATTGATTACATTGGGTTAAGGTTACAATTTTTTTTAAAAAAAATAAAATACATGGTTTTACACTTCCATGTCCAGTTAATTTTTGTAAGTATAAAACCATGTATTTTATTTTTTCAAATTTTTTATAACATATGACCCAAAGTAATCAATTTGTAAATTTTTTTTAGTACTTGAAGACGTCTCAAATGAGACACGAAACGTCGTAATATTTAATATTTATATTATGAAAATAGTGATAAAGAAGCTGATTAAATCTTTTATTATTGTATTTGTTTTTAATAATTTCTTACGAAATCGGTGTTGTTAATTTTAATGCGTTCGTGATTGTGATTGGCTGCAGAGTAGCTTCCTTTTAAGTTCGTTACACGGTGATTGGTTCAAATTTGCAACGGCCGTGACGGTGACCGTCGAGAGTCGCAGGCAGCGGCCGCAGCAGTGAGCGCTGACCGTCACTAAGTACCTCCGAGGGTGACTGAGGACGTCCCTCGCCCCGGGACGGAACGTCGACGCGCTACCTGTTAGCTGGAGGGTGCGGGGCCCTCCTCATCATCATCCCTCAGGCGATGGTGGGGGGTGGAATTCTTTCATCCCCTCCCCTCCCTCCCCCGGACCCTCTGCCGCGTTTCCGGAGACTTACCGGAGTATTTCGTTCGTCGTCGTCCCTTTGTTCCGCAGCTTCCTCCTGGTCCGTCGTCGTCGTGGTTCACGCCACCACCATTCCCCGCGTCACACTGGCACCGCGACGCCGCCGCCGCGGCAGCCGTCGACGACGACGCCCCTGGCGGCCACTCGGGCAAGCTGCAGCAACCCCTTCCCTACCTACCCCTTTCTATCTGGGTCAATACTTGTGGAAGCGCGGCGAAAAGCCTTTGTGACGACAAAGACTAATCCAGTCAAAATTGTTACACGTCTCACCTCACACAGAAAGGAGAACTGCATGTGTGTGTGTGTGACTCTCTCACTCACACACACATACAGAGGAGGGACGAAGAGAGGGAGAGGGAGGAGAGTCGTGGTGGTGTGTCGAGTGAGATGAACCGGAAATACCGCGCCGCGGCTCTTTTGCAAAAAACCCGCCCCCGCAGCTATTCCTGCCTTCGTTACCTGATCCCTCGACGGTAAATTATCTACATGAACATTCCTGGCTGGGGAAATTCAAAACCCTTTTCGAAGGCGCTGGTAATTTCAAACCAATCGCAAGTGTTTTCCCATTTATTCATCCTTTCATCCTCCAAAAGAAATTCAATAAAACTTTTACAATGGGATGATACCCAAACCCAGTCACTAATCCTTCTGTAACGTGACATACGTGACACGTTACCGCGCATTTCTTTTCTTTTCAAATATAGTAATAATTCGCGCGTAAGCAACAATGTCTCTGGAATGTATGTTAGCATCTCCCTGGTTGTAAACAGAAATATCTTTGGGTTCGCAAATATGTCATTTACATTTATTATATTTTTTCGCGTGATTTAAATTAATTTAAAAGTGTAACATTAATATACGTTTGATGTTAAATTGTTGACCACAAAGGAAATTAATACTGAAGGTCACAAATAGTGAAAATTACAATGAATAAACAATCGAAGTTATATTTTCTTTGAACTGAACGTATTGTTGATGTCTGTATTCCTTTGCTTTGCTTGGAGCTGGATGTGTGTGTGTTAGGGAGACATCCCAGGGAGTGTATCACACAGACGACGATTCATTGTACTTTGTACGTTGAAGACGAGAGACTGTATCGAACTCGTCCGTGGCTGATGACGTCACGTCAGGACCAGTGACGTCACGACGCTTGCATTTCCCGAGACGCGAACCAAAGCACCTCCAGATCCTCTCCTCTTTCCAGTCCATCTTACTACTGGTGCAACAGAACCAGCTACAACCATACCATGGTACAGCAAGACCGAGGAATAACTACTGGCAAAAATATTATACCCATTAGGCCTGAGTGCTCGTGTTTTCTTCATGCATTATAAAACGGTTTAACCATTTTGTAAAAATATAATAAAAGCTGTTTATTCGTTTTGATACGAATATTTATATATGTAATGTCGCACTTCCACCATAACCTATTTGCGCATTGCTCTCCCACTAGAGCACTGAAGATGACGGAGTTGCTATCTGTCGAAACGTCGCTGTTTACTGAGACTCCCCATTTGGAAACCCGAGAAACGTTTCTACATATTCTTCACCGGGAAAGCCTTCGTTCTTTAAAACAGCTTTTGTTCCATTTTCCTGAATTAAATAAAATTACAGTAGCCTATGACGTCATGAGATGCGCAAGGCGATGTGCGCAGTGGAACTCAGTTATGCGATTTATTTCTTACTGCGCATCAGTAAAATGATGCCGTCTGTGAAATTAAATGGGTGAGTGGGTGGGGGTGAGGGTGGGGGTGAGGGTGGAGAGTGTTAGTGTTGTTAAACCGTCGTACAAGTTAATCGAGAGTGATAATGGCCGCCGATACCTTATCCCAGTGATTCTATAATAATTCTGCGTCCGATAAAATCGTTTCACCTGCGTGGTCGTCTCTATTTGCAGTAAACAAGGGGTTGTTGTGGGGATGTTTTTCATTACCCGGCGCGTCACAGTGCACAAGGGTTGTAATCCGAGTTATTATTCCAGCTGCACGCCGAGGAGAATGTTAGATGCTATCGCGTTAATAACGAACAGAACCAACCACCAACCGCTTCAAGTGCGGGGGGTTGAAGTGGTGTCCCTTTATTTAAAATAAAGGGCACGCTTTTGAATGCTCATACACTCTCATAAGGGCGAGGAGAAATGAAATATATATTAACGGGGGGTTGAGTTTCTCCCTCCAACTTGGCGAATCTCACTGGAGCATAACTCGTAGCGAAGGGAGAGATAATTGCACTCGTTGGATTAAGAGAACACTGGGCGGTCACGTGGGACCTTAAAACACCTCGTAAATGTCACACACTCGCGGCGTCATATATGTTTTTATTCTCCTGCAGATTTATCACTGAAAATGCAATTTCTTTCTATTAGTTTCTCTGTTTTCCTCTCTATTTTTCACGTTTACTTTATAGTTTTCTCGTCCCATTTACTGTCATATATACATTTGAACAATAACATAATTCAAGACTCTGTCTTGGAGGAAAGCAGCCGGATGAGAATTAACTGGGTAGGAGGAAGTGGCCGGACAATGTCCACAGTTTTCAGGTCGTGTTAGGTTCCAAAGATACGTTGGCACAATTTTGGTTGATATCAGGTTTTTTAAAAGAGGCTTATCTAGTGGCCACATGACCAACCCCTGAACTGTGATTGGTTCCCTTCCACGTTCTATGGAAATTCACTCAGAATTTGGGGGACTGGACTAAATCCACCCATGGCTTGGCTCCTGGACCCTTACAGCCCAGTTTTCTTCTATTATTTTTTGTAATTAATTTCTTAACATTCTTTAGTACTTATTATTCCTAATAACGTTTAATAATGGCACCAAGATTCCATGAACCCACGTTACCGAAGCTTTCCTTTTTCCTAAAATCTCTTCCATGCGATCAATTCCATTTCTTTTGTCTATTCTTATGCAGCCTAATTATTTCAACACTTCAACTGAAACTTAAAAATACTGCATTTGGAATTGTAAAAGTTTTGTCTACTTGTATCACAACTCAGAAATAATATTCGATTAAATTAAATGGTAGTAAATTGAATATTCAGATATGAAGGAACCTTCATTACTAAGCACGTGATTCAACCCTGTACTGTGGATCGTTCCCTCGTTCCATCCCGAAGATATTCGGTCTTATGTTAGACATTCCTTCTTGAGACAATGGCTTGGTCCCTATAAATTCCTGAGTTCTGCTTTACTTTTCCTATTAGCCTATCTTAATATACTCTGTTGCTTTTGCGGCATTCAGTCTTAAGACTGGACTGATGCTGTAATTTTATCAATTCCTGTCGCTTTACAATTGCTTAGATCTGTCCACGACATGTCAAACTACGATCCTAAAATTTTGTCCCCCAACTCTTCATCATCCACCTCCTCTTCTTCTTCTTCTATTACTGACTGATCTAGATTTCCACCGTAATACAGCTCTTCTAAATATTCCTTCCAAACTTTCTGCCTTTTCTTATTTACTCAGAATTGGCTTTCCATACGCTTTCCTGATGTTCTCGCTGATATCTTTCCTCTCTCCAAATGTTGTTTTCATTTTCCTATAATCTGCGTCTACCTTCAACCGCTTTGCTTTCCACTTGTAGCCAAGCCTCTGTCTCTGAGGTACCACAGGGTTCCATTCTAGGTCCATTGCTCTTCTTAATATATGTAAATGACTTACCTAGATCCATAAATTCTTCTTCTAAAACTATACTTTTTGCTTATGATACTAGTATTTTGGTAACAAATAAACAAAATAGTCTGCCAGTGTTACATTAAGCCAGATGCTTCACTGGTTGGTTTTCAGCCAATGGCTTGTCAGTCAATTGTGATAAAAAAACTCACTTGATGCAGTTTCAGACAAAGAATGCCAATTTGAACTCAATAAAGCTAGCAACAAATAACTGTGAAATAACTGAAGTTTAATGTACAAAATTTTTTAGGTATATCCATGGACAATAAATTAAACTGGAAGGATCATATTAATATTCTCCTACGAAAATTAGGCTCGGCGGCAACCTTTGCTCTTAGAATTATGTCAAGTTGTAGTGATCCTAACATAAGAAAATTAGTTTATTATGCATATTTCCACTCTATAATGACGACATATGGTATAATAATATTCTGGGGCGATGCATCAGGGAAAGATAAAATATTTACACTTCAAAAAAAGGCTGTTAGAATATTATGATGTCAGGTCTCACCAAAAACATCTTGTAGGGGACTTTTCAAGAAAACAGGAATACTGACACTCATATTCAATCACTCATGATGTTATTTGTATTAATAACAGTAACCTCTTCACACTAAACTCAGATACACATGACTTTGATACCAGAAGTAAAAACAATTTACACAAGGAAGGAAGGGAGGAAGGAAGGGAAGTCTCTAACCGTAATACAAAAGGGTGTACATTACAATGCTATTAGCATATTTAATAAACTTCCCACCTCCATTAAACAATTAAAAATAAATCCAAACAAGTTCAAATATGAACTAACTAAGTTCTTACTAAGGCCACTCCTTCTACTCTGTTGAAGAATTTATGGAGCTGAATGTATTAGGGGTAGATATTTATAATTATGAAAGATAATTATGTAAGAACATTATTAGAACACTAATTTTTTAGTAAAGGATGTAAAAATATTTATCAATTTTATATATAAGGAACAAATTGTATGTCTTCTGTATAGAACTTAAGAAAATCTTATTATAAGTTAAAAATTAATGAATAGTTACAGTATATTCTAATATTAATAAAGCAACCTAACTATGTAAAATCTCTGACTCGTTCCACATCATCCTTGAAGCTTGTGCTTGCTTCTCTATAGGATCTATGGAATATGATTTTATACTTATACTCTCTGTCATTCTCTGTTCCTCTCTCTCTCCCTGTGTCTGCCTGTCGCTCTCTCCTTGTCCCTGTCTCTGTTCCTCTCACTCTTTCTCTCTATGACACTCTTTGTCTGTGTCTTTGCCCCCCTCAAGGTGTCTCTCTCTGTCGCTTTTTCTGTCTCTCTCTGAATCCTTACTGTCTCGATCTCTCTGTCTGTACCACTCTCTGCATCTCTTTCTGTCGCTCTCTCTGTTGCTTTCTCTGTCTCTCTCTCTCTCTCTCTCTCTGGCCCTGTCTCTCTCTCTGCCGTTCTCTCTCCCACACTCTCAGACATTCTCTGTCCCCCTCCGTGTCTTTCCCTCTGATATCTCTAGGCTAGGTTAAATCCCTTGGTCCAATTACTAGTTCATTACAAACACTTTTTCTGACTTATGCGAATAAGAAAGTGTAATATAATGTTATTTTGTTACTGGAGCCGAGGTTATGAAGAAGGTGAAGAGAGAAGGCAACCTCGATCCTTTAATAGAGCAGTCAACCAATTATATACATACTAAAGACGTACTGAAAAAAAATATACACATTAATGGCGTCTGTAAGCAAGGGAACTGATTTTCACATCGCGTGTGTCTCTCGCAGATAACTCTACTTAAACCAATAATCTCTTGAGCAAGGCCTTACCAGGTGTAGTCGCCATATTGGACTATGTTAATTGCACTACTCGTAGGTGACGTCACAGACCTGCGCGCGCAAACACCAATGTGCCCTACTTTTTTTAAGGATATGAGTAGCAATTGCTGTTCCAATTTTTCCTCACGTTTTAATTTTTTACTTATAAAGTACACCTGGGTAACAAAAATACATTAGTATTGTGATAAAAAAAACGCGGATTTTGTGGTATTGTGGCGTTATGAGGCGCAGTTTGGCCAACAACAATGTCTAGTCGGCTGAAAGATGGGAATCTCCCTCGGGGCGTGTGTAAAAAAAACGATGGTGAACCCCCGCGGGAAACCCCCGCCGAACGAGTGTAAAAAATGAGGGCGGGGAACCCCGAAATTTTGTGAAATAGGGGAATTCCCGTCGGAGGATTTAAAAGGGGAGCCGATGGGTGGCTCGAGGTCATAAGTTAAATGAGTGGAGGAGAGGACGGACGTAGTCAGAATCGAGACGAGTGGAGGAGAGGACGGACGTGGTCATAAGTTAGATGAGTGGAGGAGAGGACGGACGTAGTCAGAATTGAGACGAGTGGAGGAGAGGACGGACGTGATCAGAAGTGAGACGAGTTGAGGAGAGGACGGACGAGAGCAGATGCTGTGAGAGGTGGGCAGAGACGTTAGATGTTTCGAGGAAGCAGATGAGTTGCGGATCTGGTTCCTTCCCTCTACCTTCATCGATAAAAATCCTGCAAGACGCCAAAGAGACGCGGAAACATTCGTGAAGTGAGGTGGATGTTTGTAGGCCCCTGTAGTAATTGTGGGTAAGTTATTAAAAAAGCTGTGAAACTTGCTCATTGCTCTGGTTAAATAATATTTAGTGATTGTTTTTTTTCTATTTACAGTAACTGCATACTCCATCCATCTCTCGAGAGACCCAAAATCCCCTGAGATTAAGCCCATGTAATCACTTTAAATTAATAAATGAAAAATTTTAAAATTGATTATAATTTGTTGTATTGATTAATTAATGTTTTATACCCTAAAAAGTTTATTACAGTATATAATGTTCGTATTGTTTGTTCATTGGCTCCTTTTTTGTTTCATTAATATAGTGTGTATACCGATAAAGATTCTATTAATTATAACATGTAATGTAAGATAGGATGAATCATGGAGGTTGGGTTGCAATTGAAAACTTAAAAAAAAAGACGGAACACAATGACGTGTTTCATTTAAAAAATGACGTCATCGTTGAACGTCCTTTGACGCTCTATGTTAAACAACTCGTGCGTTACTTTATCAGAAGGGCGTAGAGGAGAAAGAGAGAGAGAGAGAGAGAGAGAGAGAGAGAGAGAGAGAGAGAGAGAGAGAGAGAGAGAGAGAGAGAGACAGGAAATTGTATGAGGTTCCATTGTTATTCCAAACACCTGCCGTTCCTTTTACAGTGTTCTGAGAAAACGTTTAGCCCCATACGTGGAAAAACGGGGAACCGGAACCGTTCTCGGAGCAGGAAGGAAAGAAAGAAACGACATTCACTCAAAACAAACACGCACATACAGAGACACAGGTGAAAAGTGACAGACGATAAAATGCATTAAAAAGGAGAGACTGAGGGTGTTTTCTTTTTTCTCGGTTTTTCTATAAGATTTCTCACGAGCCGAGGTTCCTCTCGGAAGGTGTATGATCCGGGTTGTCGCAGACCTCGGGCTTTACGATTAAGATTTTCCTATGCCAGCTTCCTTATAAAACTGGTCAATGCATGGAGGCGGGAATGCTGCGTCCCCAAAACATCTTCCAGTCTCCATAAAGGTATTCTATTTCCTCACAAGAATTTTATAACTCAAATATTTAAAGTTCAAAGAATATAACTTTAAGGGGATAAAATAAAAAACAACTACGGTTTGCCGATGATATTGTAGTATTTAGAGGAGTCAGAAGAAGACTTGGAAACCGTAATAAATGGCATGAACGTGGTCCTGGAGAAAGACTTTCATATGAGTATTAATAGAGGGAAAACCAGTGTAATGGAGCGTAGTATTGGAAACAGTGGAATACGTGGATTGGCAAGTGATATTTTGACGGAAGTTAAGGAATTATGCTACTTCTGAAGCGTAATAACTAGGGATGGTAGAAGTAGAGTAGAGATAAAGAGTAGGATAGCACAGGCAAGGAGGAGGAATTTAACTTACGGGTAACAAAAGTGCCAATAATAGAAAATAGTTGTTAAAAATGTTGGTAATGGAGCGTGGCGTTATATGGGCGAGAAACGTGGACGGTAGGAGTTGGGGAAAGGAAGCGAACAGAACCCTTGAAATATAAAAGCCTTTGATATGTGGTGTTATAGGGGAATAAGATGGGTGGATAGAATCAATATCGGGGAACTTCTGAGGAGAATAGGAGAAGAGCAGACAATATGGAGGACGTTGATCAAGAAAAGGGAATAGGTTAATAGGCCACATATGGAGACATGAGGTTCTTGTAAAATTAGCATCACAGGGAAGTGTCTGAGGGGAAGAACAGAGGGGGGAAGGCAAAGGACGGAATGCGGTAAGAAGATTATGCTTAAAGGTTGGAGTTGCGCTGAAATGAATAGGCTTGCGCAAGATAGGTTTCCATGGAGAGTTGCATCAGACCAGTCTTAGGACTGAATACCACAAGAGCAACAACAACAACAACCAGCGTCCTACAAAATGGTCTCAATTTCTCCTACGTCAAAACTGCCTCGTCTAATTTTTTTTTACCCCAAAAAAAAACTGGCCATCTAGGTATCAGCTGTGTTGGCGAAAGAAAGTTATTGCCTTTGGTTCTCAGACGGATTTATCGAAACCGTGGCAAGGTGATGCCATTACTCATGGGTTTTCCTTCGTCTTTTACCCTCCTCCAAACACAATTTTCATTGGGTTCAAAGCTGCCTTCCCTGATTCTTAACCTTACAGGATTTTTTTCGTCAGTTATTCCGTACATCTGCACATCTACGTTGAACCATGCATGAACAATTCAAATGTCCAACACAACGAAATAGCCATAAATTGCAGCATCTCTGGAGGTTTTATCACAGCCTTCTTCACCTTCAGCCATCCTACAATCACAATTTGTGGTCCCAACTCAAATGTGTTTTCCCTGCCCTCAACACATTCGACCAATCGAGATAAATTTTTCCTTTCAGTTGTAGCGGAACAGTTGTGGCGTAGTGGTCAGCGTCACCGCCTCTCATCTTGCCCCGGGGTTTGAATCGCGGCACGGGCCTACGAAAATTCTACAAAAAAAAATAAATTGGAAATGATACGTTATAGGGTGACGAAACGTTGGATCAAACTAATTAAAAAAATTTTTTTTGTCTGTAAGTGGTTCGAAATTAATACGATTTATATAAGTAACTTTTTTTTTCTTCTGGCTTGTTAATACATTCTATTCCGCCTCTTTTGATCGCTTATGAATGACTTTACGAAGTCCTTCTGACGACGCAGGACTTTAAATTGTGGGACTTGTTACGAGGTTCCTTTGAGGATGAACGTTTAAACACTCCCGTACCACGCAAGCCGTGTTTGGAGTTTGACCTCAGAATTACTCTCTCCTTTCTTTTTTTAGGTGAGGTGAGGTGAGGGGAAGAGGGGAAGAGGAAAGAGGAAGGCCATACAAACGCCACGGTTGCCTAGCAACGCCGAGCAGCCTCCAATTGAGTTGCGTCCTTAACTACAGCCTGGAGTCTCTGTCTCTCCCTCTCTCTCTCTCTCCCTCTGGTAATATATAGATACATACACTCGTACACCTAGTTCTGAGAGTTTCACCTTCTGAGATGATCCTGGCTGATTTCTCAAAGTTCGTGCAATCATATCAAGAGCCCTGGAACACTCACTACCCTCCAACCCTTCCTTCCCCAGTCATCATCGGCGTGAAACTTTGCAAGGGGAGAGACAGAGAGAGAGAGAGGGGGAAGGGGGTGAAAGGAGACTTGGCTCGTGTTACGTCACGACGTAGAGTGAAAGCTTCTCGACGACGCAAACGCTCCGGATACATCACATACTAATAATATATGTGTGAGGAACTTTGTAATCACATTTCCTCAAATACTCGAGGGGCTGAAAGAAACGCTAACAGTTATGTTATCTCCGTCGTTTTATTACTAGTATCCTTATTTTCCAGAATCAGCATGAAATTTTAAAAACCAGTGGTTTAAAACCAACTGAATGAGCTCAAGACGAGGGAAGAAGAAAAAAAGAAAAAGTATTTTTAATTTTGTTGTCTTCGGAAAACAAAGGAGTTTTTATTATTATATTAACAAAATTTCATTAATATTTTTATTATTTATATGTACTTGGGTCATTTGCTGTATGAATTTTTGGAAAATGAAATGTCGAAAAGGAAAATGCTTAGCTCGTACGTAGTATCCTTTTACACTAGACTTATCAGGGTTACTTGCATTGTGGGGTTGGGGGTAAAAATTGGTAGCGGAGATCTCACTTATCAATGTTGAGCCGGAAAGACGAACCAATTTTTTTGTCCTTTCGCTCGTTTCGGGGAAACTTTCTACCAGGTATCAGAGATGACTTCCAGGAATTTCTTGCGGATTCCTACGACGACAGGCAGCGGAGATTAACCACTTGAAGAAATTTATAATCCTATGGCTTGATATGCGGCGACGTTAATCCCTCTTACGATGAATCAAATTGTTAAAATTAAAATTCCCCGAATTAGCCTATTAGTCAATCACTATCGACATTGATGATCTTGTCTCTTGTCACATCTGACGCGCGCTGCCATCATTTCGTTCATGTTACGTTCATTTTTGGTCACTTCTTCAATAACAATGTTGTTGTCGTTGTTGTGGTATTGAGTCCCAAGACTGGTCTGATGCAACCCTCCAGGCTAACCTGTCTTGCGCAAGTCTTTTCATTTCTGCATAGCTACCTCATCCCACATCCTCCCTAAACTCCTTAGCCTATTCCATCCTTCACATTCCTCTTCTTACCCCGCACACACTTCCTTACAAAGCCTCGTGTCTTAAAACGTGGCCTATTAATCTACCCCTTCTCTCAGTCAACGTCCTCAGTATTGTTTGCTCTTCCCCTATTCTGTTTAAAAATTTTTAATATGTCTTCTACGCTCTGTTCTATGCGTACGTTAAAAAGCGTGGTGTGACAGACTGCATCCTTGTCTTACTCCTTCCTTGATTTCCGCTTTCTTTTCTTGCTCATCAGTTTTAATCACTGCTCACTGCCTTCTGTATAGATAATTCTTCTCTCTTCATAAAATTAATATTTAATTTAAAATTCAAAAATATTGAAAAAATTTCAAGTATATGATGTGTGTGGTTAGATTTGTGAAGGCGCGGATGATCGACCGGGTGGGTCATGTGGAGATAATGACAGAAGAAGGGATAACAAAGACAATAGTGAAAGTAATGCATCATCTTACAAGGGCAAAGGGAAAGACCAATA
The DNA here is from genome assembly GCA_034510155.1 of Eucriotettix oculatus. Classification (NCBI taxonomy): domain Eukaryota; kingdom Metazoa; phylum Arthropoda; class Insecta; order Orthoptera; family Tetrigidae; genus Eucriotettix; species Eucriotettix oculatus. The sequence continues at coordinate 11,984,492 of CM067376.1, forward strand.
TATAAGTCGGTGGATGATGTAATTTCAGACTTGAGAAATATGTGAAAAAGAGGATGGAAGAGGAGGGTTCATGATCGAAGAGATTGGAGGCTTATTGTAGAGGAGGTATAACAAAGAGAATAGGGGAAGAATTGCAACATCATACAAGGGCAAGGGGAAGACCAATATATAAATGGATGGATAATGTAATTTCAGACTTGAGAAATATGGGAATAAGAGGATGGAAGAGAATGGAGGCTGATTGTAGAGGAGGTATAACAAAGAGAATAGTGAAAGAAATGCAACATCATGCGAGGGAAAAGGGAAGACCAATATATAAGTCGGTGGATGATGTAATTTCAGACTTGAGAAGAATGGGAATAAGAGGATGGAAGAGATTGGAGGCTGATTGTAGAGGAGGTATAACAAAGAGAATAGTGGAAGAATTGCAATACCATACAAGGGCAAGGGGAAGAACAATATATAAATGGACGGAGAATGTAATTTCAGACTTGAGAAATCTAGGAATAAGAGGATGGAAGAGAATGGAGGCTGATTGTAGAGGAGGTATAAAAAAGAGAGTAGTCTAAGAAATGCATCATCATACAAGGGCAAAGGGAAGACGAAAATATAGGATGGATGGATGATGTAACTTGAGAAATACGGGAATAAGAGGATTGGAAAAGAAGAGATCATGATGGAAGAGATTGGAGGCTGATTGTAGAGGAGGTATAACAAAGAGAATACTGAAAGAAATGCAACATCATACAAGGACAAGGGTAATGCCAATATATAAATAGACGGATGATGTAGTTTCAGACCTGAGAAATATGGGAATAAGAGGATGGAAGAGGAGGGCTCATGATGGAAGAGATTGGAGGTTAATTGTAGAGGAGGTATAACAAAGAGAATAGTGGAAGAATTGCAAGGGGAGAAACCAATATATAAACGGATGATGTAATTTCAGACTTTAGAAATCTGGGAATAAGAGGATGGAAGAGAATGGAGGCTGATTGTAGAGGAGGTATAACAAAGAGAGTAGTCTAAGAAATGCATCATAATAAACAAGGGCAAAGGGAAGACGAAAATATAGGATGGATGGATGATGTAACTTGAGAAATACGGGAATAAGAGGATGGAAGAGAAGAGCTCATGATCGAAGAGATTGGAGGCTTATTGTAGAGGAGGTATAACAAAGAGAATAGGGGAAGAATTGCAACATCATACAAGGGCTAGGGGAAGACCAATATATAAATGGATGGATGATGTAATTTCAGACTTGAGAAATATGGGAATAAGAGGATGAAAGAGAAGAGATCATGATGGAAGAGATTGGAGGCTAATTGTAGAGGAGGTATAAGAAAACGAAATAGTAAAATAAATGCATCAATATACAAGGGAAAAGGGATGACAAAAATATAGGTGGATGGATGATGTAATTTCAGACTTGAGAAGGATGGGAATAATAGGATGGAAGAGCTGAGGTCATGATCGAAGAGCTTTGTGACTGATTGTAGAAGGGCTGTAGTTCCATCGAGGTAAATGGAGGTCGACGTCAACAAGCTCCCTCGTCTCTTTTCGTTTCCCTCACTTTCAGAGTTTCTCTCTTGTAAAGGCGTATGCGCTGCTTAATCATGGAGGTAAGACGCGTCACATGCAACTTGGTGGAGATCGTAGTAAACAGGCGCCTCCTTGTCTTTGTTGTTTTGTGTGTGACGTCGTCGGCGGCTTTTGTCTTAGCTACTTACTTCCCCTTTTATTCCCCGTCGGCGTGTGGTGAGGTGTGGGCGTTGTTACGGCGCTCAGGGCAGAGTGTTTTATTTCCTTCTTCTTCGTCGCCGCCGCCGTGTGGCGAAGTTTTACAGTCTAAGGAATGACTTGTCAGACCGTCATCCAACTTGGCTGACGCTTTCCTGTTTCCGACGACGACGACGACAGCAGCAGCAACCTCCTTGATGTTATCTCCAGCCTCCCCGTGTTTCCGACTGTCCTCCTCGCTCTTTCACCACCACCGACAGACTCCCTCCCTCCTCCCTCCCTTCTTCCCAGCGGCTTCCTGTTAATGTTGTTGCGGTATTCAGTCCTAAGATTGTTCTGGTGCAACCCTCCATGCTAACCTACCTTGCGCAAGCTTTTTCATTTCCACATAACGATCACCCTAATCTCATTCAGTGTATTCCATCCTAGGTCTCCGTCTCCTGTTCCTACCCCACACACTTCCCTCAAATGCTAATTTTACAAGATCCTCGTGGCCCATTACTCTATCCCTTCTCTCGGTCAACGTCCTCCATATTGTCCCCTATTACCCTATTCGCTCCATACCAACATTTTTAAGCAACGATTTCCTAATATTCAGACTTATATTACCCTAAGGAAAAAATGACGTAACAATGACGTCTGAAGGTAATAGATAATTACTAATATCTTGTTTGTTGTGGTATTCAGTCCTAAGACTGGTCTGATGCAATCTTCCATGCTAACCTATCTTGCGCAAGAATTTTCATTTCCTTATAACTAGCACATCCCTCATTCTCCCTAATCTGCGTAGAGTATTCCATCCTTAGCCTCCCTCTTCTGTTCTTACCCCACACACACTTCCCACTATAGAAAATTTTACAATACCCTAATCTCTTAAAATGTGGCCTATTAATCTATCCATTCTCTTGGTTAACTTCCTGCATAGTGTTCGCACATCCCCTATTCTGTTTAGAGCTTCCTCGTTTGTGATTCTATCCACCCATACATCTCATTCTCCTATAGCACCGCATTTAAAAGGCTTCTATTCTTTTCCTTTCCCCCAACTCCTACCGTCAACGTTTCGCACCCCATCTAACGCCACGCTCCATTCAAACATTTCTAGGAACGATTTCCTAATATTCACACTTAAATTGTTGATGTCGTGGTATTCAGTCCTCCATGATAATCTATCCTGCGCAAGCCTTTTCATTTCCTCATAAGTAGACAAACCAAAATCGTCCCGAATCAGCTCAGAATATTCCATCCTTAGCCTCTCTCTTCTGTTCTTACCCCATACACACTTCCCTCTAATGCTAATTTTACAAGACCCTCGTGCCTTAAAACGTGGCCTATTAATCTATCCTTTCTCTTAGTCAACGTCCTCCATATTGTTCGCTTTTCTCCTATTCTGTTTAGAACTTCCTCGTTACTCACTCTATCCACCCATCTGATTTTCAGTATTTGCCTATAGCACCACGTTTTAAAAAGCCTTCTATTTTTTTTTCCTTTCCGCAACTCCTATCGTCCACGTTTCGCACCGATATAACGCCACGCTGCATACAAAACATTTTTAGCAACGATTTAGTAATATTCTCGCTTGTATTACCCGTAAGTAAATTTATCTTTTTCGCGAAAGCCTTCCTTGCTATCCTGTGCTATCCTACTCTAGTTATTACGCTTCCCAAGTAGCAGAATTCCTTAACTTCCGCCTAAATATCCCTTCCCAATCTAACAGCCTTTATTATTCCACAGTTCCCCATATTAAACTCCATTACCTTGGTTTTGCCTGTATTAATCCTCATATTGAACTCTTTCTCCAGGACCACGTTCATGCCATTTATAATGGTTTCCAAGTCTTCTTCTGACTCCCCTCATATTACAGTATAGTCGGCAAAGCGTAAGGTTTTTATTTCCTCCCTTTGCCGTTTGATTCCTTTCCCATATTCCTTTTTTAACTTTCTTCGTCCCCTGTTCTATATATATTAGTTAAAGAGCATGGGGCGACAGACTGCTGCATCCTTGTGATACTCCTTTCTTGATTACAGCTTTCTTTTCTTCTATTATAATTACTGCTGCCTGTCTGCTGCCTGACTTACGCGCACTAACGCGCTGTGATAAAGGATGATTATCAAATGTTCATCAATGACGACGTGATTACGTCATCGGCGTTCTCTTTTTTTTCTTATCAACGACAGAGGCATATTTAAACTTTTGAGTAACGGATAGGATATTTCTATTGGTACAGTAAAAAGTCATTTTTATTGTCACAACAAATTTTTATATATTTGCACTCCGACTGTAATGCCACCCTCCCTCCTCACCCCACTCTCAATCCGCCCGCCATTTTGTGATTTAGCCACGTTCGTATCTGTGTGGCGGCGGCGGCGGAGGGATATCTTGTTGCAGACGAGAGTTGTTCGTGTCGTAAGAGTTCCCTCGGGGCCTCCTTGAGAGCGTGCGAGTGCTCGTGTGTGCGTGTGTGCGTGCAAGTGCGTGTGTGAGTGTGGGTTAAATTGCCTGAGCGATTAGCTAATGCAGAATCCCCTGATTGACGCCTCACCTATCTCCTCTCCTCTCCTCTCCTCTCCTCTAATGGAAAGCTTATCGCCCATTCGTGTCGCGTCAGTCATGGTGTGTGTGTGGGGGGGGGAGGGAAGGGAAGTAGAGAAAGAAACCCTCCCCCATTCCTTATCCCCTGACCTTAATCCCCGTGCCACTTAAAACGTCTCTTTTATCTCAGTCAGCCTCTGTCTAAACTTCAATAGCCGCGGTACATTTTTTTTTATTATTCACTAATTACACTAATAGCCTGTTTACTTGAGTATCTATAACAGGCCTTATTTTAATTTATTGCAATGTTTGTCTTACAGATTTATTCTATTTTATTTTATAAATAATTATTTTCTTAAACAATAATAAAACTAATAAACTAAATCTAAAAAACAGAAGGGTATAGGGTGAATGGGAGTGGGAGGATTGAAGGGAAAGTGCTGTGACGTCACAGCTGGCGGAATATGGAAGGGGGGAAGAAAGAGAAGGGAGAGGAAAACTATGTTAAGTCATAGCTGCTTCCATCCTTCTTTTACATTACATTACAGACTGAGATTTTTTAACATTTTTTTATAATACTTATATATATATACATCAAATATGGAAGTATATTTTTTGCAGGGGGTCTGTAGAGCAGACTACTGTGTATTATTATGCAGACGCTCCCCCTGCATAAGTTCTACCAGTAAAGCCGCGGTACAGTTAACGAGTACACGTTATTGTGTCCACAGTTCCATGGCGTATTATATTAGGAACTAACAGAGGAGAAGAGAAGTTTATTGCCACGGCCAATTAAGCTACAACTACGGAAACAGTTTTTGAGCCTCGTTGAATTTATATGGAACAGGCGATGAAGAAAATTAAAATGGAATATGGAAAAGGAATCATACTGCGAGGATATGAAAAATAAAACCTTATGCTTTGCCAATCATATTGTAGTATTATTAGGGGAGTCAGAAGAAGACTTGGAAACCATAATAAATGGGCACGAACGTGGTCCTGGAGAATAAGTTCAATATGAGGATTAACAGAGGGGAAAAAACAGGGTATTACGCGTGCCCATGTAGCAGAATTCCTTAACCTGTTTCAAAATATTCCTTCCTAATCTAACATCCTTTGTTATTCCACTGTTTCCCATACTACACTCCATTACCTTGGTTTCCCCTCTCTCTTAATCCTCATATTGAACTCTTTCTCCAGGACCACGTTCATGCCATTTATTATGGTTTCCAAGTCTTCTTCTTCTGACTCCCCTAATACTACAACAATATCATCGGCAAAGCGTAGGAGTTTTATTTCTTCTCCTTGCATTTTGATTCCACTGTAATAAAATATCTAGATAGGGGGCTTTTATATAACCTCTACAGAAGACCGGCAACAGTAATTAGAATAGAAGACGAAGGAAAAAGAAAGCCGTAATCAAGAAAGGAGTAAGACAAGGATGGATGCAGTCTGTCGCCCATGCTGTTTAACTTATACATATATAGAAAAGGCGATGAAGATAGTTAAAATGGAATATGGAAAAGGAATCATACTGCTAAGAGAATAAAAACCTGTTCAAGGTTTGGTAAATGAAATGGCTTGCGCAGGATAGGTTATTCTGGAGGGTGGAATCAGACCAGTCCTAGGACTGAATACTACAACAACAACAACAACGGGAAAATTTAAATTTGCATCATGATCCTGAATTCTAGTTGACAGAGATCGTTTAGTCTGTTCTATAAAAGAGTATGAGCAATTACTGCATGAAATTTTATAAACAACTTTATCACAATGAAAAGTGCTATATATATATTATATCTGTAATGGAAACATTAATATATTTAATTGAATACCGTTTGTTACTTTTGTTATTTATTTATTTATTTAATAATAATTGTTGTTTAAATGTATTCCATTATTGTGTTCCTCCTCCGCGCGTTTTAGCGGCGCTGTTGTTGACATAAATAATGGGTGTGAGACACCGCGAGGAGGCCATATTTCGTGAAACCTAATTAATGAAACTTAATACTCATATACGAAACAGAAGAGGGTTAAAGTAGGATGTTGGAAGGAAGGGGAAAGACTGGGAAGAAGAGGGGGAGGTGGGGGGAGGAATTGGTGTGGAAGTTTCTCATGTCTGTGCTTTGGTGCCACCAGAGGGGAAGGGAAGGCAAGGGAAGGCAAGGAAACAGTTTTATCACCCACAATTCCTGGAGGAATGTGAGCATTAAGGGAAGCGAAAAAGACTACTTCCCTGCTATAGGATTGTGTGCGGAGAGGAGAGAGAGAGACAGAGAGAGAGACGGGGGTTGTTATGGCGTCGTAAGGGGTGTTAGGAGCCAACTGGAAGAGTTAACGAGAAATTTAGGGGTTGCGGAGAGAAATCCAGTGTTGTTTAGAAGCCAGCGTGAGGCGAACCAGTGAGGGGGGAAGGAGAAATGGCCTTAATCAGACGACTGGAACTCTCGCAGTGTTGCAATATCATGTGAGTCACGTGCGACGTCGTCATAAAACTATCTCAGCGCCACCTGTAGGCAACACGTCACAAGTAAACTACGGCTCATATTATCAACAACAACAACAAAAAATGCGTTTTTACGAAGGGGTTTCGTAATTGAACGACTTGGCAAGTTGGCATCACTGGGATGAACACATGAAGTAAAAAAATATATATTTTTATAACCTCAAAATCATATTTAAAGATGGCGTTTCCGCTTCCAAGTTTGCATATTAGTTGAACAACGTTCAGTGATCCAGTTAAAATAATACAGTATACTGAAATTAGTGTGAATCACGGAAACTGGGTAGAAAAGTTGAAGAACGGCTTTTACCTCAGTTGACTGACGCGCAAAGTCCTGGCCGGTCAGTTCCACAGACAATTCCTTCACTTGGAAACCAGCATTGACGTGAAGACAGGTGCGCTATATATAAAAGTTTCAGTAATCGTTGGTACACTTCATAATGATATATCACAGTAACAAGCTCGAGTACAGTAAAAACAAGTACAAGACGGGACCACGAAAGACTTGAAGCTACTCGAAGAGTGGAACAGAAGCGGAGTCCGAAAGATTTACAGCAACACAAACGGGAAGGTTAAACGATATTACGGGAAACTGACTCAAGTCGCAAGAAAAAAGAACTTTTTTCAGCTGGGTCAAGTGGATTAATACTTATGGGGATTATGTTATTATGAAAAAGTGTCATTTTATAAAAAGAAATAAGCATAAATTTTCCCCCAATTAATAATCACTATACCATTACACGAAAATGAATACACAAAATTACGGCCACACAAATTTAATTAACATTTAGTTATTATAAATACAACGTTGCGTCCGTTTTTGAGAACTTTTTCAGGTAACGGGAAAAATTATTAAATCAACATAAATCTTTAATACTTAAAAAAGATTATTAAAATATGAAGTAAAATAACATTTTTACGCATTCAAAGTTATTACTTTTAAATTATTTATTCTATTTTCCTGAGCATATCCACAAAGATGGTTGAAACGTTGTAATTATAATAAATAAATGTTAAAAGGATGAAGAGTTCTCGAGATTCCAAGTCGGGTGATGTAGTTTGTAATCCACAACGTTTCTATGGCTGACACCGCCATCATCTTCGGGTGAAATATTGAATAATTTTTTTTGGTCGTAACTTTTTTTTACTTATGTTATTTAATGTCAGAAAATTTATATTTCAAAAATAAAAATTGTTTACAATTAATTTCAAAAGCGAAATTATTGAAGTTGTGATTTTATTGGGAAAGTAAATTAACCCCTTCTTCCCCTCCCCACCATGGTGGTGTGATATGGCGGCCAAGTTGTTATTAAGGACCTTCCTTCCCTTCAGCCATGAATATGTAAGGCTATGATTATCGTCTTGTAGCTCGTGAAGACTCGCTCTGATTATGGGTTCGATCCTTCTCACCTTTGATAACCACCCTTCTCCTTATGCTAATAAACGTCATTATCGGGTACTTGGAAAGTTGGAGGATGAATTCTAGACAATCAACAGGAAGATGACGAGAAAGACGGAGAAAGAAAGAAAATATTTGAGGGAAAGAGAAATATATAGTAACATGAAAAGTTACGATGAACAATGCAGGCCAGCTTGCGAGTTGCAATTGTTGAGGAACTGACGGAACCCATGCCAACAATGTGGTCTGGCGTGACGTGGAGAGTCGTCATGGGGTGATTGGAGAAGCAGGTTGTGTCGGCGGGACGACGAGAGAGAGAATGACCACGCCCAGCAGATATAATTTTTTCTCATGCTCTGATTGGAATTAAAACTATTAAAATCAATTTTTGGTGTTTTTATGAAAAATACCTGGCGCCCTAAAGGAATTTAGAAATCCTGGAATACGGAGGAACGACGTATCCGCTACAATATATATAAAAGAAATTTGTTGTTAAAATGTGTAAAGTTAGGAGTGGAACAGTTCTTAGGAAAATGAGAATTTGGTCCTGTAAATTACATCCTATACCCAAACATATTACGATGTGGCAAAACCTCTACTTCCGAAAAGGTTTTAAAATAATATTTCTTCTTCCTCGTATTAAGGATTTGGTTACGGAAAATGAGTTTTTATTATTATTTTGAACATAAACAAAATTTCATTAATATTTTTATTATTTATATGTCCTTGGGTCATTTCCTGTATGAATTTTTGGAAAATGAAATGTCGAAAAGGCAACCGTTTAGCTCGTACGTAGTATCCTTTTACACTAGACTTTTCAGGGTTACTTGCATTGTGGGGTTGGGGGTAAAAATGGGTAGCGGAGATCTCACTTATCAATGTTGAGCCGGAAAGACGAACCAACTTTTGTCCTTTCGCTCGTTTCGGGAAATCTTTCTACCAGGTATCAGAGATGACTTCCAGGAAATTTCTTGCGGATTCCTACGACGACAGGCAGCGGAGATTAACCACTTGAAGAAATTTATAATCCTATGGCTTGATATACGGCGACGTTAATCAAATTGTTAAAATTAAAATTCCCCGAATTAGCCTATTAGTCAATCACTATCGACATTGATGATCTTGTCTCTAGTCAAATCTGACGCGCGCTACCACCATTTTGTTCATGTTACGTTCATTTTTGTCACTTCTTCAATAACAATGTTGTTGTCGTTGTGGTATTGAGTCCCAAGACTGGTCTGATGCAACCCTCCAGGTTAACCTGTCTTGCGCAAGTCTTTCAATTTACTCATAACTAGCACATACCACATCCTTCCTAATCTTCTTATCGTATTCCATCCTTTGACTCCCTCTACTGTTCGTACACCACACACTTCCCTCTAATGCTAACATACTAGTCACCCACGTCTATTAATCTATCCCTTCTCTTGGTCAAAGTCCGCCAATTTGTTCGCTTGTCCCCTATTCTGCTCGGCACTTTCATCTGAGTTTCAGCATTGGCCTATAGCACCACTTTTCAAAGGCTTCTATTCTTTTCCTCTCTGCAACTCCTAACTTCTACATTTCGTACCCAGATAACGCCACACCCTACACCACCTTTTTTTTAGCAATTATTTCCTAATATTCACACTTGTATTACCCGTAAAAAAATTCCGCTTCCTTGCCTGTGCTTTCCTACTCTAGTTATTACCTTACCTAATCTTCTTATCGTATAACATCCTTCGCCTCCCTCTCCTGTTCTTACCCCACACACTTCCCTCTAATGCTAATTTTACAAGACCCTCGTGCCTTAAAACGTGGCCTATTAATCTATTCCTTCTCTTAGTCAACGTCCTCCTCCATATTGTTCGTTTTTCTCCTATTCTGTTTAGAACTTCCTCGTTACTCACTCTATCCATCCATCTGATTTTCAGTATTTGCCTATAGCACCACATTTTAAAGCCTTCTATTCTTTTCCTTTTCGGAGCTCCTATCGTCCACGTTTCGTACCCATATAACGCTACGCTGCATACAAACATTTTTAGCAATGATTTCCCAATATTCACACTTATATTACCCGCAAGTAAATTCCTCTTTTTCGCGAAAGCCTTCCTTGCCTGTGATATCCTACCCTTTATGTTTACTATACTTCTACCATCCGTAGTTATTACGCTTCCAAGTATCAGAATTCCTTAAATTCCGTCAAAATATCCCTTCCCAATATAACAGCCTTTGATATTCCAGTGTTTCTCAAACTAATCTCCATTACCTTGATTTTGCCTGTAATAATCCTCATATTGAACTCTTTCTCCATGACTACGTTCATGCCATTTATTATGGTTTCCAAGTCTTCTTCTGACTCTCCTAATACTACAATATCGTCGGCAAAGCGTTAGGTTTTTATTTCCCCTCTTTGCAGTTTAATTCCTTTCACATATTCCGTTTTAACTTTCTTCGTCCCCTTTTCTATGTATTAGTTAAACAGCATGGGGCGACAGATACTCCTTTCTTGATTACAGCTTTCTTTTCTTCATCTTCTATTCTAATCACTGCTGCCTGTCTTCTGCAGAGGATATGTACAATCCTCCTTTGTCGATATTTTCTTCCAGTGCTCTTCAAAATCCTTAATAGTGTGTTCCAGTTCACATTGCCAAACGCTTTTTCTGAATCTACAAATGCTATAAACGTAGGCCTGATTTTTCTTATCCTGTCTTAATCGGTAAGTCAATATATAATGTGTATATTATAATGTTTTAAATTCCCTTGCATCACGCTTGGTAGTATATTTTTTGTTCCGTGGTCGTAAGTGGTTTTAAGTTACCTCTCCCTCTCCTTCTCTCCTTCTCCTTATCCCTCTCCCCCTCCCCCTCTCCCTCGCTCCCTCTCTCCCTCCCTCTCCCCCTCCCCTTCCTCTCCCTCTCCCTCACCCTCTCACTCTCTTCCTCTCTCCCTCTCCCCCCCTCTCCCCCTCCCCCTTCCTCTCACTCTCTTCCTCTCTCCGTCTCCCTCTCTCTTCCCTCTCTCTCCCCCTCCCTCTTTTCCTCTCTCTCCCCCCACCCTCTCTTCCTCTCCCTCTCTCCCTCTCCCTTCTCTCTCTCTTTGTCCTTCGCTTATAAAAGTAACTCGTTAAAACCTTGGCTACCTTGCTCTACCTTGCGAATTACTCTTTTTTCAATTCCCTTCGTAAGCTTATTAAAGGGGAGTTGCCTGTTCAGGATCACCTTCATGCAGCCTGTTAACCCCTCCCCCCAAAAAAAAATAAAACGCCTGTGACTGAGGAAAAGGACAAGGAGGAAAGTAAAAATACCTACATTGCCGAATACTTGCGTTGAGTCTTTACAAGAGGCCTCAAGGTGACGCACCTGTGACGTCATACTGAGCCTCTTCAAAAAATTGTTGACGCCATGGTGACCTTTCTGAATATTTTTTTCCAAGCGACGTTTACGGAGTATTTACAAAATTAATTTTCCTACGGAAGTAAACAAAATTAAAGCGATTGCTGAGGTAACGTCTGCGTTTCTTTTATTTTCTGATTTCCCCGCGCTGCGAATCCCCAAACAGTTATTAAACGTTCGTCGTTCCAGTGGAACTAATGAAGCAGGGGCTTCTCGATAGATTGAAGGGAAGAAAAAGACGAAGAAAGGAGGTTTCTCCTCCAGCAGCAGGGAACAAACTTTGCATTTCCCCTCCTCTGCCAAACTAACAAAGGCCTGTTGGACCGTTTAGTAATCGTTGGCCGGAAACCCCAAGACTAGATTGGAAGAAATGCGAGGATCTCGTCGAGGTTATTGGAAGGGTTCAGTGTGGACAAAGTGGATGGAAAAAGAAAAGAAACGGAGTAGCAGAAGGAGATGTCATGGGGATGGGGGAAAACGCATAAATAAGTGCGAAAAGCTTCGAAGAAATATGTATTTTTTTTCCATTTAATAAATACTTTTCCGTGCCTGTGTATTAAATCAAACCATAATCCCCTATAGTTGGAATAGATTTGAAGGGAATGTTTTCTGATTCATCTTCAAACTGTCCTATTACATCTTTAACATCCGAATTTTAAATTTGTTGGTATCAGCAGGAAGTTCAGAATATCTTCAGTGGAAACGACGATCTGTTTCTTTTCTTCTCCTTTCTCTCGAACCATTTTACACGTTCATTTTGGCAGTAATTATATTCGCCGAAAGAACGCTAATACACAAGTTATCATTACGTAACTTATTATTATTATAACAACGAATAAAACGGATTTATTTGACACACATCTGCCACACACAGGGGTAAGATGACAATACCAAGAGAGAAAGTGAGACTGAAGATGGGGAAGGTGATTAAGACGAATTAACGACAAGCTGCACCGTGTATTACTTCAATGCACTGACAAGTATATATAATTTATTATTTAGGAAAAATTACTGCATTAGATCATGACGTTACTTTCCTCAGAGAAAAATACAAAGAAGTTTTTTTTACTCTGAATCGGGAAAAAAACGAAGACTAAATCGCTTTCTTCGGAGAGGAAAATTGATACAAACATTGAAGATGTAACATTCCTATAAAGGGGGATGAGAATTCGAAGAAAAAATTACTTTCTTGGGAGAGGGAAGAAATACAAAACTAATGTAACTTTTCTAATGAAGAAAATAATATGGAACAAGAAATAAGTAACAGATAAATGAAATTAGAGCAAATCGAGCATACTTTTCCTATATAAGTTCATTTAAATCAAATCTCCTATAGAAAGGGACAAAAATAAAATTTTACTAAATCATATGACCAGTTGTGACAGGGACACTGAAAGGTGCAGATGAACAGAGGCTTTTAGGGGTTGAGAGGAAGATTATCAGTAGAATACATGGGCCAGTGTACGTGATAGGGAACTGGAAGGTAAGATTCATCAAGGAAGTGCAAGAGTTACTCAGAAGGTAGAATATTTTACGTCATATAAAAGCAATGAGAGGAAGACTAAGAAACTATGTCTTGATGACGTTCAACATGATCTTAGGGACATGGGTGTAGGAAATTGAAACGTCAAGGCCGTGGACAAACGTACGTGAAGCCAAGGTCCATCTCATAAGACTGTTCAACTGGTGATGATGATGAGGTTTTTAAAGAATATTTTCGTTATTATGTACTGTAAATGACGGAGAGGATATTAATTAATGAGTTTAATAATTGGGTTTAAATATATAAATTTATTAATTGTAAACACAATAATTTTAATATGGGTAGTGCGTGTATATATTATCTACAAAATAATTAATTAAAATGGGATTGTATTAAAGATCTCAGGGTATTAATGGTTTGGGTGTTGACCCACGTGTAGCAGATTTTCTGTTCGTTGACGAACCTGAGTTGTTTTCATAGGATGCGTCTCGCTGTAATTTCCGTGTTGTGGAACTTGAAGCGGCCGGTCGACAATAGCTGCTGCTAAATTGAGGAAACTCCGCTTCTTTCTCTTTCTTCCCTTGTTGTTAAGACCTTTCTTCCCTGCTTCCTGGACTGATCAAAGCATGGTCTCCGCTGCCACCTCACCACCAATCTCCTCTCTCCACCACTCTGCTGCCAATCTCCTTTCGCCACCACCTTGTATCACCAGCAATCTCTTTCTCCACCACTCTCCTTCAATATCATCTCACCATCACCTTGCAAAAATCTCCCTAAAATTGTCTCCGCCAGCCTCTTTAAAGCCTTGTCCCCGCAGTTATCCGACACCTATCACTAAGGTGGCAGGGATGGTGGATATCCTCCAATCATATCCCTTGTTTCATTTGGGGAACACACGCCACCCGGTCACCAAATTCCCAGGCAGATTAAGACATTCCGAAACCGACGACGAGGTGTCCGAGCTTTATGGTCCAGGTGTAAGTCAGCCGCAGTCCCTTTGTTGTTTTTCCGAGCCGCCAAGACGGCGCGCGGAAAAACCTCTCCTTCTTCCTGGCAAGCGACTTGCTCATGCCGGAATATTTCTTTTTTAAGTTTCCGTAAATAATAATAAAAAATTGGACGCGGGTTCTACTGCGCTACAGTATATTTCTATTGCCGCATGACGTCACCGTCACGTCACTTTTCGGAACGCCAGGATTTATTTAAGGATTTTCCTTTTTATTTTTATAACATAATGGAATAAAATATCGATACGTAACCTCTATAGAAGACAGGCAGCAGTAATTAGAATAGAACACCAAGAAACGGAAGCCGTAATCAAGAAAGGAGTAAGACAAGGATGCAGTCTGTCGCCCATGCTGCTTAACTTATAAATATAAAGAAAAGGCGATGAAGGAAGTTAAAACGGAATATGGAAAAGGAATCATACTGAAATGAGGAGAAATTAAAACCTTACGCTTTGCCGACGATATTGTAGTATTAGGAGAATCAGAAAAAGACTTGGAAACCATAATAAATGGCATGAACGTGGTCACGGAGAAAGAGTTCAATATGAGGATTAATAGAGGCAAAACCAATGTAACGGAGTGCAGACGGGGAAACAGTGGAATAACCAAGGCTGTTAGATTGGGAAGGGATATTTTGACGGAAGTTAAGGAATTGTTACTTGGGAAGTGTAATAACTAGGGAAAGTAGACATAAAGAGTAGGATAGCACAGACAAGGAGGGCTTTCACGAAAAAGAGGGATTTACTTACGGGTAATATAAATATGAATATTAGGAACTCGTTTCTAAAAATGTTCGTATGGAACCTGGCGTTATATGGAGTTGCGGAAAGGAAAACAATAGAAGGAATATTAGGAAAACGTTGCTAAATGCGTTGGTATGGAGCGTGACGTTATGTGATTGCGAAACGTTGACGATAGGAGTTGGGTAAAGAAAAAAAAATAGAAAGACTTTGAAAATGTGGTGCTATAGGCGAATGGTGAAAATCAGCTGGGTGGATAGAATCACAAACCAGGAAGTTCTAAACTTAACAAGGGGAAAAGCCAACAATATGGAGGACGTTGACTAAGAGAAAGGATAGATTAATAGGCCACGTTTTAAGACACGATGTTGTTGTAAAATTAGTATCAGAGGGAAGTGTGTGTGGGGTAAGAACAGAAGAGGGAGGATGAGGATGGAATACTCAACGCAGATTAGGGAGAATGAGGGATGTGCTAGTTATAAGGAAATGAAAATTCTTGCGCAAGATAGTTTAGCATGGAAGATTGCATCAGACCAGTCTTAGGACTGAAAACCACTACAACAAGATATTAGTAATTAGTAATTCAGACGTCATTGTTACGTCATTTTTCCGAAAGTTAGGATTGTCTTAAATATTTTTCTAAGTAAGGTTACTGGCGTGTGACGTCACCGTCTCATGTATCGATTGACTATCGATAGGAAGGAAAAGGAAGAATTTAAAGGAAAGGAAGATAGGAAAGATTGTTTGGGATCGTGATTGCCTTGACAATCAGATCAGAGTCTGGTGTTATAAGTAATAACGCAACACTCAAGAGGTAATTAAAGTATATTATAAGAAAAGTGTGGAGTAGACCAGGACCTCCACCCCTAGCCGACAATCAACAGAAGACTGTCCAGATTCTCCCGAACTTTCCAAGGAGGGGGTAAATCTTCATACATCAAATCCACGCAGTTTTGAAGTGGGGATCCAATGAGAAATTATAAATGGCTGCCAAAAGTAGTTGACTTGCATTCTCACGCTTGGGTCAGGATGCAAGTTGAAGCTGCAGACTTTTCGATGAGCTAAGCCAGACACTGGCCGCATGGATCGTATTGCATCCTGTCTGCGCTTAAGCTCCTTCTTGAATAAATAATAATTTAGATTCCCTCAAATGATATTACAACCGTCACGTCACGTCGGGATTCTTTTAAAGGTTGTTATCGTACGCCTACTGATGTATGACGTCACCGCTTACGTGACTGTAACTGGGGGCTGTTTAGGGGATGAGGAAGTAATAATCCTTGTCTTCCAAGGATATGACAAGTGTAGAGACGAGACGTAGCCAGCAACAGTGGCTATTGTGACGCGGAGTTTCGCGTCCCCCTGACGCTGTTGATGAGTAATTCCAGGAATTAGCATTATGGCGGAGGACTGATTACGCCAAGTTAGTTTTGGGGACTGGTTAACTCCAGCCGAAGTTCATTATAAGTTTGTGTTCGGATCTGCGAGGAGGTTTCCTTGTGCGCGGCGTCACGCACGCGACCTTTGCCATAATTGGTCGTTTCCGGAAGCCCTTTTGTCGTGAATCCCTTCAACCCCAACCCCCCCGTGCCTTAATAACCCGCCCACGCAATGCAGAACCCTGGACATCGATGCTCCCTTATCTCTCTCTCTCTCTGCCTCGTCTCAATTAAACGCCACCGTCCATGAAAATTACCCTTCCTGAAAAATCATTTCCACTTAATACAGGTCCCAAAACTCCAGTCTCGCTGATCTTAGACACAACGGCGATCATTACCGGGATTTTCCTTGCCCCAGAATCAACATGACGTGGCACTTCATGCAATTACATTCATTCTTTCCAAAGACTTATTATACAAAATCTTTTAATTTAATTAATCCGACGTTTCCAAACATTATAACTTCCATCTTATGAACAAA
Source organism: Eucriotettix oculatus (assembly GCA_034510155.1). Taxonomy (NCBI): domain Eukaryota; kingdom Metazoa; phylum Arthropoda; class Insecta; order Orthoptera; family Tetrigidae; genus Eucriotettix; species Eucriotettix oculatus. The sequence continues at coordinate 12,001,184 of CM067376.1, forward strand.
CTGATTGTTTAAAACAGCAAATTGAGAGATAAAATCCCTGGAAGGAAAAAAAAGAAACAGAACAAACTGATTGTTTAAAACAGCAAATTGAGAGATAAAATCCTTGGAAGGAAAAAAAAAGAAACAGAAATTAAATTATAAATAAAATATATGGATTATTGAAGAGGAAATGTAATTATCCAAATTAATTCATTCTTTCCAATAAATTCAAGACCTATTATACAAAAACTTTTTATTTGATTAACCCGACGTTTCCAAACATTATAACTTCCATCTTATGAACAAACTGATTGTTTAAAACAGCAAATTGAGAGATAAAATCCTTGGAAGGAAAAAGGAAAAACAGAAATTAAATTATAAATAAAATATATGGATTATTGGAGAGGAAATGTAATTATCCAAATTAATTCATTCTTTCCAATAAATTCAAGACTTATTATACAAAAACAGTTTTTATTTAATTAATCCGACGTTTCCAAACATTATAACTTCCATCTTATGAACAAACTGATTGTTTAAAACAGCAAATTGAGAGATAAAATCATTGGAAGGAAAAAGGAAAAACAGAAATTAAATTATAAATAAAATATATGGATTATTGGGGAGGAAATGTAATTATCAAAATTAAATTATTCTACATATCAATTTTGGCCGTAATTTTAATGTATTTTTTTGAGTAGGAGGGGGGTAACAAATAGTCGAACAAGCGAGAAAGAAAATTTACATTAAGGTGATCGCGGAATAGAAAGCTTAATAGGCATTAGTTATTGAATGAATGGGGAACGCTAAAACGATAAATGAAGGGAATAATAGAACGCTAGACAGACAGAGGTGATGCAAGATAAAAACTTTCATCGCAATGGACATGTAGGGAGGGAAGCATCAAATTCTTTTTGGGTAACAGGCTACATGAGGATGATCCTGAAAAGCTTCAACTCACTTCTAGTGGCATAGGAAGAGAATTGAAAAGAGGGGGATATGGAAGATAGAGCAAAGGTGGTAAAGGGTTTTACTAGGACCCCTGAGCTATAGTTTAATGATTCACCTAAACAGATGCGGGGGGAAAAGTCTAAGAAACGTGCATCAGGTAGGTCGGGCTTTTGGGTTACTTTTCTCTCGCCCTTCCGGACGAGTTTGCTGTGGAGTCGCTCGCAGCAGCATCCCCATCTCCGTGTCTCCACCAGTTGTGGCCGAATGAAGCAACGAGGGACAGTGGGCAAGTCTTACCGTGCGCCCAAGGTCTCTGACCCCGACACATGCAACTGTTAAATTGGGTGGGGGTGCCTCGGCATGTGAGAAAATTGAAATTAAAGAGAGAGACAGAGAGAACCCGGCATCCCCGAAAGTAAGCCCCGTTATCGCTCTGCGGAGAAATACCTGCAAGAGAGAGAAAAACTCCCACAGGCGTTCACGCACGTCGCTTTTGAAGGTTAACAATTTAACCGAGATTATCGGTCGTGAAACGTTATTTTAAAGTGATGACAGGGGGGGAAGGGGAAAAAAAATATCTAGGTAAATATTTTATGTCTTCCTCGCTTTGCGGTTTGGGGATTCTCGCCAACTCCAGAGTTTGCTGCTGTGACCTGCGGTGAAACACAGTATTCCGTTATTTCCCGAGGAGAATTTTGAAGGTCTTCTCTGCGTTGTGCAGACTGAGACGAGGAAGTTTCCCCAGCTTGTATCCATCCGCCCTCGTCGGAAGGGATATAAAATTACTAGAGCGCGCGGAAGCCGAAGCCTTGGTAAGGATTGTTAATAATGAAGACAGAGAGAGAGAGAGAGAGAGAGAGAGAGAGAGAGAGAGAGAGAGAGAGAGAGAAGTCAACTCGGCATCACAACTTGCCGTTTTCCAGAGTCCATGAAGCACACGGGGGTTTTCCTGCGTCAAGCTAGTTAGAAAAACGTGGCTTTTATTAGTGTCCGACGGTCATCCTCTAACAGCGCTTGCTTCTGAAGACTTTGCTTCGCTTAGACCTGTGATGGTCGGTGACGAGGACGCAAGTACGATCGAGTTCCTTGCCTCTGTTTGATTATAAACTTTTTATTTCACTTTTCGATGGCTTGCTCTGCCATCATGTTCAGACTGAAGTGTCAAATTCGGTGAGTGTAGGCATTTATATAGTCTGAGGCAAGTCTGCGCATGCACAAACCGGCCTGTGATTGGCTCTAGATGTGGACGCGGGAGCGAAGGCGTTTCCCCCATTGGTCCACTTGCTTAGTCATGCTCTAGTCTCCCCGTGGCTGCGCTGCATGTGGGGTTCTCGTGACTCAGCTCCACCGCGTCGTTCCTCCGGTGAAACAATGGGTTCCAAGCCAGGCTCAATTGGAATCCAGAATCTCTATTCAGTAAATTCTCACTGGACCTGATGTTTATTGCCTCCAAAATAACGAACGCTATCCCAATAGCTTATTAGCTCGGTCCAGAATACGCGTCTTATATCGAAAGCTATTTTATGGCCCGTGAACAAGCAAGGCAATGTTCGGCAATGGCTGACTTATTGGGTTGTGTTTAATCGTAGATGTCTATTATGCTCTTTATGGCCTCGTACTTTAATATTACAGTTATCTATGTGTTAAAGTAATTACCTATCCTAAGTTGCCTATTCTACGCTATATCTACAGGCCCTATCTCTTAATAAACTATTTCTATTTGAAATTAACCTAATGTCATCATACGTTTGCTTTTTCATATTAACGTGTCCCCGCCCTATGCCCTACTAAATTCCTAACTGTTTCTAATCCTAAACTATTATGTACGTCTATTAGCCTAGTAAATCTTGGCGCATCCGTGATTAATCTGTATTGCCTGGGCCTTCTTGCCTGCTACACCCCAGACCTCGCAGCAACCACCGTACATGAGTACAGGACGCAAAATTGTCTTGTGAAGAGCATGAGCTTATTTTTTAGGCTTTTAAACATCGGGGACAAGCTTCTTATTGCTGAGTAGCATTTCGCTTTGGTTTCTTTGATATGTGCTCCCCAAAGGTCAGTCGCTTGTCCAGTCTTAGTCCTAAGTACTTTACAGACTTGGTCCATTGGACTTTGGTTCCCCCGGCAACAATGTCTACCTACAATGGGGGGGTTTTCTAGTTCTAGTGAACATTATGGCCTGGGTCTTTTCCCCATTGATTTTCGTCCTCCAGCGGAGGTCCAGTAAATTATTATCAATAAAAAAAGTACGATAACAACAACAACAGCAGCAGCTGTAGGGAGGTTCTGATGACGTGCGCAGGCCTGGTTTATGGCGGCAGCAGCTAATGGAAATGATTAATAGAATGCAGAACAAGTTGGATGATTGCGATAATATTTAATTTACAAATGTCGCCGTGTATGTGATAGAGAGAGACACGGGCTTTTTTCACTGGCGGCGGCGCTGGTGCTGCTGCTGCTGCTGCGTCGTAAATGTCACGACACAAACAACTTGCCCTCACACACATGCGTGACCCACTTTGCCGTACAACCGCCTGATAACATCGCCACCAATTGACCGCACGCCAAGGGTTTGAAGGGGAGGAAAGGCAGCAACACTTGGTCGCGTGACGTGCGGCTAACTTGTAAATTACCCTTCCTCGATGGCGGAAGACTGATACGCCCAAGTAGGGAGGGTGGGGCTGGATCCACAACAACCGTTGCACATCACCTACATAAATGACAACGATTTAAAAAACAGAGACAACAAACAAACACATTTTTAAACTGGACGACGGTGAAAAAATAAATCATGATTTTCACCTGACAAGCGGAATAATTGGCAAGATTAGAATTATCCGCTGCCGGCCATTTTGCGCATATTTCAGCGCAGTAGGACCCCTCCCTAATTTTATTCCCGTGACTTTGATTTTAAATTATTGAAATCCATCGAGAATATTCTAACCCGGAGACAAAGGAGGGCAGGCAGGCAAGAAGTGAGGGGGTTTTTTAACCCGGCGCCAGGGTGTCGGGCTGAACACGTGTCTGTCTACAGCTTCAAAAGATTAGGCTTGTTTTGCTGATGGAACGTTCACCCTTCAAACTATCCCCAGAACACTATTCTCTTCGCAGAGTAAAAATTTCCGCGCTGGACGACGGACACATAATGATTGGCGAACACGCGTCACGTGGAACGGATATTTCCCTTGCGGAAGGGGAAGATCAGAGTTTAGCTGAGAGTGTGGAAGAACACGTTGAAAGGGAGGAGGAAGCCAGAGAGTGGGAGAAGACGTTGAAAGGCAGGAGGAAGCCAGAGAGTGGGAGAAGACGTTGAAAGGCAGGAGGAAGCCAGAGAGTGGGAGAAGACGTTGAAAGGCAGGAGGAAGCCAGAGTGTGGAAGAAGACGTTGAAAGGGAGGAGGAAGCCAGAGAGTGTGGACAAGACGTTGAAAGGCAGGAGGAAGACAGAGAGTGTGGACAAGACGTTGAAAGGCAGGAGGAAGCCAGAGAGTGGGAGAAGACGTTGAAAGGGAGGAGGAAGCCAGAGAGTCTGGACAAGACGTTGAAAGGGGGGAGGTAGTAACAGAAGGGAACAAGACGTTAAAAGGGAGAAGGAAGCGAGGGGAAGGGGGGTGGTTAAAGACGTTGAAACGGAAAATTAATTGATGGATGATTTGCGTTATATGAAATCCAGAGATATGATAATAATAGAAGTCTTATTATTTACTGAAATATGAGCTTTTATTTACATAGATGATATTGTTCTAATCGTAGTATTTACCTTTTGCTATACATCCTGTTAGGTTGGATGCGCTGTGACGTCATTCGTGTTACTGCGCATATTGCCTTGGTTAGGGAGATAGTTGACAGAATCACATTGTGACTTTTAGAGAAAGAGAGAGAGAGAGAGAGAGAGAGAGAGAGAGAGAGAGAGAGGTATATATATAGAGATAGAGAGAGACAGAGAGATAGAGAGAGATAGAGAGAGGTATATATATAGAGATAGAGAGAGATAGAGAGAGACAGAGAGATAGAGAGAGATAGAGAGAGAGATAGAGAGAGATAGAGAGAGATAGAGAGAGACGGGGAGAGAGATAGAGAGAGATGGAGAGAGAGAGAGAGAGAGAGAGAGAGAGAGAGGACAGCGGTGGCAGATAGTAGGCGGGAAAATGTGGCTAGGGTGTGAGGGCTGAGAGTGGCGAATCCTGTTCGGGGGTGCAAATAGAAGAAACCTCGCCGTCCAAAACTCTGCTCTCGTGTGTGTGTCAGAGTGGAGCCGAAACACACACAGAGAGTAAGCGACTGGAACATCATAGACACGAAGGCATTAATACGGTCACAGCAAAGGAAATCGGAAGGGAGGAACGTGAAAGGAAGTTTCGACTTATAATGTCGTTCGCCCTCATAAAATGGAAACAGAACACATGGAAGCTGCATTACAACGAATTCATAAATGTATAAAAATAAGAACAGTAACTTCCACGTCTCGTCTTTTTTCCAACTCTCGCGAAACCTCGGATCTCCCATCCAGATCTGAAATGAACCAATCACATGACATCTTCCACCCCACTGATCTCAATACACATCTAAATCTCAAGCTCAAGGATGCGCACGTGCTGAATATTGTAACATTTAAGTTACCCCCGACAGATTTACGACGTTTGTTGGGTCAGCCTCGGCGTTGCTTAATCCCTTCACAGTAAGCCGCTAAATAGATATTTATTCTGCCAGGCTCCAGGCACGTGAAGTGCTATAAACCCTACGAGTTCAGAAGTACGGAAATTTTGATGTCCAAAAAAATTATTTAATTAAAATAAAATAAATTATCGCCCCACCCAACCTATTAAGCCCGTGGACAGTACAATAGACGAATATGAAGTTGAGAGAATTGAAATCAACAGGCAAATACGAAAAAGATAGAAGATGAGGAACGAAACAGAAATCATAAAACCTATTCACAACAAATAACAGGATGACAGTGAGCAATTACAGTGCATTCAATTTGTTGTCGTTGTTATCCTGGTAATCAGTCCCAAGACTGGTTTGTTGCAACCCTCCATGCTAACCTATCCTGCGACAGCCTTTTCATTTCGACTTAGCTACCGCATCCAAAATCCTCCCTACTCAGCTTAGAGTATTCCATCCTTGACCTCCCTCTTTTCTTCTTACGCTTCCCTCATGTTTCAAACCGTGGCCTATTAATCTATCCCTTCTATTGATCGAAGTCTACCATTTGTTCACACCCGCCTATTCTGATTATAAATTCCTCCTTAGTGATTCTTATTCTCCTATAGCATCACGTTTCAAAGTCTTCTATTATTTTCCTTTCTGCAACTCCTGCCATCCACGCCCCACACGGATATTTTTAGCAACGATTTCCTAATATTCACACATATACTTTTCGCGAAAGCCTTCCTTGCTATCCTGTGCTATCCTACTCTAGTTATTACGCTTCCAAAGTTGCAGAATTACTTAACTTCTTTCAAAATATCCCTTCCCAATCTAACAGCTTCTGTTATTCCACTGTTTACCATACTACAGTCCATTACCTTGGGTAATATTGAACTCTTTTTCCATAACCACGTTCATGCCATTTATTATGGTTTCCAAGTCTTCTTCTGACTTCCCTAATATTACAATATCATCGGCAAAGCGTAAGGTTCTTTTTATTTCTTCTCATTGCAATATGATTCCTTTTCCGTATTCCGTTTTAACTTTATCATCGCCTGTTATGTGGGTGACAGACTGCATCCTTGTCTTACTCCTTTCTTGCTTTCTTTTCTTGATCTTCAATTCTACTTACTGCTGACTGCCTTCTGTAGAGATTATGTTTGAGCCTTATTTTCCGATATTTCATTCCAGTGCTCTTCAAAATCCTTAATAGTGTGTTCCAGTTCACATTGTCAACGGCTTTTCCTAAATCTACAAACGCCATGAACGTAGGCCTGGTTTTTCCTTTTCTTGTCTTCTAAAATTAGACTCAGAATCAACATTGCTTCTCTCGCCCTACATTCGTCCTAACACACATTCTATTTGTCGTTCCACCCAGGGGCAGAGGCAGTTGGCCGACTGATCCAATGGGATTAGCGGACAACTCTTGCCACATGTACAAGGTCTTCAACCCCTGTACACATACCATCCGAAAATAGGTGAAGGTGTCTCGGCATGTGATAAAAAAAACCGAGAGAGAGTGCGAGGCTTCCCCGGCATAATCAGGTCTTTCATTTTATTATTTCGATTGTCATCCTATTCCTATGTTTTTATAGGCTATGCAAGAGCTTTTTATTATTATTATTTTAAAAACTTTTATCGTACAGATTATCAGTTAGGACGATAACTATACAGTATATACAATATTAAAAAGGTATATGATTAACATGATAACGTGAAGATAGGTTAATTCATTTAATTAACCTACTTTAGGGGAATTGGTTATGTTTATTTATTTTTTGCGAGTACCTGAGGAGGGGCGGCATACGACTTAGGTGGGTGAGGATTGACAGGTAGTGAGTGAACTGATTTATGGAGGATTAATGAGGATGTGGACATGATGATGGTAGAGTAGTGGGTTAGGGTGATGATCAGGGGGAAGGAAGGAAGGATGAGGTCAATCGGAAGTTTTCTTTTGAGGCTAGGGGAGCGTGTGGAGGAGGTATGTGGAGGAGGATTGTCATGGATCGTATGGGGTTTGGGTGGTTGAGTTGCGCGCTTTTGATTAGGTTTGTTATGAATTGGAGATTACTGAGTTTACATTGGGAATTTTGATGTTTTTATGGATGACGGAATTTCTTAGGTACCAGCCAGGGAGAGTTTGTGATGGTGCGTAGTAGTATTGTGTTTTGTTTGGTTTGAATTTTGGTTTAATGGGTTTTGGCTGTTGTTCCCCCCACATGGAGGAGGCACAGGACCAGGTGGGTTGTATTATGGAGGAGAGGTATATGAGGCGTTTTGTGCTGCTGCTGGTGGAGACAGGGGATGGATTTTCTGTTTAGGAGGAGGGGATATAGAGTTCTGAATTTTTGGTTTATTTTGGAGAGGAGAAAATTAATGTGAGGTTTCCAGGGGATAGTTTTGCAGTCAAACATGATTCCGAGGTAGGTACGTGGGTGGTTTCCGTTTTTGAAAGGGATTAATGAATTGTTTAGGTAGAGATGAATTAGCAAGAGGTTTATTTGACTTGTTGCGCCCTGAGAGGGTGGGTTAACACTCGCTCAAAGGATCTTCATGAATTTTTCTTACTCTAAAACTTGTTAAGTAAACTAAACCTTTCCGCCTTACAACGGTGGTTCGTGATGACGTCATCCATGACACTTCTGGCTATGTTCAAAATTTGGTGCGTAAATTTAATGAAATAAAAAAAAAGAGAGCATGAAATAATCCGATTCTTACCTCCCTCTACTCTGCGATGAGTTAATTTTTCAATGGCCGCGTACCAAAATTGCTCATTCTAATAGTAGGAGGCGGATGATTTAAATTTGCTCCATTGGTAACTGTGGAGGGGTGGAGGAGGAGGCGGAGGGTTGGTTGCCAAGGGGGTGGCTCATATAGTACAGCTGTTAGAATCATCGCTTTTATCGTAACGAGAACTGTTGGGTTATGTAATTAATATTTCCCTACTCCCTACCCTCTCCCTCACCCACCCCCCGAAAAAAATTAGAGAGAGAGATAACAGTCTCCGTCATCGTCAGTTCGTTTAATCCATTTGCAATTAAATTAATTACAAATCGTTTGAGTTATAAGGGAGAGAATATATCGATCGGACCACCTGTTTTTGTTTTTCCCCCCTCTCTCTCCCTCTCTCTCTCTCTGGAAACGTGTGTTTGTTTGTGTGATGGCTGAATGAGAGAGGGAAAACCTCCCTCCATCCCTCCCTACCGTACCTGGCTGGCTGGCTGGCTTTCCCTGAAGCGTGAAATAAATTATTCCTTTTCCAGAGATAGCCGTTGGCTAAATTTAGGGTGAACAGCACTGCATTAGCTAACCAATCTCTACCCACACCCACACACACGCAGACTGTACGAATCGAAGGCTACAGTAATCGATGATGCACGCCATTACCGACTGTGTAAATAATTAAATTCCCCCCCCGTCATTACATCCCTTGAGGGGTTGGGGGGGGATCATGAAAGCAACGAGTAGCGTCATCTCTTTTTTTTTTAAAAAAAGAAGAATATATACTCACCGAAATTGATTCGGTATATTAATTAATAGTGCTCAAAGTCCGATGCGCACGGACGCGTTGCGCATCTAGTGACGTCATCCACCTGACGTCACGACGCAGCGGCCCTTGAACATAACTAAACTACAAGTTGGAAATTTACTTCCGCGATATATATGAGATACGAAGGAAGAATAAAGCAAAGCAGTTGGTATAAAATTATGCTAACGTTAACATTAAAAAAAGAACAGAAATAATGAGATAGAAAGATATAACAAAATAAGGCAGGAAAACCAAAGACGTTTATTTAGCGAATTAAAGAATCGTCCATAAAGAGAAGAAGTGGGTAACTAAGTAAATATAAGAACGATTTTCTTCTCTTATTTTGTACTTCTACCGTTCCCCTTTCTTCCGTTTTATAATTTTTAGAAAATATCTTGGGAAAGCGATTCAAGGCAAGGAGTCTGAGACTATTAGTTCTTAGAGGAAAACGGAAATACTTAAAATTTAAAACAAGTATGATGAAAACAATATGAGCGAGACAAATCACGCTACTGGATAGTTACATTAACGAGGTATTTTTTTTTTAAAAAAAGACGAAAATAAAACAATTTGATGGCAAATATATAAAGAAACATTTTAAAAATAATTTGGACGTTGACCACGAAAATTTAGAAAAAGAATTGAACATTTATTCAAGATAATAAAAATTATACGGCAGACATGATGCAGAAAATAAATCATTAACAAATAAAATACAAATTAATAAATTGCAAAATAAAGCAGGCGAAACGGTAGTTGATATAAATGGGAAAAACTAAAAAGATACGGAAATTAAATACAGAAACGAAAATAATTATATTATTCATCTACAGAGTACTACTACGTAAGTGTTAAAAGGACGTCAATGAGAGAAAATAAAAAGACACGAAGTGAAAAACGTCAAAGAAAGTAAGTAAAATCACACATAAATTTGAAGGTAAATTCCATTCAATAGTGCCAGGAATGAATAACGGAGTAGATGAAAAGAAATTTTTTAATAATATATAAAAATTAAAACAAAAAATAAAAGAATTTTAAAAAACAAAAATTTGTAAATAATTAATTATTAAATATCAGTTAAAACCAGGGAAGTTTGACAAAAAAATTGATTATGAGAATAGTGATATCGTAATTTTCTTCTCTGATAATAGTATAGGACGGAAGGAGGATTAAGGGGAACGGTAGAAGTACAAAAGAAGAGAAGAAAATCGTCCTTATATTTACTCCATTATCCACTTCTTCTCTTTGTGGACGATTCTATTCTGCCTTATTTGTTATATCTTTCTGTCTCCCTTTGTCTATTTTTTAATGTTATCTTTCCCATCATTTCATAGCAACTGTTTTGCTTTATTCTTCCTTCTTATATCTCGTGAAATCTTCCCCTTTACTCATATCTATTATTTTCCTATTGTCTTCCTCCTGTTCAGTCAGAAAAGGTCTGAATTAAACGATTTGCTTTCTGTTTCATATATAAAGTTTTACTCTATCGTCCTCCAGTTTTCACACATTTACATTTCCTATTTTCTCAGTCAATGGGACACACAAGACACTATATTTTTTTCATCTACTATTTTCCTCTGTTTTTTCCCTTCTTTTCTAGTCTAAATTTCTTCTTTTCTCCATGGAATGGAATTTATCAATGGAATTGCCCTACAATTCGTAATTTTCTTTATTTACAATTTTTCCTTTTTCTTACTCTCTTGCATTCACTTTTATTCATCAGCCGGTGGAAAACCCAAAACATTACGTTCTTCTTTCTGTTTTATATATAATGTTTTCGTTTCTACTAAAAAGCGTTCTTCTGCCAGTTTTGTATCTCTTGTTTTCCTTCGTTTTTCCCTCATTTTATTCAGACTTTGGAATACCCAAAACGTATAATTCTTCTGCTCTATTATTCTGCATTCTTTACAACCGTATTTTGTTTTACTTAGCCTTTACTGAGAATATGGAATAACTTAATTGCTTTTCTTATTCTTAGATTTAAATTCTCTGTCTAACTTTGTCCTTTTTTAATTTTTATTACGAAAATCGAAAAATTCCCCCGCAACATTTATTTTATATCTGCAACTGTTTTCTCTTGATCTTCCAGCTTTTCCCGTCTTTTGTTCCCCGTTTTTAGATGCAAAACGATACCTTTTCTCTTTTCCTTTGTTCTTTCTCTTTTTGTTATACTTTCCTTTCCTCTTTGGAACTTACCTTCTTATTTATGTGTGATTATACTTACTTTCTTTGTAATTTTTTACCTCGTGTCTTTTTCATTTCTCTCATTGTGGTCTTTTTTGACTCTTACGTATTTGTCTGTAGATGAATAAAGAAGGTATACGCACTGGGGTCGAATACCTTGGGCATAAGGCGAGAGTTGTCCCCCGAATCCCATTGGATCAGTCGGCCGACTGCCTCCTGAAACTGGTGGAGACACGTAGAAGGGAATGCTGCGACCCCACCCGACAGCAAACTCGTCTCCCGTATAGTATCCAATGCCCCGACCTACCTGCTGATGCAGGTTTTCTAGGGGTTTTCCCTGCATCTTTTCAGGTGATAGCCCGGGGGCGCTAGTATCAACCTTTGGCTACCTTGCTCTACCTTCCGCATCCCCCCTTTTCATTTCCTTTACTGTGCTATTAAAGGGGACTTCTCAGTGTAGCTTGTTAACCCAAATATATTCGTTTCTGTATTATATTTCCGTATGTATTTAGCTTATCATTTATTTATCCCTTTTGCTCATTTACATCTAATACCGTTTGGCCTATAAGCTTTATTTTGCAATTTATTAATTTCATCATTTGTATTTTATTTGTAAATGATTTATTTTTCTGCATCTCTAATATTATATACACGGAAAATTCATTTTATCTCCCTTTTTGTTTCGTATCTGACGTTTTCCTTTGTCATATTGCCCCTTTTCTCTTGCATTTTACTTCCTCTTTTCTCCGAGAATGCGACACTCAAAAAAAAATTAATTTAATTTCCTTGAACACCAGTTTTCATTATTTCATTATGTGGTGTTCGTTGGTTACACCATCAAAAATATATTGTTGATACAATCAAACGAACAATAATAATAGTAATAATGTATTTAATTTGAATAGAAATATAACTCAAATTAAGTTATAGTGGAAAACCATATAAATTTACGATATCAATTTAATCATTGGCTCAGTCGGTAAAAGCAAAAAATATTAATCTACGCAGCTTCTTAAAATGGCGGCTGCTCCAGGGAACGTCGCGGGTGACGAACAACGATATAGTTGAAAATTAACTTCGCGAATCAGACGAGAATGGTTTGTGTGGAGAAACCGAGGTAAATTGCCGTTACCAGATGACGTCGTTCTTCGTTTCTGTTCGTATGCCGGTTGTTCCTTTGCTGGGTCACGTCTTCTTCATATTAAGATTCTCTAGCGCCTCTCCTTCAGATCAAATGTTGTCTTTTTATTTTCTGTACTCCCACCAAATGAATCTCCTTTCTCGAAACTAAATTTTAGACATGTCGCCTTGTTCTGCCACTGCTTCGCCTCTCCCTAGCGTCTCTCTCTCTCCGGCAGCCTCTCTGCAACAACTGTCCAATCTACAATCTACTTCCAGGCCATCAACAATGTTGCAGACGGTGACGTTTCCCGCCTACTCGGCCCCACCAAGCCATTCTCGTCTTCCGTCCTGCTGTATACGTAAATAACAACAACTAAATTATTTTTGCTTTACCCGACTGTAAGGGTCATGAATCACCACAATTATTTTACCTTTTTTCATGGTATTATCTTCCAGTTTGGTGAGTCCAGCTGATGGAGCAGTCACAAGACACAGACTAGGGTACCACAGCGACCGATGCTGATGACGTAGTAAATGGTTGTGGTCTGTCTGCGTGAATGTATCGACTGGGAGAGAGAGAGAGGGGGGGGAAGGGGGGGTGAGAATCGATACTACGTCCACCTGTCGACACGCTTAATGGACGCTCGAGGAAGCGCCACAGAGATATCATTTCAATAATTCGCCATAGTGAAGGGCGGCGCGAGGCTCTCTCCATTATTCACAACTCTCCTCTCACTCGGGGCGAGTAAATTCTCACCCTCTCTAGTCACAACACAAACATCCCTCTTCTCTCTCTCTCCATAATGAAGCCTGCGATATTACAAATAGCAGCGTGGAGCCGCGGCGGGGAAAATAAATAGTGGCGGATTATAAGGGTGAGAAGGAAGGGCGCTTCAGCCCAGAGTGACTGCGGGGCTCACCTGATCATGTCGGGGATGCCTCTTGCACTCTCTCTGGGTACTTTTTATCAAAGTTCTCATATGCCGAGACACCTTCACCTATTTTAGGAGGTATATGTACCGGGGTCAAAGACCTTGGGCATATGGCAAGAGCTGTCCGCTGATCCCATTGGATCAGTCAGGGGCCAACTGCCTCCTGAAACTGGTGGAGACACGGAGAAGGGAATGCTGCGTCCCCACAGCAAACTCGTCTCCCGTCAGTCATTCGGAAGGGCGTGAGAATAGTACCCAGCAATGCCCGACCTACCTGATGCAGGTTTTCTAGGGTTTTCCCTGCATCTCTTTAGGTGAAACACCGCGAGGGTAGGATCCTTAAACCATAGCCCGGGGGCTCTAGTTAACCCTTGCTAGGCTACCTTGCTCTACCTTCCGCATCCCCCCTTTTTCAATTCCCTTCCTATGCTATTAAAGGGGAGTTGCCTGTTTCAGGATCACCCTCATGTAGCCTGTTAACCAAAAAAAGGGGGGGGGTCGATTTAACGACCTCCAGAGGTTCTGTGACCCCGCGATGTACGGTAACTTAACACCTGCTGGAGCCCATTGGAAGAAGGAGGCGCGCGCGGGGTCAGTTACCATAGCGTTACCAGGGGGGTGGTGGGGGGGAAAGAACACCACACTCCCCTATTTATATTTCTCTGTAATTACGACGACTTTACCCACCAGAAAGCTCTGTAAATTATATTTGAAGGTCTTTATGTTCCTAAAGAAGAGCTCTGGAATAAAATATCGAGAAAGGAGGCCAGTACATAACCTCTACAAAAAGACAGGCGGCAGTAATTAGAAGTCTGAATATTGGGTAAATCGTGGTTAAAAATGTTTGGTATGGAGTGTGTCGTTATATGGGTGCGAAACGTGGACGGTACGAGTTGCAGAAAGGAAAGGAATAGAAACCTTTGGAACGTGGTGCTACAGACGAATGATATGGGTGGATAGAATCACTAACCAGGAAGTTCTAAACCGGAGGCAGGATAAGAAAAAAACAGACCTACGTTCAGGGCATTTCTAGATTTTTTTTTTAAAAAAAAGCCTTTGATAATGTAAACTTGAAAAGACTACTAATGAGACGAGAGGAATGCAATATGAAAAAAGGAAGAGTTATCCATAACCTCTGCGGAAGGCTGTCAGCAGTAATTAGAATTGAAAAGAAAGAAAAGAAAGCCGTAATCAAGAAAGGAGTAAGACAAGGATGCATGCAGTCTGTCGCCCCATGCTGTTTAACCAATATATAGAACAGGCGATGAAGAAAGTTAAAACGGAATATGGAAAAATGAATCATACTGCAAGCAGACGAAATAAAACCTCTACGCTTTTCCGACGATATTGTAGTATTGGGGGAGTCAGAAGAGGCATTGGAAACCATAATAAATGGCATGAACGTGGTCCTGGAGAAAGAGTTCAATATGAGGAGTAATAGAAGCAAAACCAAGGTAATGGAGTGTAGTATGGTAAAAAGAGTGGAATAACAAAGGCTGTTTAGAAAGGTTCAAATAAATAATTTAAATAGGCAGGAAAGGGTTAAGTACAGAAGGAATGACAAGAAGAATTGTAGTAATGAGGTTTTGGAGGCAACGGACCCTGTTGTCCGTCTTCTTTTCCCTCTTGTCAACCAGAATGATCTCCATATAGTTATTATTACTGAAATCAACCCTTCGAACCATGAAGTTCATCTACGTTTCAGCAGCACGTGACGTCACCAAGTACTGTAACGTGACATACGTACACACACGTTACCGCGCATTTCTTTTCTTTTCAAAGATAGTAATAATTCACGCGTAAGCAACAATGTCTCTGGTGGTATGTTAGCAATCAATATCCCTGGTTGTAAACAGAAATATCTTTGGGTTCGCAAATATGTCATTTCCATTTATTATTTTTTTTCGCGTGATTTAAATTAATTTAAAAGTGTAACATTAATATACGTTTGATGTTAAATTGTTGACCACAAAGGAAATTAATACTGAAGGTCACAAATAGTGAAAATTACAATGAATAAACAGTAAAGAAAAACAATCGAAGTTATATTTTCTTTGAACTGAACGTATTGTTGATGTCTCTGTATTCCTTTGCTTTGCTTGGAGCTGGATGTGTGTTAGGGAGACATCCCAGGGAGACGATTCATTGTCTGTATACATTTATATATATATAAACAATCTATTCAATTAGTTAATTGAATAAATTTACTTAAATAATTTTAATTCA
Organism: Eucriotettix oculatus; assembly: GCA_034510155.1. Classification (NCBI taxonomy): domain Eukaryota; kingdom Metazoa; phylum Arthropoda; class Insecta; order Orthoptera; family Tetrigidae; genus Eucriotettix; species Eucriotettix oculatus. The sequence continues at coordinate 12,016,756 of CM067376.1, forward strand.
TATGAGTCAACCGAAATTGTTGTTTCCATTGTTATTAATTATATTCATTTCAAATATTACATGTACATTGTACGTTGAAGACGAGAGACTGTATCAAACTCGCCCGTGGCTGATGACGTCACGTCAGGACCAGTGACGTCACGCTTGCATTTCCCGAGACGCGAACCAAAGCACCTCCAGATCCTGTCCTCTTTCCAGTCCATCTTACTACTGCTGGTGCAACAGAACCAGCTACAACCATACCATGGTACAGCAAGACCGAGGAAAAACTACTGGCAAAAATATTATACCCATTAGGCCTGAGTGCTGGTGTTTTCTTCATGCATTATAAAACGGTTTAACCATTTTGTAAAAATATAATAAAAGTTGTGTGTTTTTTGATACGAATATTTATTTATGTAATGTCGCAGTATCGAAAAAACCAAACAAAATGGAAGTTATAAAGACCCGTCCACAAAGGTTTACAAATAGGGAAAGTGGGGGGGAGGAAGAGAGTAAATTGTTCGTGTGTGTGGTTGAGAGCCACCTCCACCTCAGCCGCTGTCCATCCAAACTGACGGATCGTTAAGCCCTTTTCAACAGCCCCATGTGAGGATCCTGTCTGTCTGTCTGTCTCTGTGCCCTGCATTAATTTCCAGACAGGTGTCCATCATCAGGAAAACGTGGAAATAAGCCCCAACGACGGATAGACTCTTCAAAACCCACCATCGCCAACGGGGGAGCAGACCATCGAAACGTCCTGGCCTCAATTTACTTTCACCCCAGAAGTAATTATCCATCGGGGGCAAATCTTCCACTTCTTTTCTTCAAGATGGTTGTGATTTCACCTCGACGCCTTTCCACTTCTTTTATTCTCACCCACCAACGCCACCTGTCGGGATTTAATTTCCGAAGCCAATATTCAGTTCTTTTTTTGTGGTCAACCATTTTGGGTCTGGCATCGGACACGTGAATCAGAGAAAAAATAAATCAGTTGGCCAAATTGGAGTTTCAACCCTTTTGATTGTAAACAGGTCAATCCCCTAGATTTTCAATGTTTGTTGTTGCTGTGCTGTTGAGTCCTAAGACTGGTCTGACGCGACCCTCCTCGCTAATCTATCTTGCGCAAGCCTTTTCATTTCCGCATAACAACCACACTCTACTTCCTCCCTAATCTGCTTTGCGTGCTCCATCCTTGGCCTCCCTCCTCTGTTCTTACTGAACTCAGTTCTCGAATTGGGTAAACTGCTCCAGGAGTAATGAAATATTTAAGTTGCAAAGGCGTGCAATTAGGATACTTTCTAGCACGAATTCTAGTTCACGGAGTTGCAGCAAAACCTTTCTTCAAAAGTTTTGCAAATACTTACTTTTTTTTTTTTTTTCTTTTTTTTTTTTTTTTTTTTTTTTTTTTTTTTTTTTTTTTTTTTTTTTTTTTTTTTTTTTTTTTTTATTTTTTTTTTTTTTTTTTTTTTTTTTTTTTTTTTTTTTTTTTTTTTTTCTTTTTTTTTTTTTTTTTTTTTTTTTTTTTTTTTTTTTTTTTTTTTTTTTTTTTTTTTTTTTTTTTTTTTTTTTTTTTTTTTTTTT